>OY992520.1:18643460-19243460 GCA_963921215.1 Scoparia ambigualis | reverse complement strand
TAATACTGTTATAAGAACATCATGGAATCTGTTACCTACCTAACATTATTATTAAGTGTCTATTTCGCGGAGTACCCAAATAAAATAAATTTATTAATTACATGATTTATACAAACTAGGTACTTAATTCATACACACACACACGTTATTTTTGTTAATTCTAAATCAATACGCGCGGACGAAGTCGCGGGGGACCGCTGGTTTAGTAGATAATAAATTACTTAATAAGACTACATGAAAATAATAATTGTATGAAAAAAGTGCATATTGTACTTTTGACTTATATTGCTAGAAATTCATTTAAGAATTGATTAATTTTATTCATAATTATTATTATGTACTTTATCACCTAGACCAAATATACATTTTAATGTTTACCATATTGTTACCTTAAATGTCGATTTGATTATAGATATTAGATCCGACAAAACAAGCTTAAATTAGGTACTTACTTCATTGTAGATGCACAGTTTTAAACTTTCTTCTCTTGAAAACACTCGAAAACAACTTTTAAAAGATAAGTACAAAACTATGCATGGACACGGTGTCGTCCTGCAAAGTAAACTTGGGAGACTGAAGTTTGATCGTAAACGAGCGCGCCACAAACGTGCACGAACTTGCCCGATGTTTGACAATTCAAGCAGTTGACCATTTTAAAACACAGTAGGTGCGCTAAAAATCACTGTATATCCAATAACTAGCGTTAAACACGGAATGTGCATGGATAAACCGTGTTTTAAATTTGCGCATGTGATTTTCAGTGTTTTATAATAGTTTTATTGAATTTAGTGTTTTCGCAGTTCTGTAGTTAGCTATTGGGGGAAGATATTTAAAAAAGGGTCTTCAATTCTGATACAGTCGAGCACGGTATATTTATTTGTCATAAAATGTCAAAAATAGCAAAATGGCATATTCAGTGTTTTATTTTGGTCCAGCCGACCTTTGTTTGCTATTAATGCTTTTCTCTCTTCTAGCAGCTTTAATGTCTCTTCGCTAAACTCCATAGTCTTGACTATATTTTCCTTCTTCTTTTGTGATAGGTGTTTCTCTATGTGGTTATATTTTTCTAGTACACTTATGTCAGAGTTTACTAATCTTTGCAATGCCTTGATAGAAGAGGAGTCAATATTTCTTTCATATTGTTCTGATGACATCAATGTGTTTTTTATGTTGTTTCTAGATCTATTTGTTGGATACTTTTTTAGGCAACAACGTACCATGCGGTGATTCGTATTGAAGTTAAGATTTTGTACAACGTGTGCGTCATTGAAGTACTTTGACTTGTTAGTTATTATGTAGTCAATTTCGTTTTTGTATTTGCCGTCGGGTGATAGCCAGGTCCATTTGGTTTTGGTTTTTTTCTTGTAAACTGAATTGAGTAGTGTTAGGTTGTTTTGTAGTAAAAATTCAATTAACTTGTGTCCGTTGTTACTTCTCTTTCCATACCCATGTTTACCCATTATTATTTCTTCACCGGCTTCCCTGGTACCAACCTGGGCATTAAAATTTCCCATAACTATGAGGTGGTTATTGTGGTATTTTTTTACCATATCCGATAGATTGATATAGAAGTCCTCAATGTCACCTTTGGATGCTAGCTCAGTGGGTGAGTATACTTGCATGATTATCCATGGTTTCTTGTAGCCTGGCAAATTAATGTTGAGTATTGCCAATCTATCTGAGATTCCTGTCAGCTCCTGTATGTAATTTTTCAACGATCTTTTAATGAAAAAGCCCACTTCTCTTTGACCAGCTGTTTCTCCTTTTTGGTATAGTATATATTCCTTGTTTTCCAATCTCCTCATTTCACTTATGCCTAAGATGTCGTAGTTTATGCTTTCTAGCGCTTTTTCTAATTCGAATAAGCTCTCTTGTGTTCTTAAAGTTCTTGTGTTGAGTGTTGCAATTTTAAATGTTTCACATCTTTTTGTTGGAGGGTTTCGGTCTAGTACTCCCGCGGGGACCAGCCGTCCTGGGAGACGTTTAGGTTGTGTTTTTTGTCGCAAATCAGGTGTTGTCTTCAGTTGTTTGTTTCGGTCCCGGGTGACGATGGGGGTTGTTAGTTTTTTGACTGATCTGATAGTGAAGCGGATCTACCACGTTCAACATACTTAAATATGCCAGGTTTTAAGACTTCTTTGGTTGTTGTTTTAGTCACCATATGTGCTGGCTTAATTTGTGAGTTGCTTTTTATTTGTGTTGCCATAATCGGCGAACCAGACTCCTCTCTTTTCCTTTTGTCTCGATTTTTATCTTGCTGTGATTGTGGTTTTATTATGATTTTGTCGTATTTCAGAAATGCTATGTTCCCTTTCTTTTTCTCTTCCTCAACTTGTATCTGCAATTGGTTACGTTTCTCCAGTACTTCTTTGGGGAAATCTTCCTTAATGTAGATTCCCGAGGGAAGACTGGCTTTGTTTTTCATGATTAGATGTTTTTTCCACGTAGTTGTAAAGGAGACTACTATGGGGCGATTTTTACTACTAGCGGTCCAACGCCCAATTCTGTACACATTTTTTATTTCGTTGCTATCAATGTGTACTCCCATGTCTGAAATTATATCTTTTGTATAGTCGCCAAGCTCGCATTCCGTTTTTCCTGACTCCTTCATCCCAAAAAAGACAAGGTTGTTTTTACGCTTTTCCTTTTCTATATAGGTTAATTTCTGTTCGAGTTCTGTTATTTTATTCTTTAGCACATTATTTTCTTCCACAATATGTTTCATTTTCTCGTCTAATGCTTCCAGTACATTTTCAGTTACCGACTTTGTTATGGTTAGGGTTTGTTGGTTTAGCTTTTCTTCAAGTTTTGAAAATAATAGCTCCATGTTTTGGTCCATAGTGGGTATTACTCTATCAAAATAGATACCTTGATTCTCATTTAAAGGGACGATCTTCTGACATAAACATGAAGAAACCATTATCAATAAATAAAATATACTTAGCCATTGTAATTGCAACGAGTGTGTTTTGCTTGCTTGCCGGTTTCCGATTACGAGTGCTCTGTCGCTGCGCACGAATTATTTAGCATTTTATCGAGTATGTCATTTGATTCTTGCTCGGAATTAAGTGTCGCGTCCTTAGGTTACCAGACGGCGATACTGTGTTTTGCTCAGTTTGATTTGATTGTTTACTAACGGGTAATATTGATTATTTTACTATGGGGCGTTTTAAGTAACCGTTCTTGGTTTTTAATGTGACCACACGCACGTGCCCATTGGATCCGGGATGTACGAGAGCGGTTTGATAAGTCCATGACTTTGGAAAGAAGAAACACTCTTTTTACATAGGTATATATTTTTTTTTTACATAATCTCCTTTCAACTCTACGCACGTAGTCTAGCGATGTTCCAACCTCTTCAACCCATCAAAAAATATTTCTTGTCAAACCCTGAAAAATAGGCCTCAGTTTCGGCTACCACCTCTTCGTTTGACGAAAATCTTTGCCCGCCAAGCCATTTCTTCATGTTTGGGAAGAGGAAAAAGTCACAGGGGGCTAAATCTGGCGAAGACGGAGGGTGTGGCAATAATTCGTAACCTAATTCGACAATTTTTGATGTCGCGATTGCAGACGAGTGGGCCGGTGCATTAGCCTAATGAAATAGAATTTTTTTCTTTGCTAGATGCGGTCGTTTCTTGATCAACTTTTTATTGAATCTATCTAACAATGCAGCATAGTAAGCTCCGGTTATTTTCTTACCTTTATCCAATAAATCGATGTAAATAACCCCTTGGCTGTCCCAAAAGACTGTGGCCATCACTTTACCAGCCGAGCAAACAGTTTTTGCCTTTGGGGCACGTTCCCCTGTAGAAGTCGATTGCTTCGACTGTTGCTTAGTCTCTGGTGTATAATGATGGACCCACATTTCGTCAACTGTTATGTACCGACGCATAAACTCACTCGGATTGCGATTATACATGGCTAGGCATTCCTCATAAACTGTTACACGATTTCGTTTCTGGTCGACTGTTACTAATCGCGGCACCCATCTTGCAGAAAGCTTTTCCTGCCCAGAATATCATGCAAAATATAAAAAACTCGTTCAGTCCAGATTTGCACAGCATCACTTATTTCGCATTTCGCGTATCTTCACTCGACGGTCTGCCAAAACAATATCATGTATTTTATTAACCATGCCTTCCGTAGTGACCTCAATCGGCCCTCCTGGGCGCTCCGCGTCATTAGTGGTAGTACGTCCACAACGAAATTCAGTGAACCACTTATGTACTATCCCATGAGAAGGCGCAGAATCACCATAATACTTTTTCAATTTGTCTTCGGTCTGCTTAATAGTTTACCACGTAAAAAATAGTGTTTAATTAGCACTCAAAACTCGCTTTTCTCTATTTTCAAAGAATACTTAGAAGTCACCTAACTTTTTTGTTCCTAAAAAGCTTGTTTTCGCGCCAAATTTGAAAAAAAACGGCATACGCTTCGTAGTGAGTTTCCAAATATGAGACAAAAAAAAATATTAAAAAGTTTTATTCAACCATAAAGTCATTGAGTTGCCAAACTGCCCTCGTAGTTGCACTACGCGACCCGTAGCCCACTTTCCTGCTGGCAGGTTATCTTTATGTATGATCGCGACATCGTCCAAAGCTATATCTTGCTGATCTTTATTCCACTTGGTACGGATTTATAATTTGCTTAGATATCCAAGACGCCATCTCTTCCAAATATCATTAAATATCTTTTGACAAAGATACCATCTTGTTCTCAAATCTTGTTCTGTATCGAAAATTGATAGTACTGGGCAGCTTGATAGAAAGTGTGAAGGAGTTAGATAGTCAAGGTCATCGGGGTCTTCCGTGAGAGGGCACAGGGGTCTTGCATTTAAACACGCTTCCAGCTGTGATAAGACAGTGAAGAACTCTTCATATGTCAGCTTCTGTTCTCTGACTACTACTGGATGTTCCGATTTTTAAATAAGATGTAGTTTTACTATGATAATTAAGGGTTTGATTTTCAACATGTGCAAATATTAAGCAGGCATTTATCCTTTTTTATAATGTTATAGTCATTTCTACTAATATCTCAATAGTTTTTTTACAGAAGCAAATTTTAGACAAATTTCGGAGCGGAACATTCAGCCCCGCTTTGGTGCAAGTTGTTCCACCTTTGAGGCAAATTGTTCCGCTTAGATTGTAGTAGTTTATTGTTAGAATAACATAGGTTTTCTTAAATAAAACAATAATTTTCACTATAATGTGTGTACGTAATGTTTATGCTATGCACAACTAAACTTTTAAAAAAGACGAAACATAACTGGTAACATCTAAATAAACTATTTTATGTAATTCAATTGTAATAAAAATCAATCATCAGTGTTACTTTAATCAGACATTTAACTTTGGCTATCTTCATTTTTATTCATCAGCTATCTTAATCATCACTCATTTCTTCATCTGACTCACAGTTGGGACACATGCAAGTGGCTATATCACCTTTATCTAAACATCTGTCACTATCGCTTTCTTGTAATACTTTTCGTTTAGCTTTTTCTTAAGATTTTCCTTTCCCTTTACCTTTTCCCTTACTGTTATCGTTGTTTTTCCTTGCAATATCTTTATTCTGTTTCGTCTTCTTCTTTGACTGTTCTTTAGCCAACGCATTTTTTCCTGGCGTGTCCGTTAAAATAGCTGTCGTTCTTATACATTGTTTTGCAGGCGTCTGCAGTCTTAGTGGTGCCTTTGCTAAAGGTTTCAAATTTTGGGGCTAAACATAGCCGTAGCATTTGTTTTTGCTAGCGCTAATTGAAATTCTTGGTCAGTATTCAGTAGCGAAGAGTCAGTCTGATGGACAGCATTTGTTGTCAAATGATAAGGTTGTTCATCACTCTGCATTGGTATTATAGTGATCAAAGGCTCCGGCTGCACATCAGTCTGAGGTAATATATGAATGTGGGATGGTCCTGGCTGGTCATAATGTTAGTTAATAGTTATAATAATAATATACCGCAGTAATAGTTCGGAGATTTTTTACCTCTTTGTCTTGCGTTTGTAGTTTCGCATCCATAAAAAAAACAAAAATGGTCATATGAATTTTGGGTACGATTGAAGGTCAAGTGGGGTAAGTTGTTCCGGGGAACAAACAGCACCTCAAAGGAAGGAACTTATAGCCCCAAACTACCTTTTTATATGAATACTAACATACTGGCAAGGTAATAAAATCAATTAGAAAATACTCAAACAATAAGATACCTTACTAGTGTCACTACAATTTTGGAAAGTTACGTATAAATCGGTCCATAACAAACAGAGATAGACCAAAAAGTTTAACAAGTGAAATATTTACTTACGTGATGTTTTGACAGCTCCAAGCACACAGCCGACTAACCGAAGCCGGAGTAACTAAAATGGCGCCTGTCGCGACACGTCTCCTGGCGCTTTAACAACGCATTTTAAATGTATTGCTATCTCTTTTCCTTACAAAGTTATTGCTGTCGGAACAATTTAACCCGGGAACTTCCAGCCCCGCTCTCTCCTACATTAAGTTTTTACTGCCGCCTCCCACATCCTCTTGCCGATGGCCAAGAGGGCACGTTAAAGTGCCACTGGATGTTGATGTCGACGACTTTCTTTATTAATGGTTCGTTGTTGCTGTTGATAATGGTTTTGAGCTCTTCGTATTCTTGTTTTAAAGCTCTGCTTGCTCCAATGAAGTTTGTGCCATTATCACTGTGTATGTGACAAGACATCCCTCTTCTGGCTGCCATTCTCCTAAAGGCTGCCATAAATGAAGACGATGTTAAATCTGATTGTAATTTTAGGTGATTGGCCTTGGTAGCCATACACACAAAGACAGCCACATACCCTTTGTACATTTGATACCACGTCCCTTGCTACTTTTTTATCGTAAAATAACCAGTGAAATCGATTTCTGTGTACCAAAATGGACGAGACGGGTTACTTCTGGCATGAGGTAAGTCTCCCATAACTTGATGCTGTGTGTTGATATCATATCGTCTGCATTTTGTTCATATACGCAGACGTTTTTTCACGGCTCTATTGCCTCCCATGATCCAGTACCTCTGGCGAATAAAGGATGCTGTCAATCGTACTCCGCCGTGGGAGGTAAGAAAGGTTCTTATTATGACTATCATGTGGTATGATGATGAGATATTTCATCTCAATATTTATTTCGGCATTCCTCAGTCTTCCGCCGACTCTTACCAAGCCATATTGATCTAAGTAAGGATGTAGATTTAATAATTTGCTTTTAGAGTTGACGCTGTTATTTTTCTTTAGATCTTCTATTTCTTGTAAAAATTCTACTTGCTGGACATGTTTTAAAATAAATACACATTTAGACGGGGATTAACGCTAACTACATATTATAGGCATACTACGTATACCTTTTTATACCCGACGTTTCGACCGAGTTGCACCGGTCGTGGTCACGGGCGGACTGCTGTCGCGATGTGCTGCCTCCGTTTGCGCGATTTGTTAGGAGAATTTCGCGAATGCATTATTCAGTTGCAGCGAATTTTAGAATCGCATTATTTAGCGAATCAATATTTCATGTTGGATATATTTTGCAAACGCCTTATTCAGTTACAGCGGATTTCAGTATCGCATTTTTTAGCGAATTAATATTTCATGTTGGATATATTTTGCGAACGCCTTATTTAGTTGCAGCGGATTTCAGGATCGCATTATTTAAGGGGATCCTGCACAAAATTGTAAAAATTTACGTATTTTTAAGTCACTTGTACTTGTAACTTATTCAGCGCATAGGCGCTGAATAAGTTAAATACATTAAAATACCTTATGTAAGTTAACCTGATCATTGCACAAGGTCATGGCCTTTGAAATTTAAAACAAGCTCTTTAAATAATTACATAAATACATAAATGTAGTGACTCAAAAAACATATTTTTTCGAAAACTTTCTTAATTTTAAGCATGAAAGAATAATTCTTACATAAAAATTATTGTAGGCACCCCCTCCTTCTTTAAAAAGTAAATTTGAATTTTTAATACAAGTGCGTGATGGTTTTGCACATTTTGCAGTATAAAAACATTGCTCTAATTAAATTACTAGGTCTGAAAGGCAGAATTGATCTTATTATTATTTTATCATAAAAATGCTCTGAAATTTACTGCAACTAAAAAAGGAGATCGCGAAATTCATCTATTAATAAATTATGGGAACATAAATAAAGCTTTTGCTAAAAAATGCTACTCTGAAATTTACTGCAACTAAAAAAGGAGATCGCGAAATTCATCTGATAATAAATAATAGGAAATTAAATAAAGCTTTCGCTAAAAAATGCGATTCTAAAATTCGCTGCAACTGAATAATGCGTTTGCGAAATTCTCCTAACAAACCTTGGCCTTATTCTGGTGGTTAGTCGCTTGCGAAGTAAAGCGAAGTAGCGTTTTTGCAAATACTGGATTCCACGCTGTAGATAGTTTGTGACCGTCTTCCCGGTTGAAATTATTAGGATGCTTTTTGGTTTCAATCGCTTCACGCACTACTCTTGAATAAAAGTGGCGATCTGTGAAGAGGACTTGCGTTCGATGAAATTCAATCCAGTGATTTGCGCCTCTTTCAAGTAGGTGTTCTACAATCGCTGATTTGTTAGACTGGCGGTTTTTGACAGCTGTGATATGTTCTTTGACCCTTTCATGAATTGTACGCTTTGTCTGGCCTATGTAGGAACTACCACAGCTGCAGTCTATTTTGTAGACGCCTGGTGTTTGCAGTGGAAAAACATCCTTCGGAGTGCCCACGATGTTGTTAACCTTTATGCCTGGAGTGTATATGGTCGGTATGGAGTACCCACGTAAGATGTGGCCGATCTTGTCTGTGACTCCTTTGACATAATAGCCTAAGAACTTTCCGATATTTTTGTAAAAAAACTCAATAACAGGCCAAATTTTTGTAAACGGCCATTAAATATCATTTTAAGAGACTATATTTTTAAATCCAACAAAATCTCGCTTTAGAAGGTATCAAAAAAAAGTTATAGCCCTGAAAATGGTGCAATTTTACAGCAAATATGCTATCACCGATTTAATCGTGAAAATGTAAGTCACCATATCTATGCACCAAAGTCTAAATCCATAAAGATATAAAACGGGAAACTAATACTTTAGGAAGAAGTCGGTTGTTTCACTAACTGCACAATATACTCTATGAAAATAATAATAGCAGCTTTTTTTAGGATATTTTGTACAACAAATAATGTTTTAATAAACTTTTTTTTAAATTTCACATTATTTTTATTTGGGTAATATGTATAAAATCCAAATGTAATCCCTAGTGTCATGGGACCACGGGTAATTAAAATTACCTGTGGACCCGGTAATGGGTCGAACCACCGGGACCACGGGTAAAGACTGGAATTTTCATTCATCTTTTTACACAGGCAGCAAAAAACTAACAGTTATTAATTTAGGTAGACTTTTAACATTAAGCTTAGATAACACCATAAAACTTAAAAACCACCGAAAATTAATAATATTTGAAAATTTCTAAAAGTACATAAACAGATTTAGACTAAAGCCACAGACTAATATACCGTTAGCGTCTTTCAGTAAGTACATACAGGGACGGATTCTGTACTTAATACAACTGAGACAGTATTTTAAAACGAGGTAGTATCTCTTGTCGACTGTATGTTTTTTTAACCGACTTCCAAAAAAGGAGGAGGTTTCAAGTCGACTGTATGTTTTTTTTTAAATGTTTGTTACCGCGTAACTCGTCATTTATGAATTGATATTTAAAATAAATTAAATGGTTTCACTTGGTTCTCATTAATTTCTTAATAATTATATTATAGGCTTAGTACTTTGATAGTAAAATCAAAATAAATGAGAAAGAAATCATAAATGTAAGCAGATATTGCTTACAAACATTATTGATTTTTTCGTTTGTTTCGTTTTCAAAGAAAATCATTTCTTGTAGGTACCTACTAATAACATGATACGTGATTGTTGTCGGCTTTCTATAAAGAAGCGATTTATAATTACTTTTGAAATAAACAAGGTCAACGAATATTGTTTTTTGATCTATACTTAAACACTAAAAGCAATACTAAAACCTTTAAAAAAAAAATAATAACCGACTTCCAAAAACAAAACTCAAAACGAAAAAATAATGTTTTCTTTCAATGGACCTTTTACCCATATAAACCATTTTTAAGTCGTTTTTTATTTTTATAGGTAGGTAGTTTAGTAGTTAATTCATACCTTTGAATTTAGGTAAATACTCGTATATTATTTCTGATTGTAATGTCGTACGGCATTTTACTGTGGGGAAATGCTGCCGACATTCAAACTATCTTTGTGCTTCAGAAGAGGGCTATTCGAGCAATCTATAACCTAAAGGCTGGTGACTCTCTCAGAGACAGATTTAAGAATATAAATATAATGACAGTTGCATCACAATACATTTATGAAAATTTGATTTATGTTCATAAAAATACTGAAATGTTTTCAAAAAACAGTGATATTCACAATGTCAACACTAGAAGTAAGAACAAATTAGCAGTACCTTATACTAGGCTCCATAAAATAAATAATTCTTTTAAGGGTCTGTGTATAAGATTTTTAACAAAGTACCAAATGATATTCAGAAATTAGATCTTAATAAATTAAAAATCAAAATCAAAGAAAAGCTTTATACAAAGCTTATTATAAAGTGTCAGATTACACAAAAGACAAAACAGCTTGGATCTGAAATGCTGCAGGCACTCCAACAGCTATTTCTAACTGTCTTTAACTAATTTATTACTTACTATATAAAGAAATTATAATAGCTATGAAAAGGAACATTTATCAAATGGTTATTATGGTTATTTTGACATATCAACAACAAAAATTCAATGTAGGACTACAAACTTACTTATTTATAGTTATTAATATTCAGTATTAACATTCAGTTCGAAAGTACCAGGTAACAAAAAGTAAAGTAACGAAAACTCTTAAACCATTACAGTGCGAATCAAACTAAATGGCGGCTGTGAAGTTAGGCGCACGTGGCTGCGCGATACTTAATTTAGGTGTCAGCGGGTGGAAGAGGGGAAGTTGCGGGGCATACTTCTACGCATAACAGCTAACTTCACAGCCGCCATTTAGTTTGATTCGCACTGTCCCTGACTCAACGCAAAACCTAAATGTGAGCATACTAGTCGGGTGCGTTGTATACGGGTGTGTTTGTACGTGAAAGGAGATAAAATATGTGGATGCGTACGTACGCATCCCTTACACGTGTTAGACAGAAATCGTATACTAACTTACGTAGCCCTACGATAATAACTCTTGGGATCGGCTACAAACTACAAAGCCACTTAGGTCACGTGTAAGGGTGTGTATGTGTGGGTGTGTGTGTGTGTGGGAGTGTGTGTGTAAGGAGATAAAGTACGTTATAAGATATACGAGTATGTGTGTGAGAGAAAAAGTGTGTACTACCTACCTAGCCCTACGACAATAACTCTTGGGATCGGCCTGCCTATATGTATAGCCACTAGGTAGGTGTAGGTATGGGTGTGTGTGATCGAAACACTACTCATCAGTGCCAGAATTCCATGGTTCAATAACTACTACTATGTCGTCAGATAGTGTATCATTTGGATTAAGATCTGACTCTGCATCAGATTGCGTATCATCATTTTCTTGATTCTCAATATTAAATAACTTTATCATCTGATGAGTCATCAGATTTGTCGTAAGAATGTAGTCTATGACAGTCGTTACCAGTACAATTGACGCATAAGGCGGTACAATATAAGCCACACTTCTTGCATGTACAATTATAACTGCAAGGTTTATTACATCGGCAAAAAAACATTTTTAGTATTTCTGCTGGGGCTGCTTCTAGCGTTTGTTGAATGAGCGTCAATATTCTTTCCTGCAAAGCCCATCGCCATTCAGCGGGGATCTTGTGATTGCCAAGCCATTTTTGAACCTGATGGTAAGCTCGTAATCTTTTGTCGGTGGGAGGTTTGCCATATTAAAAGATGTTTTTACAGTTGCTTGTGCGAAACAATCATACCGCATTGTGTTTAATGATTTAGATGAATGACCGTATAATTTACTTAAAAAAATTCATCTGCTTCTGCAATTGCTTTGGGATCCGCTGCAGAATTATTATAAACTTTAAGGAGTTCTTTTAACTCCATGTCTTTCTTTAACACTCCAACACTTTTTTTTTCCAACACGATACAACGCTGATGTTGTATCGCAGCCAGATATCGCATGTAAAAACAATATGTTATCTTTTAGTGATGCTTCAATGAAACTATTAGAGTTGTAAAATCTCGTTGGAATTTTGCCTCTGCTCGGTTTCAGCAAATATACATTGGAATGTGGACACGTTGTTAAAATAACTGAAAAGGTCTATATCTTCTCCCACCACAAAGACAACTTCATTGAAAGCAGCTTCTTGAGCAGCTGTAGATATGATCAATGTGTCAGCATCGCTATCACTTTGGTATGTCCTGATTCCAGCTTTATCAAATCGTTCTCGGAGCATTGATATCAGCAATGCCTTATTTTTATCATTACCTAATAGTTTTTCTTGAGAAACAGTAAACAATGTAAAAATAATGTATAAATAATTTTAATTAAGTAATCTTTATTGTACAATTGTTTATTATCCTGAATAAATAAATAAATAAATAAATAAATAAATAAAATGTATTTTCGTCATAAATAATATGATTTTTTTCATAATGAATTTTTTTTTGTTTACTCATACCACATTCATCAAAAAACGATAGAGGATATGGGCTGAGTTCATTGCAAAAGTAAGTTTCTAACTCCTCTTGACTATTTTTAGTAAAACATATTCTCCTCATTATTGATTCAGGGTCTATTCATAGATTTTCATTGGTGTTTAACTTGATACATGTTGTCATATGCTGAAGAGGAAGAACACGATCTTTGCGGGAAAATTTAACGTCATTGTAGTTTGGTCCAACTTAAGCTTGCATTGTACCATTTCCAACATCACGTGCTTTATTGTTGTTTCCGACAATACCTTCACTGAGACTAACTAAATTTTCTGTACAACGGAACGGATCACGAGTATTGAGCCAGTTGTATAGCTTTAAAATATCGGAATTATCACGTATGATTCTGGAGTTTGAAGAGTCCATATGTTGTTCGCTAGTTTTTCCTTCAACATTGCAGAATTCTTCAAGTTTCTCCGTTATTTTTTGTACCACCGGCAAACTTAATATCCATTTCGATATAACGCTGTCACTTACTCCTTTTCCGTGAGTGAGACCGTTTGTACTTTTCATTGATCGCATAAGCGTTTGCTCAATGGTCATATCAGACGCGTCTGTACCGTCTCTCGCTCTCTTCGGGTTGTGTGCCGGAATCTTAAAGAGAAGCTAGTGTGCAACCCATTCCTAAAAAAGGAGATCGGTCAGATCCGACTAATTACCGCCCTATAGCCGTAACTTCAGTGTTGTGTAAGATCCTAGAACGAATATTGAACAAACAGCTTATTCGATACCTAGAAGATCACTCCCTAATTCACGATCGTCAATAGTCAATAGTCAAAATATATATATTCAATAAACTCAATTAATAAGTACTTTGAAACGTCCAAATATTTTTTAACCTACCACCCATTCAGGACATCATTTTTTAACTGTGGCAAAGAACGGGCGCAAGAAACCACAGCGCACAGAAGCAACGACATTTACAAAAAATATATATATTATATGGCGTTACCAGGTCACAAAGTACAAAATATGAATTTGAATGTAAATAGTTTAATTAAATATGGTGCTCTATATACATTAATTATAGGCAATTAGAAATAGCTGTTGGAGTACTTGGTACTTGATGGTACTTGGAGCATTTCAGACCCAAGCTGTTTTGTCTTCTGTATAATCCGACACTTTATAATAAGCTTTTTTATAAAGCTTTTCTTTGATTTTGATTTTAAATTTATCAAAATCTAATTTATGAATATTATTTGGTACTTTGTTGTATAATCGTACACACAGACCCTTAAAAGAATTATTTATTTTATGGAGCCTAGTATAAGGTACTGCTAATTTGTTCTTACTTCTAGTGTTTACATTGTGAATATCACTGTTTTTTGAAAACATTTCAATATTTTTATGAACATACACAAGATTTTCATAAATATATTGTGATGCAACTGTCATTATACTTATATCCTTAAATCTCTCTCTGAGAGAGTCACCAGTCTGTAGGTTATATATTGCTCGAATAGCCCTCTTCTGCAGCACAAAGATAGTTTGAATGTCGGCAGCATTTCCCCACAGTAAAATGGCGTACGACATTACACTATGAAAGTAACTGAAATAAACTAATCTAGCTGTATCAACGTCAGTTAACTGACGGATCTTCATTACTGCATAAGCCGCAGAGCTAAGTCTATTCGACAATTTAGCTATATGTGGGCCCCACTGAAGCTTAGCATCCAACGTGATGCCTAGAAACAGTGGTGTCCACAAGATTCACATTCTTATCTTTAATTTGTACACTAGTTATTACCTGCTTAACATTAGGCAATACAAATCTTACACATTTAGTTTTTCCCTCGTTTAATAGCAAGTTATTAACACTAAACCAGTGAACAATCTTTGAGACCGCATTATTCACATCGTCATAATTTGGGTGTCGTCGTTTCACTTTGAATAAAAGTGAAGTATCATCAGCAAACAATACTATCTCATGACTGTCTTTTACAAAATAAGGTAAGTCATTAATATAAACCAAAAACAAGAATGGACCAAGTATTGAACCCTGCGGAATTCCCATTTTAACCACTGATCCCGGAGATCTTTTACCGTTAATGTCGACCTTTTGAATCCTGTTACTCAAGTATTAGATTAGAAGGCTCAAAGAAGCATTCCTAATTCCATAGTGGTTAAGCTTCCTGACCAAAGTTTCATGTAATACACAATCAAAAGCCTTGGATAAATCACAAAATACCCCTAGGGCATCCTGTGATTCCTCCCAGGTATCAAATATTTGGATTAAAAGCTCAACACCGGCGTCAGTTGTAGAGCGACCCCTAGTAAAACCATATTGTTTACAATGTAAAAGTTTATTTTTATAAAAATGAATTTGCATTTGGTGTAGCATTAACTTTTCAAAAATTTTACTAAATGTGGGTAGCACAGAAATAGGTCTAAAATTAGAGGGGTCAGAAGTGCTACCTGATTTAAATAATGGAATTATTTTACTATATTTCATGAGGTCAGGAAAAACACCACAGTCAATGCATTCATTAAATATGCAAGCTAAAACGTGAGCTATTGTCATAATTACAGATTTAGCGACGTCCACGGAATTACCCCACAGATCAGCAGTTTTCTTTTTATTGAGAGTGTTAAATGTTTTTATTATATCTATAACACAAATTTTTTGAAAACTGAAATTACTTTCACCATCTTTAACATTCTCCTTCAAAACAGATTCAGCTACAGTGGGGGAGGAAATCAAGGCTTTTGTAGTTGAAACTGGAATGTCAGTAAAAAACCTCTCAAATGCTGCAGCAATATCAGCATCAGAAGTCAAGGTTTTATTATCACAATTTAAATTGTACTCATTATTACGACTTTTGACCTTTCCTGTTTCACTATTTATAATATTCCATGTCATTTTTATTTTGTCATTACTATTCTTAATCTTAGAACTCAAATAGTTTGCCTTGGCTAATCGACATACTCTTTTGAATAACTTTGAATAATTTTTAACATATAATTTGAAGTCATCGCTGGTGTTATAGTTGCGTTCACCATTAAGTTCTTAAAGGCGTTTCCTACTTCTGTGAATACCAATTGTAGCCCATTCATTAAAAGTTACAGTACCACTAACTGAGATCTTTTTTGGAATAAAAGTTTTATTAAATTCTGAACAATAAATGTTAAAAAAATTATTATAAAAGACATTAGGGTTGTCATTGTATTCTAAATATTTTAATTTTGTATCTAGATTGCTTTTAAAGCGTTCCAGCCGACCTGCAGTTTTTGGTACAACAGTGATATTCTTTTTCGTCACTTGTTTACGCTGGTGTTGAAAGCTGACCATTTGGCCACAATGATCAGAGTCCAGGTTATTAATAATCTGCTTAGCCAGTGGTTTTACATTTGTATATATGTTATCAATACAGGTGGCCGAAGTGGCAGTTATTCTTGTCGGCTCCAAAAATAAATGATTTAAGTTGTATGATAGAAATAGGTTTTTAATTTTAGTTGACATTGTGGAATTTTCTAACAAATTAATATTAAAATCCCCGCAAACAATTATTGTTTTACCTACATTACGGATTTTATGTAATGCCTCATCCATAACTTTTTCGAAAAAATCATATGATGCTGAAGGAGGTCTGTACACACTTAATACAACAAACTGCTCCAACTCCACACAAGCTATTTCTATTGTTCGCTCAACCGAGAGGCTCACTATGTCTTTGCTATCCTTTAATTTAAACTTTTTACTAACAATAATTAAGGAGCCACCATGTATTGCATTTCCTCGACTGAACGAACTTCCTACCAAATGATTCTTAAAATTCTGTTATGCAAAGAATATCAATTTTATTACAGTTCATGAACAATTCAATCTCCAAATCTTTGCACATCATTCCTTGGATGTTCTGGTGGACAATGTTAAAAGATTGTGCATTTTTTAAATTTAATGATTGACATGGGCTTTTGCTAAAGCTATTTTTACATTCATTTAATTTCATTTTATTAACAAACATTTCGCAACAGTTTTCCTCTTTTGTCATATAATTTAATTTAAATAATTAATTGGAATGTCAGTAGAAACACTACTGACGTCTATGTCAAATATACATTGCTCAATAGAAGCAACTTGTTTAGCCAAGTTTTTGGCTGACGTTTGGATACAATAGGATAGCGATAAAGCTATTTGTCGCTTAAAATAATTTGACAGATAATAACTATCTCTTGTCAAATAAAAATTACTAACATAATTGTTAGTGTCAATTAAATGCATTATGTCATTTTTGCAAAATAAATGTAATGTCAGGTTAAGCTTATGTCTAACAGAATTTTCCTCCTGTGGCAAACTACTACAATAGGGTAATGTAAACAATATAATATTCTTTACAATTAACTTATTCAAACATTCTAAACATTTTATAAGGCTTGTTTTGTTCAGATTACCTCTATTACCAACAAATAATAATAAGGTGCTATTGGGGTTATATTTATGTTCTACAGCTTTTTTCAAAATATGTTGATAACAAGCACCCGGTATACAATAATTGATAACTGAATGTCCCAAGTCAAATAACAACCGACCCATGTTTTTACCAAATTCATCACTAAATATTACCAAGTCACTATTACAATCTGTCTTACATGGAATCTGGTTGGTTGGTATAAGTTGTGGTACATTTTTAATTGTGCACTGAGTAAGGGAACTTTTGGAAGAAACATCAATCAATTCGACAGAGGAAGAATCACATGGGATTGATGAACGGCTTGGTAACTGTTTACATTTACAATTACTTGTGAGTGAATCAATCCCTTCATTGTTACCATTACACAGGACTACCAGTTCATCAATGGCCAACATGTATTCTTTTATTTGTCCTTGTGAAAGATCATATTGCTTAGTAATAGATATAAGCGAGTCCTCTAGGTGTGCAATTTTAGTTTGTATAATTTGTGTATCATTTTTATATTTTAAATTTTTATTGTGTAGTTGTGACGAGTATATATCTAATTTGTCAATTAAGTACAATCTTTCTCTATTTAATTTTACATTTTTAATAAAAAAATTGTGCTTCTTAACTAATTTTTGCGTTTTCTTAATGTACTTATTTATCTTAATATATTTTTGTAGTTTATTTTTGCTACAGCCAGCAATCTTCATTGAGTGGTTGCTATTTTTATTTTCCTCACATGTAAGATCTATAGTGACATTGGGCTGACTGCTAGCTGTCGCAGAAACCATGGAGGGGGCACAGACTACCAACTCATCGAACAAGCTTTGATTTAATGAGGCAGTCATATTAAGTTTAGATGTTTCCAATAAAGTAATTTTGTTATTGGCCTCATGCAATTGTTTTTTCAACTCATCTATGCAGTTCAGAGCCTGGTCATACTCTGAACTACATTGGTCGAACCTGTCCACAATGTTTTGGAGCCTGTCCCGGGCATCAATAGCATCGATATAACGGTAATTTAACTGTACCAACTCATTTTTTAACTTTTGATGCCTGTCTAATGATTCCAAAAGTTCCCTTTCGTTGTCATCTCGCTCTCTGTTTAGTTGATCACACAACTCTTTCGAAGCCTTCAATTCATTTAATGTCAGTTGGAGTTTGGACTCCTCCTGACGAGACAAGGCCTTGCGAGTCATCATTATGGGAAAACTTAAAAATTGAACCGTATAAAAGAGAAATACAATTTTTTAAATACTATGTAGGTTACAAGTAAACAGCTGTACGAGTAGTCGCGTAACCAACAAACAGAGGTTATGTTTACGTATGTTAATCGCAACTAAAGTGGTTGGAATTAAACAAGATACGTATAATAATTAACAAATCGTCAATTTATGCAAATTTATAAGATTCTAAGTGAAATAAGGGGAGGTACCATAAAGATGACAACGGTTCACTTACATGCCGGTAACTGTCACTAAACAGTTTTACTTAAATTTTTGATTTTGCACATGAAATACACTAAAAGCGAAACGCTCACCACTAAAACACAACTTAACTTAATGATTGAATTGGATAATGGGCGTAAAATGAGTAAATAATAAATTAAATTTTAAATTTTACACAGGAGACATTCAGATCAGCTGTTTACAAAAGTGTTGCTACAGAAGAAAAAAGAAAATCGTCGTCAATATGGGTTTCGGCCAAAACGGTCAACGGGTGATCTTCTAGCGTACGTCACACATCTCTGGGGTGAGGCTATTGACAAGCGTGGCGAGTCACTAGCAGTTAGCCTTGACATAGCCAAGGCTTTTGATCGGGTCTGGCACAAAGCTCTTCTCTCCAAGCTTCCGGCATACGGTTTGCCCGCTCAGTTCTGTACCTGAATTGCTAGCTTCCTGCATGAGCGTAGAATCCGTGTCCTTTCGGATGGATGCGCTTCGCGGTTCATGTCAGTGAACACTGGTGTTCCTCAAGGCTCCGTTCTATCCCCCACGCTGTTCCTTCTGCATATGAATGACATGCTTCCTCTTGGAAACATTCATTGCTATGCAGATGATAGCACAGTGCATGGGGGATATAACGGGCACCCAACGGCTGGGCGGGTAGACACCGAAATGAAGCGAGCAAATCTTGTCATTGAGCTCGATCGGGTGTTGGACCTCATTTCTAAATGGGGTTTCGATAATCTGGTGGAGTTCAATGCCAAGAAAACACAGGTGTGCGCGTTCACAGCGAAAAAGTCGCCATTCCTTCCCCTTCCCTCTCTTCAGGGTACATCTCTAGGCCTGCAGAGCAGTATTAACATGCTCGGTATGGATATCCGCTGCGATCTGAACTAAAAGGACAACATCGAAACCGTGATTAAAAATGCCTCACGTAAACTCGGTGTCCTGAACAAGGTGCGGCGATTCTTCACGCCTGATCAGTTGTGTCTATTATACAAGACACAGGTGCGGTCTTGCGTGAAGTATTGCTCTCACCTTTGGGACGGCACCGCAAAGTACCTTCTCGATGCCTTGAACAGATTGCAGCGCCGCGCTGTGCGCATTATCGGCAATGCGGAGGTCACTAAAACTCTCGAGCCTTTGCAGTTGCGTAGAGATATTGCGTCACTCAGCGTCTTTTACCGTTTATACCATGGCGAGTGCTCTGAAGAACTCTTTGACCTCATCCCTCCTTTTCCCTTCCTCCATAGGAGTACGCTTGCTGCTCTCCGGAGTCACCAATTTACAGTCTCTAACATTCCATCACGCACAAAGAAATTTGGTGACTCGTTTCTTTGCCGCACTTCCAAAAGATGGAATAGTCACACGTATTCCCTCCTACCTATGACATAGGGTCCTTCAAACGAGGCGTAAAGAAGCACTTTGTGGGCCGGCAGAGTGAGGATGACTGATGCTACGTCTCTTACGCTGCACCAGTTGTCCTCGCGCCTTGACCTCATTTCAACTTAACATCAGGTGGAGTGGGGTCATTTGCCGGGCTTAGTATAAAAAAAAGACCAAACGCCTGTCCAAAATTTATTAGTACGTCTAATTGTAAAAAAGCCATTTGTAAACTTTTGGTGTTCTTCCATTGACATTTTATTATGTATATTGTATTATCATCTAAGTATATCGATTCACATTTTGCGTAGTGGAAATGGCCGGCTGAGTTAAAATATGGTAACATTAACTTAAGAGGCCTATTACATCTCGACTGTGGTTTTTGCGTAAAATGACCAATTTTGGCGTTATGGATCTCGAGAAACAAAAATACATTAACAATTATGACTTATTGAATAGTGTAGAATAGCTATTGGAATAGTGCGTAGCGTCCTCGCTGTTTGTAAATTTTGCTTAACTTATTAATGAAACCCAAAATTGCAGAGAAAGATTTGTATAAAGTGCGCGAAGGCACTTTATTGAGCTCATCGATTGAACTACTGTTCTAAACAAGTGAAATAAAAAAATTACAATGTTATCTCTTAAATAGTCGAATAGTGCGTTATGAAAACTATTTAAGGGCACGTGACCATAATGTCCTATAACGGTAGCTACTGGAATTTTATTTACGCGCTCAATTGATTGCGAGATATCTTCCGCCATTGGAGTATTGCATTGTATACCTCCCATGACATAAAAAGTGTTTAGACAATCTAATGTTCGCACGTTAAAATCGGCATTATCAAACGAAAACTGAACAAACTGGCAAATGATGTGGTTGTGGGTGGATAATTGCAGAAGTTTCGAAACGTAAAACTTCCTTGTAGTTTGTACAATATCCCAAACTAGATAGTAGGTCTATTAAATATCTGGACGCATATTTATGATGCAACAAGGTTCCAATCCCTATCAACAAAGGCGATTTAAAGGTTTTAGGCCGCAGTAAAGATATGATTAAATGAGATATGGCAGTCTTTTTCTGTAAATTATTACTACCGCCATCTATTTCATTTGTCAAAGAGTTGAGTAGGTATAGAATTTTCGACGTCGTTTAAAAAATCATTTGGTGCTGGATAAGTGGCGGATTCATATACTCGTGACCTAATATCGTTTCTTATGATAATGCCCGCTGCCTGTATTATTCGTAGCTTTTTAATGTCATTATTTGTATATCTATTTGTGTACCAGCTATCCCGTAGAATTTCGTGGCATGTCGATACGAAACACAATACCCTCTGTTTTCTACGAGTTTTTGTTATTATTATGTTATCATCGTATTTTTTAATCCGTATCAGCGTTCTGTCGTCAATCTGGTCAAGTTTTAATATTGTCTTCATTTCCTCGATTGTAAGCTGTGAGTCGTCGAGTAGATGTTGGTCGTCCTCTCTTTTAACCAGCATTACTAACTGCATTAAAAAAATGCTAGGCATCTTCTGTGATATCTAGCCTCTTTTTGTATTAAATTAATGTTTTTAATACGTTGTAGGACCTAAAAAAATATTGATAAGTATTACACAGAAGCTACTTCAAGTTCAATAATAATAAGAATAAGAAACATTTATTGAATAATACACCGTAAAAAAATTTATTTAAGTATATTTAAGCGTTAATAAAACGCTAAAATATAAAACATTAATACACCGTAGTACATTTTTTTTTTGTAGTAGAGCCTGTGTGATGTGACTGATTTATCACTCAGATCAGTTATATTTTTTAAAAGTACTTGCTGAACCGGCAGACATTGTAATGCCCTTTTTCTACCTAATCAAAACAAGTATGAACGCGCCTCGCGCCCCGTCCACCTGTGACGTTGCCTTGCGAGCCTCCCCGCCTCCCCGCGAGCGCGCTCCCTGCCCCTTGCAACTGTTTCGACAATTTGATTTGTACATGGTTTCTTAATGTTTTTACGGTGGATTTTAATTTTGAATGATATAATTTGACCTTTAAGAAAAGTCTAATTAGTTTCTCTGACAGCTATATTTTATTCACTAATATTTTATCACCACTAAATTACTTTCAAATTCTCATTATATATTCAAATTGGATTTAGTAATTTACGTGTTGATGGAAGCAAATGAAACAAAACTAATTAAAAACTGATCTGTTAGCATTTTTAACATAGGTGTAATGCCACTTTGAGTTTACGGAGAGAGTTTTTTAAGGTTATTTGTTTTTATTTACATATACAGGAGGATTGTATACTTTTACGAAATATAATTAAAAAAGGTATTCAAATGTAAAGTAAATAATATTAATATCAAAGGACAATGAGAAGAAACGTCCCCTCATCCAACAGATTTGAAATTAGTGTCATTTGAAGGGTCTAGTAGGATAGATATTTTTTCACTATGGCGACGTTTTTCAAATACGTGGGGCTTAGGTTTTAAAAAATATATTGTTTTTATATATTTAATTTTTGTTTCCAACAAAATAAGATTGCAAGAGCAGACCAGCCTCCACAGGCGGCACTTGTTCACGAGTATGACATGTGAATCAGCCATCGCTTCGCTCAATCATGTTTTAGGTAACGTAATGACCCGACGCACATGCCACCACCGCAGAGACACTTTAAGAGAGCATGACACACTCGAGCAACTCCAACTAAAGCAAGAAAACAATTAGACAACTATATACGCAACGTTTACATTAAAAATAAATACATTTTTGCCGACAAGTTTTTTTTTATAAAAAAAAACCCAATACTTTTAGCAACTAACACAGGTACTTTAGGTTTCTTTGGGGCCCAATGAACAAATTGAGACGTATCCCATGACTGTTGTAGGGCTGTTGTAGGGTGGGGACAGGGTTCATACAAAATCCCCCGTTGTCCTTTGTCCATTTTTTATAGATTTTTTGTAGCTTTGTATTTGTTTTTTATTTAATTTCGCGGTCATAAATATTGTTGGATTACTAATGAATTATTTAAGAATCTAATTTTTTATGTTAAGAAATTACTGATATCCGCTCAAACGGCCAGGGGTAGCCAATTACCCAAATCGAAAATGCCCAGGAACGGCCAGGGGTAGCCAGCTACCCAAACGATCTTGCGTTCGTAAAAGTTCTTTAATCCATACGATAATGATTAAATTCGTTTACCTTAATTTTTAAATAACTCTGTATTAAATTCCGAATCTTTTTTACTATAGCAACACTCGTATCCATCCGCTAAAAAATAAAAATAAAAAGAGTGATTGAAATCTTTTGTCTCACTTGTCTCTTAGTATTATTTTTTTGTGTATTTTTTTAAATAAAACGTATAATAACTTTAAAATCGCTATGTGTTTGCTTAATGATGAATATGTTCACAATGCTTTTAAAAAAAAAGTATAGGTAATCGCTCTAAATTTTGAAATATTCGTATTTTAATAAAGCTAAGTGTCAAAATCGCTCGTTTCCTATTGTAGTGCTGATTATTTATTATAAGAATCTATAAACCCAAACATCACTCTAACGTAAGTTAAGTTTAATTTATCCGCTTTAATACAAACACCACAGAAGCCATTCCTGCCGAGACACAGAGTCATAAATAACATTTACCCAACGCGCCCTTAGGCACCATTATTTGTCGAATGACATGGCCCCGTGGGGTGCGCGCTGGCCGCGTGAGCGGATATACACTCGGCGTCAAAAAAATCGCACCTTTTAAAAATCATCTTTAAAAATTCTTAAACCTTATGTAGAGGATAGTGTTGGGTATCATTAGAAAGGTAACAAAAAGGAGTATCAAAAAACAATTAAATTTAACTTTCTGTTTAATTATAATTATACAAACAACATTAAAATTAATAAAATAATAAAAATCCTTAATTAAGTCCTAATTAACAACAGATAATTTACAAAGAAAAATGTACAAAAAGTGTCTTAAAATTAACTTAAAATCTAGTGTTACCCCCCCTTGCCCTGATCACGGCTTCCATACGGTCCCTCATGGACCTCACCAACTTCAGGAGCTCTTCTTGAGGGATAAGCCCCCATTCTTCAATCACCGCGTCTTGGAGCTCCTGTAGAGTCGAAGGAGCTGGATCCCGAGATCGAACCTTACGTTTAAGATGGTCCCAGAGGTGCTCTATAGGATTCAGATCCGGACTTCGCGCTGGCCACTGCATCACAGAGATTTGGGACCTCTGCAAGAAGTCGCTCACGATGCCTGCAGTGTGAGCGCGAGCGTTGTCGTGCATTAATGTGAACCCCTCGCCAAAAGATTCGGCAAAGGGGACCACATGCACTTCCAGGACCTCAGTGACATAGCGGCGAGCAGTCAGCGACCCTTGTCCGCGAGCACCTCCAGTCCGGGAGACGCAGACAAGGTCGGTTTTGCCGGCAGCAGACATACCGCCCCAGAACATGCAGGATCCGCCACCATATTCCACCGTCTCCTGGATGCAGGCTTGGGCGAAACGTTCACCCTGCCTCCGGTATACTCTTCTCCGTCGGTCGTTGCAGAAAAGACACACTCGCGTCTCGTCTGAGAAGAGAACAGCTCTCCACTGCTCAAGGGTCCAATCGACGTGGTCACGAGCAAACTGCAAGCGGGCTCGCCGATGCGCTGCAGTCAATTTTGGACCCGTAGCAGCTCTGTGGGCCGCTATCTTCTTCTCCTTCAATCTTCTTCTAACCGTAGATACGCTTACGGTGCGTCTGCGAACTGCCTGGAGCTGCTGTTGCAACTCAACAGCGTTGGAGAAACGATTTCTCAAAGAGTTCGACACAACGAACCGGTCGTCTCTTTCCGAAGTGCAGCGACGTCTACCCGAACCGTGTCTGCGGATATAGCCACCGGTCTCTATGAAGCGCTGGTACACTCTTCGAACGGAATAACGGCTCAGGTTCAGTTGCCGGGCGACATCACACTGCCGCACCCCTGATTGCAGTAGTGCAACCACTTGAGCGGCTTTATCAGCTGTGGTATCCATCAAAATCTGTGCGTGTGTCCTCTTCAACGGTTGAATAGCGAATGACCCACATTGAACCCGTGTTGACCGTTTTATACCCACAAAGGAAGCGCAACTAGCAACTCTCACGGGTAGCAAAATTTGCATCGAATTTTTGTGACACTTTATTTGTTGCATTAGGTTTTATTTGATAATGAAAAGTAATGTTTTTTATTAAGTTAATTAAGTAACCTTGTAAATAAAATCATAATTAATGCGACTGCATGTGCATATCAAGAGTAAATGACATTTGAAAGTGATTTTCTAAGAGGTGCGATTTTTTTGACGCCGAGTGTAGAATTATTGTTGAGTCTCCATATAGCGAATTAGTTTGGCTCTGGGGCTATAAGGCATATAGGCCGGTTGCCTGCTAATAAATCAGCGATTGCAAAACACCTACTTGAAAGAGGCGCAAATCACTGGATTGAATTTCATCGAACGCAAGTCCTCTCCACAGATCGCCACTTTTATTCTAGAGTAGTGCGTGAAGCGATTGAAATCAAAAAGCATCGTAATAATTTCAATCGGGAAGACGGTCACAAACTATCTTCAGCGTGGAATCCAGTATTTGCAAAAACGCAACTTCGTTTTACTTCGCAAGCGACTAACCACCAGAATAAGGCCAGCTATGCGATTCTCTAAGCGACACATAGACGCTGCGCGCATGGCTGTGATCTGCTGTCTCTTTCCAATTATATGAATATGTAAGAAACAGATTCATTTCTCAGCGCTGCGGCAGCCGCAGCTATTAAGGCTTTAGCTTAGAGAATCGCACGGCTGTGTACGTAATAAGGTCACCGTTAGTGTTGTGTGTGATGGTAGCTGGATAAAAAATTCACAGATCTCGTGCTCTGCACGGCTTGAAAGGGCATTAAAAATGAACCTAGCTATTATAACTTATTAATGAAAAAAAAAAAATTACAAAAAAAATTAATGACTTTTCCAAATTTTGTTTAAACTATCTTAAAGCCCTTAATTTTCCGCGTCTATTAAGTCCTAATAGATCTTCGTATCTCAAAGCTGCGAAGTTCCACAGGGCTATGACGCCCGAGTAATACCGCACGGCGCCGCTCCACGCGCCGCTAAGGGGCATACCGCCCCCCTATCACTCCCACAAAAAAAAGTATGAGACAAAATGTTCCCCGTCTCAATATCTCTAGGCGTCTCTCTCAGTTTTTCGATTTTCGACCTCGTTCACTAGATATCGAAGATATTCCGAGGGAAGGTGTAGAAAATCAATTTTTCAATTTTCGAAAAAAGTTTTCGACTTTTACAAATAAGTTTTTCACCATCTGAAAGCCATTCAAATTCTGCGTCTTTTAAGCCTTCATACGCCCTCATGGCCCTAAACCACTTTATACCACGGTGCAAACACACTTTCAGCGAAAATGGGGCCCTACCGGAGCGATCGAAAAAACATTTTCAATGTTAAAATATGACGGTGGACGAAGACTCCGCCGCGCAAACGGAGGCAGCACATCGCGATATCAGTCCGCCCGTGACCACGACCGGTGCAACTCGGTCGAAACGCCGGGTATAAAAAGGTATGCGTAGTATGCCTATAATATGTAGTTAGCGTTAATCCCCGTCTAAATGTGTATTTATAATGGAACACGAAAGTCTTATATTTAATTATAGTAGGTAAATGTTTGTAAATATAGCTAGTTGCAAATAAATAACAATCAATGTAGGTATAGGATACTAATATAATGGTAAAATAATTGGTGGCTTGAAGTAGTTTGTAAATAGATAAGTCGTCAATAATAAAATAATGATTGTAGGAAAAGGCTGTAGATATAATAATAACGGAATTTAAGATTAGGAATAAATTGCAGTTAGGATAAACAATAATATAACAAAGATGATTTTTCCTGGCAATACAATATTTTTTAAATTTATATTTTAAAAGTAAAGAACTGAAATTATCAGAATCTATTAAGTTTGTAGGGCGTAAATCCTACACTTAGAATGCTATGCTCAAAGATGCTCAAAATGCTATGCTGGGGTCGTAGGTAAAGTAGGTAAATAAAAGTCGACCGGTTTGAGTGGCGATGAAAGTAACACTATTTAATTTCACACAATTAACATATAATGCAGCGTATGCAAACGCATGCAAAGCAATTAAAATTGGGTTGTACGATTATTGCTCGTACATCTTGCCCACCAGAAAAGGATACAGAAAGATGAGGATGATGATGTTGAACAATGTGGGAGCAAGATGTCAAGTGATAAAAAATGCTTTTTTATAATAATAAAATGAAATTAAGACTAAATGATATAAATTGCCTTTTATATGTAACAAGGTGAAACAATATTCTTAAATCTAAGTAATCTAAACCTATGAAAAGTTTTGTTTGTTTACTAAACCAAGTGTTCACTATACACTACAGCACTCTTAGTCACTTTCACTGTGGACTTTAAATTTTATTTCCCGGGAGACTATAGGCGACGTGCCTTTATCTAAGCTCACTATCGATTTGCTTATTCCACTCCGCGCACTTAACTCATTCGTTTCACTTACACTTATTGTCGGTTGGCGCGGCGGCGCGGGCGCGGGCAAGCGCTCCGCACCCGGCGGCGCTGGCGGCGCGTCCGCCTACCCACGCTGCCGAAGTCTGCTCCTGATCCACACGGTGCTAGCGAGGATACCCACCAGTAGAAGCACCGACACGACGCTATACAACACTGCGTATTGGTGTACATCGTGAACGCTTAATGTACTATGAGATTGTTCCTTTATAGTATTTATTTGATCATTCAACTTCTGCCAGTCAGTTGTTATTGGTGAATACTCTGGTATTGCTATAGATGTATTTATAATTTTGTTAAGCATTGACACCTTTGGGAGATCGATATCTTGACCTAATTTTAAATTGTTTAGATAGTGATTATGTCCAAATATTGTAAAGGACTCTCCATAGAGTGTGCAGCCTTGACGTAATGTTATGACCCCGTTATCGGTTATTTCCTCGACAGTCCAACCAGCTGTGCAAAATATGCGAACTCTGCATTTGTCGCAACATGAAAATAGCCAGGAGTTCCGCGCATGCAATTTGATCCACTTGTCGCTACAGGCCATTGTTTCTGTTATGCAGGGTGATGTTTTTATACTATCGACTAATTTAATGTCACAAATTGATTGCATGTTTTTTAGATTATATAAAGGACGCTCTAAAGAACAAAAAAGTTTTGCTTCAGATAAGTGCAAGCATGATCGTATATCGTCTTGAGCAAGCAACTGCACTTTGTCTTGTTTTGCGTTATATGCTAAGAATGAGTACGCTGGAACTGCTTGGTACATAATCTTGCCCCTTTTTTGAGGTATCGAAATGATCTTATGTAGCTCATATACTTCAGAACTCAATATGGGTATTTTGATTTCAATTATCAAATAACTTTCCATTATTCTGGCTGATACCTTTAATAGCTTGTACAATTCATTTAGATTATAAATGTCGACGGGTACTGTGAGATCACCCTGTAGATGTGTACTTATTGTGAATAATTGTTTCTGTAGCTGCTCGGGTGATAACAGGTGAGTGTCGATGCGGCCTTGACTTATATCCGTGACAGTGTTGATTAGGGTTTGCTGAATCCGTCGAATGTTTGTTATGATGATATCAGCTGCCAGGGCTAACGACATAGTGTAGTATGCTGTTTTGAACTCTAACTTAACTTCATCGATCTGTACGGTGAGGTTACGTAAATGTTGGTCGATAAACTTAAACTGTTTGTTCATGACGTCTTTATTCCTTCGCAGAATATTGTACTCCGCTTCCAAGACAAGAGTTTGGTTTTTATGAGTGTGTTTAAATGATTTTCATTGTTGGTAATCTTTACTATGTCTTGTTCGTATTGCTTAGCAAACTTATCATCTAAGACACCAAAAAGAGAATTTGCTATGTAACCTACTCCGTTTATTAACCCTCTCCGTTGCCTCTTCGGTGGTTGATACCTAAGGATCGTATTGTAGTGATCAATCTCATTCATCTCTTGTGCGAGTTGCGTAGCGATGCCTTTGAGCTGCGTGTTTGGTTCATAGCATAATGTTTCCAAATGTGATACGTAATTTTTTATGCTTGCCATGCCATTCCAGTACGTTGTCATATTGTAGTACACAACTAACTTCCATTCATCCCTTAAAAATTGTAGTTCGGAAGTCTTATCAAACAGTAGTCCTTGATTGCTTTGTAATTTTGTAATGTTATAATTATGTTGACTTTGTTGCGAACTAGGTGTTATCATTAAAATAAAAATAAATAAGGCGTTAAATAATAGGTTTTTAACTCCTCTCCGCACGCGCAGGCGGTTCCCGGAAGATGACGTAGCCTTTTCCTTTGGCGGTTCAACATGCTTATCTGCTGTTAGGTTGTTTGTCTCCATTACAGGTAGAAGCACGAGCTTGATTACTGGTCTTTTCATAATGCCATTTTGCGTTTTTATGCTGACAACCCTTACATAACCGTCATAGCCGGGGTGCAGCTGAACAATGCTCCCCATGGCCCATTTTCCAGGCGGCATGTTATCGTCCTTGATGAGCACAACGTCGTTGACCTTCAGGTTTTCAGCTGGTGATTTCCATTTGGTTCGTACCTGTAAATGCTGCAGATATTCGGATGACCAACATTTCCAAAATCTTTTGTTCATGGCTTGCACTAGTTGCCATCTCACATTTAAATTGATATTCTCTGGTTCTGCTTGTGGTCTGGAGAGCAGCGATCCTCCGACCAGGAAGTGACCGGGAGTCAAAGCTTCGTCGTCCGGCTCCTCCGTCAATCGACACAGAGGTCTCGAGTTTAAGCAAGCCTCAATTTGATGAACTAATGTGTTTAATTCTTCATAGGTGAGTTTTTGATCACCTATAACTCGCTTAAGATGGTATTTCAAACTTTTTACCGCTGCCTCCCATAAACCACCAGCAGAGGGCCATGCAGGGGCATTGAAATGCCACACTATATTCATTTCAGCTAAGTTGTCGCAGAATTCCTTGTTAAAAGTTTCCTTGATCTGTTGATATTCCTTTTTTAGTAAGCGATCGGCACCAATGAAATTACTTCCGTTATCGCTATACAAGTGTGTCGGGGTGCCACGTCGAGCACAAAATCGACGAAAACTTGCTAAAAATGATTGAGTGCTGAGGTCCGATACTACTTCGATATGGACCGCTCTAGTGGTCATACAAACAAAAACGGCTATGTAACCTTTCGTTGATTTGATGCCACGACCCTTGTTACATTTTAAGTCAAGGTGGCCTGTGAAATCGATCGCAGCATGGCTAAAAGGCCTTGCAGGGTTGACTCTAGCACGAGGCAGGTCTGCCATAAGTTGATGTTGATTTGAGCTGCTGAATCTTTTATATGTGACACATTTTCTTAGCTGTTTTTTGACAGTGCTTACCCCGCTGATTATCCAGTATCGGTCTCTAAGATAGCCTAACGTCAACTTCGCTCCGCCGTGTAGAGTAGTTACGTGCGCTTTGTCAATTATCAGTTCAGTGAAACGACTATGTTTTGATAAAATTATCGGGTGCTTTGCTAAATTGCTGATGCTGGAGTGCTGTAGTCGCCCACCAACTCCTAGGAGGTTATTTTCGTCTAAAAATGGATTTAAGCTAGATAAGTTGTTCGTTGGTTTGACGTGACCCTTTCTTCGTAGATCATTAATTTCATTCTCGAAGTAATTCGACTGCTCGTGTCTTATGATGCAATCATATGCTTGACCCAGCTCCACAGAAGTCAATGAACTACCTGACGCTGCATTTGTTCGGTTCTTGCACCGTGCAATGAAACGCGAAACCCAAGCCAATATTTTTGCTATGCTACTTATAGAGCTATATGCGCATAATAAGTGACTAATAATTGAGTTGTTATTTATTTGCGCCATAGCGGTTATTTTTGTTTTCTTTCTCTCTATATCGGGTTCTATATACGATGTTATAATATTTTCTGGGTTGAAGGTTAAAAGCCAATTTGGTCCCTTCCACCACGTACTGTGAGTTGATGCTAAGGTCGCCGTAGTTAACCCTCGAGTGGCGTAATCTGCAACGTTTTCTTCTGATTTTACGTGACGCCACTGTGACGCCGGGATGGTGCTTATTATTTGCTGGACTCGATTAGCTACAAATTTATTCCATCTGTTTAGGTCGCCTTGCAGCCAGCCAAGAACTACCATCGAGTCCGTCCATGCGTATATGGTGATATTCTTATGTTGAATCGAATTAAGAACCTTCGTTAGTAGCTGATGTAATAAAACTGCGCCACATAGCTCTAACCTTGGTAGCGATAGTTTTTTCTTTAAAAGAGCGAGCTTTGTTTTTGCAGCTATGATATTTGATGTGCGTTCGCCCTTATGCGTGTTGGTGACTATGTATATAACACAGGCGTATGCTTTTTCCGATGCGTCACAGAAACAATGTAGTTGATAATTTTGTAATATGTTGCCCAGGCATCGGGGTATGGTAAATTGCTCGATGTTTATAAAATCATTGCGTACCTGCAGCCACTCATTTTCTAATTCTAAAGGTAATTGTTCATCCCAGGATACCTCAAGGTTCCATGTTTTTTGGAAAAGCAGTTTGGTTCTGATGGTGACTGGAGAGAGCCAGCCTAAGGGATCAAAGCATTTGGATATCTCAGACAGAAGTTCTCTTTTAGTGTGATGTGATTTGTTATCTTGCTTAAACTTGTTTTGAAAGATGAATGCGTCAGTTTGCGAATCCCATCCGAGTCCCAGTGTTTTCCTTGTTTCTGCACATTTAAATTCAAAAGGCGAATTTAATTGATCGGTAGATAAGTCACACACTAACTCTGGAGCGTTGCTGGACCATTTACGTAGGTTCATGCCGGCACCTTTAAGCATTGAAATGAGTTGATTACGTAATTCCTTTTTTTCTTTTATGCTAAAGTGGCCACTTAAAACATCGTCGCAATAGAAGGAGTTCTCCACTTCTTGAGCTGCTAGAGGGAACCTTTCAGCATCATCTCTGGCGAGTTGCTTAAGTGTGCGCATTGCTAGATAAGGAGCAGCTTTTGTGCCGTATGTCACAGTCGTCATCTCGTATTCACGAATGGGATCGAGAGGATTGTCTCTCCAGATGATTCGCTGCAGGCGCTGATCTTCTTCCCTTATCCGGAATTGGCGAAACATCTTCTCGATATCTGCTGTCAGTACGTATGTATATTGTTGCCAGCGTAATAGCAGAGCCATGATATCCTTTTGCAAGTTCGGTCCGCACTCCATGACGTCATTCAAGCTGTAGCCCGATGATGATTTGGCTGAGGCGTTAAACACAACACGGAGTTTATTTGTAGTTGAATCTAAACGTAAAACGCCGTGATGAGGAAGATAGAATGATAAATCATTTGATTGACGAGCTTCTCTCATATGACCCAAATTTCTATATTCTTTCATAAAGTCCTTATAGTCGTCCGCGAGTAACTTATCTTTGTGAAATCTGTGCTCAAGCTGTTTAAATTGACCTATAGCTTTTATTTTTGATGTGCCAAGAAGGTTCTCGTACCCAGGTTTCATAGGCAGTGCGAGCTCGTAACGACCACAATCTAAACGTTTTGTTGTTTCTATGTAAAAGTTTTCACAAAATTGCTCTGCTTGAGATAATGATTTGTCGTTACTTTCAATTTCCTCGATTTCCCAGTATTTAGCAATATCTTCTAAATTATTAATAACAACATGGCAATTGAATGACTTGGTATGAATGCTTCCTGATAATATCCAGCCTAACCTTGTTTGCTGTGCTATAGGGGCTCGGGCGGGACCTTTGATCAGACCATTCATAATAATATCCGAATATACACTTGCGTCTAACAGTAAATCGATTTGTTTCGAGATATTATATTCGGGATCTGCTAAGCTAATGTTTTGGAGATGCGGCCATGATTGCTTAATAAATGTAGAATTGGGTAAATTGTTGATTACTTTTGAAATAACAAGTGCTTGTGTCGAGAAAGCGTAGTCGTCATAAACTGATTGACATTGTAAGTTTACTATTCCCTTGCTTTGTTTTGCTCCGTCGCCTACGCCTCTTACGGTTGCATGATAACGTTGGCGCTCTAAACTTAACAATTGCGCTGCGTTTTCCGAAATCAACGAGATTTGGGAGCCTTGATCGAGTAGAGCTCGTAAAATCACCTGAAAGCCATCGGATGCTGTAACCTTCAGCTGCAATGTTGTGAGAAGAATCTCTTCGTCTTCACTTGCTACGTGATTAGCGTTATGTTGTAAACTTGCCTTATTTGTTGTCAACGGCGTTACGGATTGCGAAATTGACGAGGTCATTGCCTTTGTGCATGCGTCGTGAATTAAAGTATTATGCATACCGTTGCATTCTTTGCATCGCTTCACAGAAAAACATTTGTTGCGATGTGCGTATAAGCAATTACGACAAATGTTTAATTTCGTAATCGTCTTTAATTTTTGCTCTGAACTTAAATTAATGAATTCTGGACACTGATATAATGCATGATCTTGTTTGCAATAGGAACACCTAGTTCGTGTGGACGTTGTGTATGCTGGAAATGACTTTTGATGAGGGAATCTGCTTGATGATGAAGGTTGTTGATGGATGTTGCTGGTATTAAATTGCTTGTTGGGAGCCGGAGCAATCCTTTCCCGCTTATTGATCGTCTCAAGCGCTGTAAACTTGCTTTCAAGAAACGACATAAGTTCATCTAATGCAGGCAGATCTCTAGGTGACTGGCGCGCTTCTTTGTAGTCGGTGTAAGTCTCCATGTCAAACTTTTTGCAAATGAGATGAACTAATAATGGATCCCAGGTTGATGTGTCCACTCCCAGGTTATGGATTGCATGAATGCACTCTGATGACGTATCATACAATCTTTTTAACTCGAATGCTGTTTGTTTTTGTACGTTGGGTTGGTTAAGAAAAACTCTATTTGTTTTGAAAATAGCACCTGGGGATTGTTATAGCGATGGCATAAGAGGTCCCATGCTGCATCGTAATTATCTGCTGAAATGTGTAGGTGCTGAATTAGCCGCTCGGCTTCTCCTCTCAGCTTTCCTTTGAGATGCTGCATTTTCTGCGCTTTCGTTAAGATGGCATTGTTGTGTATTGCTTCGCAGAACAAATCGTGGAAGGTTGGCCATTGAGTGTATTTTCCTATGAAAATAGGTATTTCCAACTGAGGCGTGCTTTGATGTAAATGAACGGAGGATGATAGTTTTCTATTTAGCAATCTTTTTATCTTCTTAAATTCAGCTGCTATCTGGTCAAACTCTTCTTCATATACCGTATCTTCACCTTGCAAAAAGTTGTCTAACTGTAAATGAGATTGTCGATAACACTCCATCTAGATTGAATATTACGGAGCTCGTCTTCTAACTCCCACTTTTCAGTGATTTCTTCTGACATAACTCCTTGTATAAGTCTATTAAAGGCTCTAAAATTTGTTCTCTGTTGCGTCAACAGTTCATCTACTTTCTCAGGCTACTGCGACGCTTTATTCTTCGATGTTGATGGAGTCTCCGTTTCTAGTATAATATACGACTTATGCGAAGTGAGTAGGTTACGGGTATGTTGGTAAATGTCTGCTGTTTTTTCGTAAATTTTATCTGTAAAATATTGCCCACCAGATTCAGAGTACTTTTCGAGTGAACGATGGTTGTTTTCAAAGTCTCCCCAAAGGTTGTCTAATGCCTCTAGTCTGGATTTTATGTATTCACTGGTTTTACGGATCTCAGCGTCCTTGCTAAAGTTAGCCTTAATTCGGTTTATGTTCTCGAAGTTCTCAACTTGACGAGAAATTAAGGCATCCATGATAATAAAAATGATCAATTAAATAGGCAGAAGTGAAAATAAAAGGAACGATCTTACTTGTTAGTGGTGAAATCGGCTGTCGAACCAATGGCAGGCTGTTGTTGCTGGCCGTTCTTAGCTGGCTGTTGATGCTGGATGCTGTATCTGGAAACTAGGATGTTCCTAGCTCTCTCTTGATGCTGATCTTCTTGCAAGCCTCCCGGCCCGCTAAGATGACACCGCTAGTCAAGAAGCGAATCCTGACTGACAAAACTGCTGGGCGGATGTGTAATCACTATCCGCTAAATGTTCTTTGTACGTGTAATGAACGAAAGTTAACTTCAAAACTCAGCGCGAGTACCGGAACATTAATCCCGTTTTTGATCAAACCGCGCGATAGATCAAAATGCTCGAAGGACCACAAAATGTAGGGCGTAAATCCTACACTTAGAATGCAATGCTCAAAGATGCTCAAAATGCTATGCTGGGGTCGTAGGTAAAGTAGGTAAATAAAAGTCGACCGGTTTGAGTGGCGATGAAAGTAACACTATTTAATTTCACACAATTAACATATAATGCAGCGTATGCAAACGCATGCAAAGCAATTAAAATTGGGTTGTACGATTATTGCTCGTACAAAGTTTGGTACCAATTCTATGCCAGCAATGTGACTATCCCATGTACCTGTGACCGTGAGATCCAAAACAACAAAACAATTAGTAAACAAACAATATAAATCATAATGTTATATTATGCAGAAAAAACGGACGTTCCAACTCTTACAATTTAAAAAAAAATAGATAAGTCTTTTTCATTACGTAAAAGTTGTGCAATATGACCGTCCTCTTTCCATGCCAATATTTTGCCATCTCTAGACCACACATACTTCCAATTACTTTTCTTTCCGGCCTGACGTGCCTGGAAGAACAGCTGACGATTTGCGCGGCTCAGACGTTCGTTAATGTAAACGCCGCCGCTAGGCTTCCCGGTTGCGCCGCCGGCGGCGCCAGTGTCGGCCGCGGCTATGTTGCGGCGCACGCGAGCCGCGCGCAGCCACTGATCCCGCGTAGCTCGGCCCGCGAATTGCACCGCAATTATGCGCGGCCGCTGTGGGTCACCTTCCTCCCGGTTTCAGCGAGTTGACCCGACTCTCCCCACTCGAACGACGTCCCTATCCTCGAACGGCACTCCCAAGGTCGTAGACAGCCTAGTGACCACGTTCATGACGTTTTCCCCCTTTTCTTCGGGTAAACCGGATATCTCGATATCGTTCGAGAGCGCTTCCTGGTCCCTGTCGTTCAGCTGTAATTTAAGACCAGCGATAGTTTCCTCGAGTGCCTCGATGTTTGACGGCACTGTCTGCTCGCACCTGCTCTCCAACACAGACAACCTGCCTTCGATTTCGCCCATTCTAACATCAAAAACGCTCAACGTGGCCTTGAACTCAGATATAACCAGGCGACATTGATGAACTTCATCCCTAGTTGCTTTAAGCTCGCTACGAAACGAACGGATTTCGAACGCAAGATCGATTTCAAACTTCTCTGTCGTGTTGTGCGCTGTGTCGTCCAGGCGGATGGGACTGCCACCGGCCGCGGTCGCGCGGTTCGTTTCCGTAATGCTTTTTACGGGAGTGGAGGTGTTATCCACCCTAGGGACTTTTATTTTGCAACCTGGGCCAACCCATAAGCCTTAGCCCTAACTGATGCAGCGTCCGGCATGCCCACGCACTCCTTATGAAAGGCTGTATTGCATTTAATGCATTGTACACAATCCGACGCTGAAAGGAATTTCCCACAACCTCCGCACTTGACCATCTTGTTTAGTAGTAGGTAACAATAAGGGCGATGTAAAATAACAAGCACGACGACACCTAGCGGTAATGGCTGACAATGTCTATCGTCGCACGCACTCAAGCAAGATGCAGGCAAGACTCGGGCAGCGAAAGCGACGGCAGGAGCAATTAATTAATATCGTTTTGCAACGCGCTAGTTCCTGAGGCAACTGGTAGATGGCGTTGGTGTCAATTGTTCCATAAAATCGATATAAATACTATAAAAGGGATGCTATCCTGGCAGTCTTAAAGTTGATTCACACAGGGCACGTATCCACCACAAATTTGTTTGTAAACACTGATGAAAACAAAAGTCTTTGTTACAAAATGTTTGTTTCTTAATGTTTAAGGTAGTTTCACACAATTTTTAATGTTTTCGATTTTCATTAAAAAATTTTGTCTTTATTTCTGTACTAATACACTGGACAACAATACACGACACTCAGCACAGATGTACTTAACTTTTATGATTATAAGCACTTTGAAAGGAAATCTTGTTTATTTTATAATCCAAAAAATATGTAAGTAATCAACAGACTTGTTGACATCCAGATGTCAAAAAAAGACGTCCCCCGCCGCTGGATTAGCCCTCTTTGTGGCCGCGTTTGCCGGCTTCTTGGCAGGCGGCTTGGCCCGAGGAGCCGGCACCGGGGCCGTCGCGGCAGCCAGAGGCTTTTTTGCGGGCGGCGTGGCCGACGGGGCCAGCGGGACGGTGGGGCCTCCCCCCTCATGTCCGCTGCAAGCGGCGGGCGCAGTGGCTTGGCGGGCAACAGCCTGCTTTCCAGCCCCTCGATGCGGGCGTTTAGCATCTGGCTGAGCCTGGGAACTCCCATGAGAACTCCCATTTTTAAATCAGGTGATAAATTTTACGCTGCTAACTATAGACCGGTTTCTGTTCTTCCGGCACTTAGTAAGATTTTCGAATCTATAATCTATATGCAAATTAATGCACACTTAGAATAAATAAAATTTTATACAGTAATCAGTTTGGTTTTACGAAAGGACGGTCAACTATAGATGCTGGAGCAAAACTGGTCAAAAACGTACTTGACACTTGGGAATCTTCGCAGGATACAGTAGGTATTTTCTGCGGCCTCTCTAAAGCCTTTGATTGTGTTGATCATTCAACTTTAGTTGATAAATTATTTCAATATGGCGTTCGTGATAATGCACTAAAATTAATAAAATCTTATTTGCACAATAGAAGTCAGAAAGTAGGTATAAATAATGTGGTATCAGGAGGTTCGATAGTCAAAATGGGGGTACCCCAGGGATCTATTCTCGGTCCCTTTCTGTTTCTTGTTTATCTTAATGACCTTCTATTCATGGTTAAGGAAATGTCGGAAATAGCGTTATTCGCTGACGACACTTCTTTAATATTTGCTTTAGATAGGAAAGACCTAAAGGTTGGAGAAGGAAAAATTAACGAAACACTTAACAGAGTATCACAATGGTTTTCTGTTAATAACTTAGCACTTAATGCTAATTAAACTAAATTTCTTAAATTTTCTCCACCTAACACACGGCTCAGTCAGTTAAATATTGAATTAGATTAGGAAACGTTAGAAATCGTTATTGAAACGTCTTTTCTTGGTATTAGGATAGACTCTAAATTACAGTGGGGCTCTCATATCGAGGGTCTGGCAAAGAGGCTCAGTTAGGCTGTTTTTGCTGTTATAAATATAAGAAAAATTACAAATCAGTCTACTGCTAGGCTGGTTTATTTTGCTTATTTCCATAGCGTCATGTCATATGGATTACTACTATGGGGAACGGCAGCAGACGTAAGTAGAATTTTTATTCTCCAGAAAAGAGCAGTTCGGTTTATATATCAGTTAAAAGCACGTGATTCGTTAAAGGAATTATTTAAAGATATAGATATCATTACTTCACCGTCCTTGTACATATTTGTAAAAAATATGTACGCTTGTAAAAATCTACACCTTTATACCAGAAACAATTTGGTTCACGGATATAACACAAGGAACAGGAACAAACAGTGTGCTCCGAAGTTCAGACTTAGCAAAAGTAGTAAATCTTTTATATGCAACTCAATTCGTTTCTATAACAAAATACCTGACGACATCACTGCATTGACAGACAACAAATTCAAAACGCACATTGAACGTGTGTTAATTGCGAAAGCTCATTATAAGATCAATGACTATGTTGCAGACAAAAATGCATGGAAATAAGTCTACTCTGTACTGGTGTATTATTATTAGTATTTTTAGACTATTATTAACTATTAACTATTGTTTCATTCAATTATTATGAATTGTATTTTATTGAAATTATTTAATTTTGTTATTATTAATTTTATTGATGCGTACAAATTGTACTTAATTATGTTTAATAAATTGTAAGTACGTAATTAGATCTATGACACTGTAATGTAACTTTTGTTACATAGAGAGAGAAAAAGTATGGCCTCCTGAGTTTTTGCCAGCTTCTTCTCAGTCAAAGGCTCTCCCAAAATTCGAACTGGTGGTAGATTAGTTAGGTAGGTAGATTAGGTAGGTAAAGTAGATTATAGTCTGTGGAGGTAGATGTGAAGAAAAAAAAACGTCAAACTGCTTTCGTGCCGTTCAGTTCGCTTTCTTCAATAAATTCTTATAAAAATCATAAAAATCCAGTTTTTAAAGTGAAATCAGTGCTAAAACGTGTACAATGAAGCAAATAAGACAGTGACAATGTTATTTCTACGAAATATTTACTAGTACTTTGTCTTGGTAAAATTTACAAACAAACTTTGAAAGTGACTAATTCAGTGACTATAGTGTTTTTAGACAAGAACTAGTGCTAGTGAGGCCATAATACTCACATAAACATACAAAACACTAACCAAATCAACCAAAAACTGTATAACAACAATGAAAAATGACTGTTAATCATTCAAACCGTCACGTCCATACCCCCATATTATTAAATAAGTAGTTGATTTATCAGCTGGTAGCTCGTTGACACTTGACACAACGACTGACAGTGACAGTTTAAATTGCGTTCGGAAACGTGTTCGGAATTGTGTTTCGTTTCACGCAAACATTTTAGACCACTTAAAAAGTTTATAAAAAAAAGTTTAAAAAATAAAAAATGCCTCCTAAACTAATATGTGCGCAATGCCACAAACGCATCCTGGAAAAACATTACCTTAAGTGTTCACAATGTAAACTGGCATACGATCTTGCATGCACAAATAAAGAAAAGTTATATTACTTGATGGACAAGGATCGCAAAGATGCATGGATTTGTGTTTCTTGTAGTAGAAAAGTACCAGCTAGAAGAACCAGTACCCCGACTCAAAGAAAGGAAGCATTAACACCTCCAATATTAAATCAAAATGTTGTAGAAAAGTCTACAAAACCTAAATTAATGGAGATACCTGTACCTAAAGAGATAGAACAAAATAATATCCCAGAATCAGGCAATGTAACAACCCGAAGATATAATGTTCCAATACGCAATTCATTTGATTCCTTATCAGATGGAGACGAATCTGTTTGTTCCAACCTTCGAAGTGATACTTTAAATAGAAGTTGTCCAGAATTTAATATTAATAGCAAACATGTAATAGATGAAATAAATATTAAAATGCAAAATCTCCAGGAGAAACTTGATAGCGCCAACAATGAAATTGACAACTTATTACTCTAAAACTGCAATTTAAAAGAGCAACTATCTGGATATGATCTTCAAATAAAAAATTGCAAAATGTATGTAATTCTACACCTAAAAGCTACAAAAAAACGAAGACTCAGGACCGAATAAAAAGTAATATTCGGAAGGCAAGTGAATCATTACATAATGTTTCTAGTCAAAAAGAGAGCCCGCTTAGTGAAGAAAAGCAGAAAGAAGAAATATCTCGTAACAAGAATGTAAAGGAGGATGCAAATCCTGGTCCACCCCTTCAATAGCTATGTGTGTTACATATCTGGATAGGTATTTTTGACCTGAATAAAAGTTACTATGGCGCCAAGTTCCAAATGTTAGTCCGTTCAGAGTTATTTTTTGTTTATATATTTATTCTTTATAAACATTGTAGTTTTAGCAGGAGCCACGCAATTATATTTACGTGCATTTCTGTACTACATACACGTTCTGTAAATACTGACATGCAGTTATCAATGAATCACAATCCATTTTATCCGTCTCACTCGCACTCATTATGACAATGAAACTGGTTACTGGCACGGACAGGACGGGCGGCGTCGGCGGGGTAGCTCGCAAGCGCAGGTAGTCGTTCGTCTGTATTAAGAGTGTGACTACGTCTTGTCTCTTTGTTTACCTATCAGTTTCTACTGGACCCCGGCTATCTTTTCGACTTTTTCGGTACCTGTTTAATTAACATTCGGCGTTACATAAGGATTATTGAAGTGCTTTTCGATTGGACTATTGTTTATTACTATGGAAGTTTCACGGAACTGTGTCATGTGTCGTAGAGGATTCTATCGCGGAAGATACCAGCGACATCTTTTAAATGATGAACTTCCAAGAGTGCGACCACAGCTTGCAACATATATTCAAGAAAATGCATTGTTAGAGGTAAATACCTACTTTAAAGATATATTCCTTTATGATATACATTATCGAACTAGAACTAGGGGGTAACTTGATGTGTGGCCGTCTTTACCTACAAAAAGAAAAAATGTTTTCAAAAAATATTGTTTAACGAGATGTTTCATGCTTTATTTACAATGTTATTGAGTTCCGACTGTTTTTTTTTGTATTATTTTTCGGCTATTGTAAGCACCAAGATCACGAGTAAACTGGAGAAACTGTGAGGCTAGGCTAGACTAGGCTAGGTTAGGTTACAAGCAGACATATCGGTCTGCATTCGTTTGCTTGCTAAGCACTGGTACACTACTAATATTCGCACTCTCACCACAAACTTGATCGCGAGACACTACACTAACAGTACGTATCTACAGAATATAACAGTAGCTATAGAAAATATGTTTATTAAGTATACTTTCTTTTACAGGTTGTATTTGACAACACCCGGAGTGTGTGCCATCGGTGTTGGCAAAGGGTTGAAAGTGCGGTCACACCGCCTCCTCCACAAGAAGCAATCGTCGAGCCACAAGCACTCTCAACTGCAATTCACGTTCCCGAGTATTCACGAGCATCAAACACTGCCAGGCACTGTATTTTCCTTAACTGTCGCAATGTCACTCGTCATAGAATACCAGAAGTCATAAAAGTACACACTTTTTGTGAACACAAGCTGTACATTCCTGATAGTGCTAGAGTATGTCAAGAACACCTAGAGTAACACCTGGGACGAATTACCTCAACACTGCAATGTCACCCATGACTTCAATGCAGCACAATTCAGTGATATCAATGACATTATGAGAAAAGCTGTACAAAGAGGTTCTAGATTAGATTTTAACACAAGAGGTGCAATGACTAATGAAGAAATGCACTTTTGGACCGGCCGTAGTTTTGAGCAATTCAATGAGATATTGGAACAAACTCCATCATTGAGTCAGACATGTAAACATCCTAGAACCGCTTTAGGTATTTATCTAACAAAGCTGCGAACCGGTGACTCAAATGAGAGGCTTGCGACTTTATTCAATATGTCGAGACAAAACCTTGAACGATTGATGGCCATAGCTCGTGAGGGTCTCACAAATGAGTACGTTGGTCGTCACTTAGGACTTGACCATATAAATAAAGATGACATTTTACGTCGAAACCTGACGATACCAAAGGCTTTATTTGGAAACACTGAAAATACAAAAGCAATCATAATATGCGACGGGACTTATGTCTATATACATAAAAGTGCTAACTTCGTATTCCAACGACAGTCGTACAGCTTGCACAAGTTTCAAAATCTTTTAAAACCGTTTCTATTAGTCACAACAGATGGCTATATAATTGACGTGACAGGGCCTTATGCTGCTACAAAAACAGACGCTAACATAATGAGGGATATAATGAATAATGGTGAACACCCGATTCACTGTCTCCTTGAAACCAATGACGTGTTTATTTTGGATCGAGGATTTAGGGACAGCTTGGACGATGTAGAAGCCTGTGGTTACGAATACCATGTTCCGCCTTCAAAGAATAGACACGAATCCCAACTTACCACTGACCAAGCCAACGAATCTCGGTTGGTCACTATTTGCCGCTGGGTAGTGGAAGTGGTTAACGGCAGGTTTAAACGCGATTTTAAACTGTTTCGCCAAAGATATTTTAACAATGCGTTGGCGCATATGTATGCTGACTTTAGGATAGCTGCCGCAATCACAAACCACTTTCATATACCCATCGAAGATAGTCAATATGCTGAAGCTTTTGTCACCGAAATCAGACAGAGGCTACATACACCTAATATTTTATACGATTATGTAGAACGGAAACGTTTAAACAGCAGAAGAGCTGATTTTACAAGAGTAGAAGCAAGCGATATTGATTTTCCGAGATTCAGTGAAGAACAAATCATTTTATTAGCTTTGGGAACCTACCAAATGAAGTTAGCGAGATCTTACTGCAGCGAACATCTGCAAAATGGAATGTATACAATAGAAGTATACCGAGAAGCTGCACTAGATGATTTACCTGATTTTGGCATTGATGGTGATGCTTGGCTCTTACGTGGTCGTATACAGTCGCGACACGTGAGAGCTAGAATGTACTACTGCTATTTATTGGTTCACGATAATAATATTCTGCAAAGATATTGTACCTGCATGACGGGACGACGTACAGTAGGAACCTGTGCGCATATTGTTTCAATAGTTTGGTATCTAGGATACGCCAGACACGAGGCGTTTGTAGGCCCAGCCTTATTTTTAAATGACGTCATTGTAGATCATGATCATTAATAAATAAATGTTTATTATTAAAATATATTATCTTTTATTTATAAAAAGCATGTGTTAACGATAAGGTCTGTTTATTGTCATTTTTGAAAAATAAAACATTTAACATTGTTTTTGAATCTTGTAAAACCACTATGTTTAAAAAAAGAATAACTCTGAACGGACTAACATTTAAACTTGGCGCCATAGTAACTTTTATTCAGGTCAAAAATACCTATCCAGCTATGTAACACACATAGCTATTGAAGGGGTGGACCAAATTTCATAGAAACCCTGGCATCCTCCTTTAAAAGAAGAAGAATCCAAACAAACTGATTAAGGAGAAAAAAGAGAAAACACATAGCATTGACAAAATCAACAACATATAAATTCTTGGTGGACAACAGCGCACTGGAATGGCTTCAGCTTTATTACGATCTAGGGAGAACACAAATTATGAGCGATACAAGATACTATTAAACCTAATGCACGTAGTGAAGACATACTAAAAACGTCTGATACATTAAATGCCGACACTAACGATAGAATTATTATTAGTGTAGGCGAGTCTGATTGCAATCCAATTAAGATATGTGCAGAACAAAGCTTCTTTTTTAAACTGCGCCACAAACCAACAATAATTATACTTGGTATTAAACATAGTATATATTTAAAAGAAAAAAATTTAAATGAAACTCTAAAGATGTATAGTAAAAATTTTGACAACTGTATATTCCTTGATTTGAATGATATTGATTATAATGATAAAGATTTTAAGAACAAAATGTGTTTTAAGATAAATATAACTATTGATTCTATGTACTACAACAAGAAATATTTGGGTTACAACAAACTGGGAAAGTTAATTAAATATAGGCATCCTTTCAATTATACCAGTAAAAAAAATCAAATTAGAAAAGGCACTATTCCCTATTATTTTCAACGAATTAACACAGTTAAAAATAAGGCATACTTAAATTTAAACAAGAGATTAGTTCAAACTACGATCACAAATTATTTTAGAAATGTCACCGAACCTCCACTAAGTTACAATAACTTTTTTCGTGACAAGTGACTCGATTGACTTTTCCGTTTTTCATCAGAACATTGCAGGTATACTCGGTAAAAAAGAACTAATTGAACTTACATCAGAGGAATTAAAAAGCAGTGGTAGGCATTTTGGTGTACTGTGTTTCAGTGAAACGTTTTGGGGGTTAAAGTTACTCGCGTCCGTAGGTTTACCCCTGAGACTCTACACGTGACCCCTGGGTGGTGCTAAATGAGTGACACTGACTGAGTGGTAGAGCCACGCTGCGTTGCAGCACGCATTGGGCGGGCTCGCCCGGCGTAATACCACCCTCTCACGAATATTCGGCGTGAAATAATGGCACTTGGTGCTGTTGTGTTTCGTCCGACCAGTGAGGGTTCCGGAGGCCCCTGCCCCACCCCCTTCTTCCGAATTCCTATTCCTTCCTTAAACCTATTCCTCCCTTAAAGGCCGGCAACGCGTCTGCGATTCCTCTGGTTTTGCGGGTGTCCATGGGTGGCGGTGATTACTCTCCATCAGGTGACCCGCGTGCTCGTTTGCCTCCTTCTTTTATAAAAAAAAAAAAAAAAAGTTTGTAAAGCAGGTAGTGAAGGAAATATAAACATTGCAGGATATCAACTAGCAGCATCGTACTCGAGAGCTCACCAAAAAAGAGGCGGAATATGTATATTGCGTACTAACGTCGTACAAACAAAATAATTAACTTTTCTTAAGCAATTTTCTGAGAATTTAACTTTTGAGTGCTGTGGCATAGAAATCGTTTCAATGAGATGCATTATAGTTTGTGTCTACAGAACACCAACGTCAAATATAGCAATATTTTTTCAGAAGTTTGAACAACTTATGAAAGGACTAAAGCACAAAACAAAACATAAAATTATTATAGCAGGATATAAATATAGACATTCTAAAGAATACGAATGATACCCGTGAATTACAAAAGTTCGCGGAAAATAACAACTTAAAATTACATATATCAACTCCCACTCGCATAAACTCATGTCTAGATCAATTACTTAGCAATATATTCGAAGCGAAAGGTCATACACACAGTCTTGGCTTATCTGATCATGATACAGGGCAGTCAATTTCTTTTGCTATATCGGATAAAACAAAGCCGCTCAAAATTTGGTACCTTAAAAAAAGAGATTACAGCTCGGAAAATGTGTATAAATTCCGCGAGTATCTGAAAAGTATATCATGGTCGGATGTGTATGAAGAAACTGGTATGTCGATCGCATTTCATAATTTCTATGCTATATTTAAGCTTTTTTACTATTTATGTTTTCCCGTTATAAAAATCAAAGTTAAACCACAAACTAAATCCACCAACTGGTTTACAAATGGATAAAAAAAATCGATTACCACTAAGAGACGTCTCCGTTTTAGTTATTATAAGAACCCTAATACTAACACTAAACTGAAATACCAAAAGTACAGCAAACTTTTGAAACGGTGTGTAAGTCAGGCTCAAAAATTTGCTAACTCGAGATATGTAAATAAATCCAAGAATATTTGTAAAGCTACATGGCATGTAATAAAAAAACAAAACACAAAATGTTCTTGATAGGAATATTGACATATTAAAAAAAAATAATGCAATAATAAATAATCCAATTGACATAGCAGAAACATTTAATAATTATTATATTAATATGAGAAATTTAAATAATTCACAAAGTTGCAAGTCAGACACTATACTCATAAAATCAAGTCAAACTTGTCTTTTTCTGTCTCCGACTGATGAATATGAAGTAGTTAAAATAATAAATTTACTAAAACCCACCAACGCAACAGGCTGTGATAAAACAGAAACTAAAATTTTAAAATCGTGCAAATTTGAAATAGCATCTGTGCTTAATAAATCTGTTATTTACTACTGGGGTATTTCCGGAGCCGTTAAAGACATCTATTGTAAAGCCACTACATAAAAAAAGAAGTAGAGATAATGTAGACAACTACAGACCGATATCTCTTTTACCTATATTATCAAAAATATTTGAAAAGGCAATGCAATGTCGTCTTAGAACTTTTCTAGAAAAATTTATTATTATAAAAACCGAGTAGAACGGATTTCAGAAGGGTAAATCGATGTCGTTGGCTGCTTTTTCACTAGTAGATAAGGTGCTTACTCATATGGATAAACGTAAATCTGTTACATCCATCTTTTTTGACATGAGCAAGGCCTTTGATTTTGTATCACATAATATACTACTTCACAAATGTGATCTTTATGGGATAAGAGGCATAGCAAATGAATGGCTGAATAGCTATCTTAGTGATAGAACACAATATGTAGAAATAACAATAATTAATTCTGACATGGAATTGAGCACATACAGGTCATCCACGAAATTGACCGCCGTCGGTGTACCTCAGGGAAGCGTCTTGGGCCCTTTACTGTTTCTGCTCTACATAAATGATCTCCCGGATGTTACGAATATGAATGCGTACTTTTTGCTAATGACGTGTCTGTTGTAATACCATGCAACGACACACAAACATATAATGCTGATATAATAATACAATTTATGAAATAATAAAATGGATGAATAATAATAATTTGAATGAAAATTTAAATAAAACAACATATATTCAATTCATTAATAAAAACGGTAAAAAACACAATTTGAATGTATTGTTTGAAAATCAGGCTATCAAGGAATCTCTCAATATTATGTTTCTAGGCATTGTATTAGACAATCGATGTTCCTGGGCCGATCATATTGAGAAACTGTGTAGTAGGATAAACTCGTTTGCGTATGCGTTATGGAGACTAACAAAGATAAGTGACAAGAAAGTAGCCATTCAAGCATATCACGGTTATGTCAGCTCTCTTTTACGTTAAGCCATCCTCCTTTGGGGAAATTCTTGTCATGCAGATCGGGTGCTCATAGCACAGAAACAGTGTATTAGAGCCATCTGTAATGCTGATTCTATGACATCTTGTAGGCCTCTTTTTAGGGAACTCAAATTATTAACTGTGCCTTGTTGTACATTTTTGAAATATGCATATTTGTTAAAACTTCGTTCCATTTGTTTAAACAGAAAAAAGACATATGCAATTTTAATAGAAGGTTTCCTGAAAAACTCGTTCTACCTGCTAAAACGACTGCTCTGTACAGTAGAAATGCCTACTGCATGGCAATAAAAATTTATAATAGTTTGTGCGCTGAATTCAAAGGATTGCCATTAAATTCTTTTAAAATTAAATTAAGAGACTTGTTAACACATAACTCTTTTTATTCCATTGATGAATTCTTTACATCATTGCAATCCCGGATTTAGTAACCCACTTATTTTACGTATTGTAATAATTAATTAATGATTGTAATTATAATTGTTGTAATTTAAATCGGTTTGACTTCCTGATTATCATTTGTTGTAGTTTGTTCCCTAATAGCTTTGTGTTTTGTCTTTTTTTTTCCTTTTAATAAAAAAGTGAAATTTTACATGCCAGCTTCTGGTAAGCAGTGTGATCAAATTATCTATACCAACTTCTGTACCACTTTTTATGCAAATAAATTGATTATGATTATGATTATGTGCATGAAGGGTCATTTACCCCACTTGTACCAGTGGGGTGCCGCAGTTTAGGTACGTTCGGCCGGCGTGCCTCCCAGGAAGGCCGCCTAGGCGTATAGCAGTAAAGGTTGCCGCTTGGCTCGCACGCTCCACGTCGCGCGTCGTCGCTTAAGGCCAGGTATTTCTCTCTCGCGGCTTCTCTCTCGCTCTCTCGATGGTACGACGGTACGGGACGGGTATTACAGCGAAGCGGCGTGTTTTATAGGTTTTATTGCCTATATGTATAGACTACCTTTTTCAATGCCCGGAGGGCGCAGGTGATTGATATAACTATTGCTAGTAACAGAGCGGTAAGTAACATCACAAACTGGCATGTATCGGACGAAGTATCCCTCTCCGATCACAACTACATATGCTTTAGGTACATACTAGGTAAGACCATAGGAACTGTGCGAAGGAAGAACCCAAGAAACACCAACTGGGAGGGCTTCAGAAAGGATCTCAGGCGGGAACTAGATAGTCCATGCTGTAAACTTAACTCAGTTGTGGACATAGAGTTTGAAGCTGACAGACTCACAGAAGCACTGATGACGGCCTAGCAGAACAACTGCCCAGAAACAAAATCAGTGGCGGGGAGACAGCCGTGGTAGACTCCAGAGGTGGCTCAGATTAGAAAAGAGACACGACAGGCGTTCAATGAATTATAATAAGGCTTTAACTCGCTATAGCAGTGCGGTTCGTAAAGCAAAAAGATCGGCTTGGAGGAAACATTGTGAACAGATACAGTCTGTTCCTGAAGCAATGAGTCTAAACAAGGCTCCTCGAAGTCTTCCATGAAAATATCGGCGATAACGGGTGATACAGGGGACCCCATAGCAACACCTTCTATTTGCAAGTAGCAAACTTCATTCCACAAAAGGTAGCCAGATGTTAGACAATGCTCTAATAGTACTGCATATTCGTTGGGCATATTTTGTTCAACTAGTCTTTTCTTGGTAATTTCAATGCAGTCCTGTACTGGTAGACATGTAAATAGGGACTGGACATCAAAACTAATCATGGTTTCATTGTCAGCAAGATGTAGATCTTTAATATCACTGACAAACTGGTAAAAATCCTTCACATAAGCTGTTGTATTACCTCTTAGTGGGGGAAGTATTTTTGCTACGTGCCGGGCCAAACGGTAAGTTGGTTAGTCGATCTGGCTTACAATCGGACGTAGCGGAGCCTCAGGTTGTGGATTTTTGGTAACCCATACAGTTTAGGTGGTTTAGGGCAGGAAGGTATTAAATAATTAGTGTCTAGATTTAACGTTTCGGAGTGTTGTTTGACAAGATCACTGGTTTTCTTTAATATTTTGTTAGTTTAATTGCATTTAACGCGTTTGTAGGTCTTGTCATCTGATAAAAGTTGAATTATTTTTTCCTTATAATCTGACGTGTCCATAACTACCGTAGCATTACCCTTATCAGCACGAAGGATGGTTAATTCTGGCTTAGCTCGCAGGTTCTTTAGGGCGAAGTATTGATCGCGAGGAAGGTTGGATTTCGGCACTTTGCTCCGGCGCAAGACAGACGATATGTCTTGACGTAGTGCTTCAGAATCAGCCTTCCTAATATTATTTTTAACTAAGCAATCCTCTACGTTACTAATGATGCTTTCATACGGTATCCTGCGAGGGGCTACGGCGTAATTAAGCCCCTTTTTTAGTTCCTCAACAGTGGGTTTGTCCAGTGTTTGTTTTGATAAGTTCACAATTTTCCGCTCATCGATTTGGTTTTGACGTTTGTGGCTATCTATGGTTGATGTTGTATTGTTAGTTGTGTTCCATTTCACAAACTTTTTATTTAATTTTGATACTAACGTTTGGAATTTATTTATTTGTCTATGTTTGCATTCATTATATTTAGATGTTTCGCGTTTATTGAGGAGATTAATGCAATTAGTAAAATCTGACGCCGACAATTGTAATCCTAACCCACTGGAAAAATTCTCGATCCTATTATTTATTGTACTTAGCTCGGAACGATGTCGGTAGATGAGATGACGGAGCAATTTTTGACTGGCTTGTTGTAAGATCTTGGCGCTCCCTCGAATGTCCTTTTTGGGTGATATCTTGACACACGGTGGGATGAGACCATGATCACGGCATCTCTTCAAGAAATTTAGGGATGTAACTTTTCTTGCGCGCTTAGTCTTTAGATCTTCCAACCGACGCACTTTCCGTACTGGATCACATATTGTTTTCTGAGGTTTAAGCGAGCACTACACATTGAAATGAAACACTTTTTAACGGATTAACTCGCGTTTAATTTACTATTTACATAGTTTTTATATTATCCTGCCGTTTCGTTTTATCGCGTTTCGATTATCGCGTTTAATTAACTATGTAAATAGTAAATTAAACGCGAGTTAATCCTTAAAAAAGTGTTTCATTTCAATGTGTAGTGCTTGCTTAAACCTCAGAAAACAATATGTTATTGTGTTGTTATGCTAGCTAGTTAATTAGTTTGGTTACATTATGGTTGTACACTAAAATCCTAGACATAAACCAATGGATGAAGAGCGAGGCGTTCCCTACACCCAGTGTCTCTGACTACTAACTGGAAGCCCCGTCAACAAATTGTAAGGGTTTTTTTCTGAATAAAACACATTTTGATTTTTTTTTTTACTAAGATTCTCGAGTGCGGATTCCAAACTGGCGTAATAGTCAACGCCGCGCGGGCAGTATACAACCCCGAGGACTGCTTTCTCACCCCTTATAGTGACCTCAAGAAAAATATACTCTGCTGTGGCAGAGTAAGGAGAAGGAGACTTTTCGAGAAACTTAAAGGGAATGTTGCTACGAAGGTAGATGGCGACACCACCTCCGCCCTTGCCAATCCGGTCGTTACGAATCAGTACAAAACCTGGCAAAGCATAAATAGCAGATACTAAATCCGGCTTAAGCCAACTCTCTGAGACAATAATGGCATGCACGCAGTCACTTGAAAAGGTTGCCATGAGCTCGCTGTGATGTGACGGTATGCTCTGAGCATTAACATGGCAGACATTTAGAAACTTCCTAAATCCGTTCAAGTCGCTTTCAGTAATACTGGAAAGAGAAAGGGCATCATGAAAAGAGTCATCATCAGAATCATAAGACTTTCTGGAGTTGCATGATTGAAAAGATAAATCCATAAATACCTATATAATAATAATAAAAAATTATATATAAAATAAAATTAAATAAAACTTAAGCGAAGGATTACTAAATTCGATACCGTAACCGACACAGTATCTACTCTTTAAAATAACAAGTCAGCCATATTTAAAAACAAAAAGATACATACTCATACAAAAAAAAAACACATGAAATTACAATAAAAAGATAATATTGATTGAGATTATTCATTCCTGAACGTTGTCGTAGTCAGTGTTGTCTTGTCAAGCGACTGTCGGAGTGACAGTTTCATAATGTGACAGACGTTTGGTCGTTTGACGTTAGACAAGACAAGACAACTGAATAAATAACAATACAACGACAATACAACGGCATTTCCATCTAAATGCAAAAAAAAAACCGACTTGTTGGAAAAACATAATCAAAAAGAAGGTGAAAAACAAAAAAGTAGAAAATAAAACAAATGAAAGAAAGGTAGTGAGACTGTGAACATTATCTATGTTTCACCGCGCGCCTAAATCGCTTTGAGGGCCCGTCGCCAACGCCGGCAGCAGAACCGGCCGAAAGGCCTTCACTAACACTCTCAGCGGTCAGAACGGGGGCACGAACAGTGGCTCCCCTAATCAGAGCGAGATCCTCCTCGGAGACGAGTTTATGACGCTTTCCAGTGTGATCTTTGACATAGATGTTGCCGTCAAGGGTCCAGCAATTGTTTACACCGAAGCGATGTCGTACCGCCATGAATAGGGATTGCCTACTCCGAGTGAGGGACTCGGACATTACAACAGAAGAATTTAGAAAGAATGTTGAACGATATTACAACAGAGAATATGAACGCTCGGGTCACACAATAAGTTTCAATTTCGCGTGAAAGTCGTTGGAGAGTACGGTAGTACTATTATTTATTCTGTGCTTGTACCAAGACGAAAAACGAAACAATTTTAAAACACAAATTTATGCTAATTAATTTTTGACGTTTTTTTATGCTTAAGTTTTTATAAAAAAAGATATTTGAATGACTAAAAATGTCAACCTTATTAGTTAGGTACTAATGTTTTCCAAAACTCATTTCAGCCGTTACTTTATTTTACTTCAAAAACTCAGTTATTTCCAATTTCTATTACTTACCTTAATATCAATACCATCATTAAAAATCACATTTAATTTTATTCCTTAAAGTAATAACTTAAGTTAACAATTCATTATGATTTATCATTCTTCACCTTTCATCCCAAAAAAACGATATAGTCTGTGCCAGACAAAATTAGATTAGTTCGCTCGTTAGATTAGTTGTTAAGTCTTAACACTACGGTACACGCGCCCTAATTTTCTGATGTTTTACTCGCGTGGGGTGAATATTATGACCATTTTAATTTATCTATTTTTAGGTTGATATAGTAAAATATGAAATATTGTTATGAATTTATTATTTATTACAAATATTAAGACACTTTTATATTATTATTAAATGAAACCAAACAAAGTAATTTTTAATAAAAGAAGAAAAAAATGTCATGTATTTTACTAACTCTTTAGATATTTTTGAATTTTGTTATTATTTTTCACAATTTTTATTCGTTTTGGTAACAATATGAACAAACTTGGACTTGGTGGTCCGGACAAATCCATTTATTGCATGTTTTGCAGAATTTGGAAGCAGAACGATCACGTGATCTTGGACAATAAGCACATCGACCACTTTTTCCTGTTCTTTGGACATTTCGATTTGGATCAGGTACAATATCACCACCTTGCAGTTTTAGAAGTATCTGAGCTTTAGTTCTTAGTTCTCGTGGGATATTTTGTATACCAATTCTAAAGTTTATAGCGGGCTTCACCAATTCAAACGCCACATCCAGCAGAAATATTCTCCGTGCAATGACTGTTTGCTCATTGTTAGCCATCCTGTTCATCTGATGAATTACCAAGCTGTTTATACCTGCAAGGTTCAATAGGTCAAAAAATATGGTAAGAGGCCATCGTCTACTGTTTCTTGAAACATTATATTGATTGCACATCTTATCAACAATATCCACTCCACACTTGGGTTATAAAAAGTTACTATTTCAGGTTTTTGTTTAGCTCCTGTTGTTGCATCAATTGTGCCATCATGATGCATTGTCGATAACAAAATCACGGTTTTTTTTTTGGTATGTATGACATAAGCGTGAAGTCTTTCTGAAATCTAAAAATAGTACTATTTTCTTCTCTTTGACTTGATTTTTTGAAAATTGAAGGTATTTCTGGTTTATTACACTTGAGGGTTCCAACCACGGTAGTTTTTTGTTTCAAGAGCTCTTGAGCTAGCGGTATAATTGTAAACCAGTTATCCATCGTAATATTATATCCGCGATTGCAGACGGGATCCAACACTCGAAGTGTAACATCTAGAACTTTGTTAGAATTTTGAAAAGGTCCTTCGGGTTGAGCGCCAACATAAATTTCAAAATTATATACGTATGGGAATTTCACATCTACCACCATTATTATTTTAATTCCAAACTTTGAAGGTTTGTTGGGCATATACATGATAAACCCACAGCGTCCTCGAAATGCAATAAACTGTTCATCAATAGTTAGTTGCTCACCTGGATTATAATTATTTTTGCAACTAAAAATAAACTTTTACAATATCACGTACAGCTGCAAGTTTATCTACTGATTGCCTTTGAATCCTGCTTGTGACGTCATCAAATCAAATAGTGCGAAGAAGAAATCTAAATCTATTCAACGACATAGTCAAATAGCCTAATTCGATTCCTGTGCCTCTAGAGTTGTCCCAGAAGTCCTTCAGGTTCCGTCTTCCCGACCTGTTTACGCCTATAACCAGCAATAACCCTAAAAAAGCCCGAATTTCCATCATGTTTGTTTGACGAGCATCTCTATCACGATTATATTTTGATTGAACAATGTTTATGTATATATTTGTAGATTCCACAATAATCTGCAAAAGTGACTCATCGAAAAACAACTCGAAGCAAGATAGTGGAGACTGGGCATTACCTTTTGTGCGATCTAGTTCTTGATGACGTTGGTGGCGTTTTGTACCAACGAGTGCCATTTCTAGATTGATAGTAGTTTGATATAGTACTCAGAGGAATATTGTCTTCGCTTGAAAAACTATCCTCCACATTTTCTTCCATCGCTATATCTACACTTTATTCTGTGATCCTTTCTTCCGTTTCTTCTGTGCTGTTTTCGTATTCTTGCTCTGTGTCTGAGTCATGGTTTAACTCTGTAATACACATCTGTTCATTATCTTCTGTATCGCTAGGTGCAATATCACTTTCAACCTCTTCTTCTAGCCACGCTTGTATAATATTTTCCTGACATTCGTCCATCATGACGACGAATCTGTAATAAACCGTGCCTAAATAATTGTAACATATACGATAGTCTTATAGAAACTGTAAACATCTAAAGTGGATGATAAATAGCAGCAATACTCACAAGAAACACTTCAGAATCGAACGAGAGATTTTGTAACGCCGATACTCGCGTGGGGTGAAATTCCGTCCCGAGCACTTTTACGCCTTTTTTTGCCACTTGTGCGTCCGCTTTGGGTGCCGGTGCCGTACTGAACTTGAACCTTGTTTACTTAACTAGGATAACACAAAGCGGCACAATCCGTAATCAAATAATTTAAAAAATTTGAATGAAAACATTGGTCTGGGGCGAATACTCACCCCGCGCGTGTACTGCAGTGTTAACTATAAGTTAGTTAACTGTGTTTTTATTATTGTTAGTATTGACGTCAATAAGTGCCTGTAAAGGTTTACATTGAATAAATTATTTGACTTAATCGTAGAATAAAATAGCAAAGATTCAGTAGTAAATTTTTCAAAGTTTGACATACACCTACGGCCAAAGCGGCACGCACCGGCACGTATATTATACCTTGTAATCTACATGCCATGCAAGCGGCAACGGGGCAGCTCCAAGCAGTCGCGAGAAAAAAATATTTTTGTATTATCCTCCATACAAAAAAAAACATTTTTTTACTCCGGATCGACGAACCTTTCAATAACGAAACCTGCATGATTAGACATTAAAAATAGTTCTGAAAATTGTCGAGTAAAAAAATCAACACAAATACGACTTTCGTTTCTATGTGTATGGAACGTGATTCCCAGACCACTGTGCGGCGTCCACGCGGCGTCGGTGCAGCGGTCGCGTGGCGTCGACGTGGCGCCGCACATTGGATCGAAAATCTGGTTTCAAAGACATAGACCTGTAATAAAAAAAACCTTCTCGTTTTTGTTGGAACTCGCTTCAGAACCCTTAAATAACCCATTATAAAATCATAATCATCAGCTTCTTTCTTTTTCCATGTCGTACCGTCGCTTTGTTTCTTTTCAAGTATCGACTGATACTTTTTAACAAGTAATATTAAAATATCTCTCTCACGTAGTGTAAAGTTAGCACTTCTTTCCCTTTTCATTTTATCAATGTTATCCATTGTAAACTCGTAGAATATTGAAAAATAGCACGCCGATTAAACAAACACAACAAGACAATAACCAACACACAAACAGTAACTTTTTAGTTATAGAACTGTCATACTGTCAAGTGACATTGACATTTTGACGTAAAAATGAATGAGATGAACGAACTACTTGTAACATCATTCATTTAACCATGAAGTTGTTACTCGGAACTTTGATTTTGTTTGTGAAACTGACAGAAGATACTCATAAGTTTTAGTTGCCAATTAGTGTTAACTAGGAAGTAACTATTCAATGCTTTACTTGTAGATGGTAAAACAGGCCCTTACTTTAATAGGCTTTAAATAGATAATAAAACAGACATTCGAAAAATATACTAAAGGTCGACAGGAAAAGATCGCCATAATATGGGGTTAGTTCGACAGCGGATCAAATATTCCATTGTATCGCACGTGCGATTTAACAGGAAAGATCGCTGAATTCGTTGTCAAGTAGAATAAGAATATAATAGAATAAATTTCTTTTCTGTATGAAACTTAAGGTTAAATACATAAAAACTTATAAGTAAATATCATTCAGCCACATACTAAAAATAATGCATAACAAGAGTGCAGGTTACATTGTAAGTAATTTATAATTCAGGTTATTAATGCAAAACAATCGAAATGATACCTAAGCTAAGTAAACTAGTTTACCTGTCTTTTAGGCATCTAATAGGTGAATGCCTGCTTAACATTTTATTAAATAACAATAAATTATAATATTTTATTATCAATGCTGACATGAGTTTTGTAGAAAAAAAATATTAAATTATGCTAAGATACTACTAGAATTAAATAATTGAAAAACATGTATGACGGTCACAGATCACTGATTTTATTATGTCCACAAGAGAAGCCTTCATAGTCAATAGAACTGTGGTACCTAATCTCAGCACTTTTTCTGGCTGGGCATTGTTCGTCTCCCGTTTTGTGGTAGCTGGGCTTGTTGAAGCGCTTACATGTAGCACACACGGCAGATTCTTGGCGTTTGCTGCATTCCTTGATGGAATATCAGACGCATGCACAATGTCCACAGGTCGAGTCTGTCTCACGACAATACTTTGCAGAATGGCCGTACTGCTGACACTTGTAACATCTTGTTACCAGCGTGAAGTCTCTAACAGAGCAAGAAGTCCAATTAATAAACAGTCGCTCTTGTGCTATTAAAACTTTCCTTAATTCAGGTGGTAATTCTATTATAAATTACAAGATGAAGCGTCCTTTTTGCCCGAGAGCTAATGAATTGGTTACTATGTATGTGCGGATACTTGTCAGAGAGGTTCTTGTACGTACAAGAAATTGAAAAACTTCATTTTCTGTGCAATTGGCGGGACCCCTAATAAAATAATTTTTGGCTTCCTCTTTTTAGTATCTTCGATCTTGAGTCCTGATGTTTTGAGGAGCTCCGACTGCTTCAGTTTCTCTAGGTGTTCTTTCCCTTGCGCGCTAATAATGATGCCTCCATCTTTAGTTTTACGCATGCCCCGGATACGTAATTTGAGCTGTTCTGGCTTAATCATAGTCTGAATAAGCTTCTTTGTATCTTCACAGGTTTATTCTTTTCAAAAAAAATTTCATCTAATGACGACTCTGAACCATGTATTGACATATCCTCGGGTATACTAGGTATAGTACTAGCACTGGATGAACGCGTTCTTTTTTACGAGACAAAACATTGTCTTTTATTGTCATACTACTCTTCACAGCTGTATTCGCGGGTCAGAAGACACCGCCAAATACAGCAGAGTTAAGAGAGGCGAAATTCGGGCATGCGACTTTCTTGGTAGGTGGGTAGGTCGGAAGGCTTACCTGGGATGATGAGGCAGGAGACGGGAGGCGAGCTGACGGGCGGCGACGTAGGCGATTTGATGGTCACGGCACAGCACACAGTCACTTCACCAAATCACAGGCACTATCAATAAGGGCAGATACCAGCGCGCGTATATCTGTGTACTTCTCGCGGTCGCTTGCAGGCAGAGCGTCGTGCGGGCGCGCGTCCTTCGTTCCTACTCCTTCCGCGCGCCAACTTATTGACACACCGCTAGGTGGCGCTAGGCGTATTTTAATACGCCTATAACGTAACGTCCCGACCTTGGCGGGAACAACAGCTTTAGATTTTTTTATAGTATTGTCTGTTTTTTTTTTGTAAATTTTTTCCTTGATCAACCGTTCCGCTTCTTTAAGGCGTCCTAAAACTTCGTCATTTGTGATAAACTTTGAGCCGTAAGCAACTCTTTTCTTCTTAATTTTCTGTGTATTGTTTGGACATTTCATACGTGACAATAACAAGTATTCAAATGTAGCCGTTTTGTTATGTATTTCTTGCAAAGGCAAATTTTTAGCAGCTGAAGTAGCACTTTCATCTACTGGGTCATTTATTCCGCTGTCATCAAAGCTGTTAGCCATCTATCAATGTTGTTGAGGGCTTTGCTACCTCATCAGAAGCTGCTGATGTCGACAAGGCTACTATCATTAATTAGTTTTCAGTGTCCTGAATTGGGCGATGCACAGTAGAGTCTTATAAAAACTTCAAAATCATCAATAGTTGAACTATTTCCGGGAATTAGTTCTGTAGCATTAGTTGAACTAGTTCCAGGAATTGGTTCTGTAACATGACCACCACTCTTTTGTCTCTCATTTTCTGTCCATCTTTTTAAGGCATCCGGATCGAATTTATCATCACTTATCACATTTGCGTCAAATAGATAAATACCGGCTTTTTTTAAATTCATTTTGAATTATTGTAGGGTCGAGTTTATTGAATATGTTACTCACCATTAAAGAAAATTCTTTTTTCGGTAGTGCTGTCCCAATATTCATCCTTTGCCATTCGACTAGCTTTTCATCCCATTTCATTTTTAAAGATTTCATCACAGAAAGGTCCAACGGCTATAGCAAGTGGCTTGAGTAGGGAGGACTTTTTAAAATGATAACATTTGCTTTTTTTGCCTCTTCAATTAATTGGATGTCAATATGGGTTGAATGTCCATCATAGACAAGCAGTACAGGGCGAGCTTCACCAACTGCTTTGAGGAAACTCTTAATGAAGTAGTTTCTAAAAACGTTCTTCTCCATCCAACCTTTTTTTGTTGCAGCGTAACAGGTTTGGTTATTTGTTTTAGAGGTCCAATCATGCCAGACTTATTTCCCTTGAAACACAATCAATAATGGAGCCTTATTTCCGGCCGCACTGCAGGCTACTAACACAGTAGTATTTGCCTTGCCCGATGTATTGGTTGTTACATTGATATCCTTTTTGACCGACTACTTTAGTTCTGGACGGATCGTGGCAAAAACTGGTCTCATCTAGATTCCATATTTTCCCGGGTTTATTTACCAAGTTTAACTCATTAGTTGTGCGTTGAAGTATATCAAAGTAATGTTTGATGATAAAAGGGTATCTAGCTTTTTGCCTCGCTATCTCTACAGCCTGCGGTTTCTTTATAGATAGATCGTTTTTTCGAGCAAAGGCAGTAAACCAATTCTCTCCTGGAAGGTTTATCTAAATGATGTTTTAATGTTGTTGGCTTGAACGTATTCACCTACTAAATTAATTACTTCTTTGCGACTAAGCCCACACCCATATTTTTCCATAACATGAAGGTTTTCTGCCAAGTTTTTTTTCCATTTTGGGTGACAGTGCTGTAGGTTTCTCCATTGTAAGTGATTTATGGCCTTGGCGTCTCGTAACGTTGTCCATAAGCGTAGTCCCAGGAATGTTATACTTTAATGAAGCTTGTTATCCACTAAGAAGTCCTTTTAGGACCTTGTCGATTGCTTCGGCCATCTGCTCCTTTGAATATTTTTGACCGCGTTCAGACTTTCGAACATAATTTCGCGGCATTTTGCTGCCGGTAAACCTAAAACAACAAACAAATAAATAGAGTTTTCTAACTTTATCGTCTTTTAGTTGAAAGCTTACAGCTTTAGATAAACTGACAACATCACATACATTGCTTTGATTCCAATCTAAGTAGCTAAAGATCTTATGTTATGGAAATCAGGAAGAACAGAGGTACCACAAACACTTTGGGTGTTTTAGACAATACAGAAAAAGTTCGTTTTCTTCATTGACCCGAACGAAAATTGGGATCTCGGAGACGGCGACACCAGATACATATTAAAAAATACAGTTGTGAAATTATTTTTTTTAGTAGAAAAAGTTTTTTTTGTTACGGGGTAAGTTCGTCATAGACATATGGCGAAGTAACCCCACTTTTGCTGACACGACTGAGGTAAGATCGACTACCAATAATTTAACGCTTCTTTAATGAGATCAGTTCGAAATTTAATAATACTTGAGTAATTATGTGATTGACGTGACGCTTAAGTACCTCAAAACATCTGAAAAATACGCAAGATTTATTGAAGATTTCAGAGACACTGCCGGACTAACCCCGTTTAGAATTTGGTCACTAACACACTGTTTGCACAACCGCCTCTCACCGCGTCAGGTGGCAGACTAAAGAGAATAAAATGGCGGCAGTTCTTCGTTACCGAGCCCGGGCGTTCGACAACCGCCCCTATTCACTTCTAACTTTAGCGAATACGATATTAATGGTACTAGACGATGTAACCCCGCCGACGAACTAAATCCGGCGCACCTTACTAAAATAATTATTACTTAGGAGGAATAAAGATTTTATAATGAATTTATTATCCTATTTCGATAAAAACGATAAATACAAATGCAAAGTTACTACAAAATGCGATGCGCCGGCCGTTCGAACTCAGTTTATTCTCGCAGAGTGGAGATTTGTAATAACAAGCATGAATTTATTATCCTATTTCGATAAAAATGATAAATACAACTGCAAAATTACTCAAAAATCACAGTCGTGATGTAATGATTCCAACCTCATCTAAGGGCTGGATTCATTATTAAACTAGGATAATTATGTTATCAGTTTAAGGGTGGATTCGACCAAACTGGAATAAGGTCTTATACCTAGATTAACGCCGAATTTGTATGGACTAATCTCGGAGTAAGTCTTATTCCAGTTTGGTCGAATCCAAACTAAAATGTTTATTATTTTGTAAAACAACATTACAACTAGGTTTTTTACAAAATACTGATAAAATGAAAAAGGAATTAAGTTTCACTTATTTATTTATAAGTAGGTACTTTCTGAACTAAACAATCGTAATGAAAAAGAAAATGGGTATCACTTATTTAAAACTTACTTAACTATACAATTAAAAGCGGCGGCTCTTCTCTGGGTTCACATTCTAATTCTTCAGTCGTATTTTCGTTCTCAGGCTGAATTTCAGCAGTCAATTCAAAATTCAATATATATTTATTTAATAAACTCAATTAATAAGTACTTTGAATCGTCCAAATCTTTTTAACCTACCACCCATTTAGGACGTCATTTTTTAATTGTAGCAAAGAACGGGCGCAAGAAACCACAGCGCACAGAAGCAACGACATTTACAAAAAAGAATATGTCGTTACCAGGTCATAAAATACAAAATATGAATTTTAAAAATAATAAATTAAGCAATACAAAACTATAATACAATGTAAGTATCAATTAATTATAGACAATTAGAAATAGCTGTTGGAGTAATTGGAGCATTTCAGATCCAAGCTGTTTTGTCTTCTGTGTAATCTGACACTTTATAATAAGCTTTTTTATAAAGCTTTTCTTTGATTTTGATTTTAAATTTATTAAGATATAATTTCTGAATATCATTTGGTACTTTGTTGTTAAATCTTACACACAGACCCTTAAAAGAATTATTTATTTTATGGAGCCTAGTATAAGGTACTGCTAATTTGTTCTTACTTCTTGTGTTTACATTGTAAATATCACTGTTTTTTGAAAATATTTCAATATTTTTATGAACATGAATTAAATTTTCATATATGAATTGTGATGCAACAGTCATTATATTTATATCCTTAAATCTCTCTCTGAGAGAGTCACCAGCCTTTAGGTTATAGATTGCTCGAATAGCCCTCTTCTGAAGCACAAAGATAGTTTGAATGTCGGCAGCATTTCCCCACAGTAAAATGCCGTACGACATTACACTATGAAAGTAACTGAAATAAACTAATCTAGATGTATCAACGTCAGTTAACTGACGGATCTTCATCACTGCATAAGCCGCAAAGCTAAGTCTATTCGATAATTTAGCTATATGTGGGCCCCACTGAAGCTTGGTATCTAACGTGACGCCTAGAAACACAGTGGTGTTCACAGGATTCACATTCCTATCTTTAATTTGTACACTAGTTGTTACTTGCTTAACATTAGGCAATACAAATCTTACACATTTGGTTTTTCCTTCGTTTAATAGCAAGTTATTTACACTAAACCAGTGAACAATCTTTGAGATCGCATTATTCACATCGTCATAATTTGTATCACATATCACATTTGAATAGAAACTCAATTCATCCAGATTTTTTCCAGTCTTCACCGAAATGTTTCGATAGTAGGATTTTCACGCCCCTTATTTTTAGTGCCTTTTCAAGACGTTTGGTCTTATTTCGGCAGGAGCATTCTTATTCATAATTTTGCCTTTCCGGCAAACATTTTCGAATTTTCCCGTTTGATTTTTAAAATCTATCTGTTTGGACCAACACAATTACGATACGCTTCGATCGTTTTATAAAGAATCTTCGGCATTGAGCAAACTGTACGTTCCACTGTCCGGGCGGTTTTCATATACACTTCTGGACACATCTATTGGCCCACCTTAGAGTTTAGGTTTCTATGGTAGGTTTCTTGTGGTTTCATACTTAAATATGATAGCTAGATTGAACAAAAACTATTGATGCAGTTTAAAACCTGATACATTTTACCATCTTTTTCGAGCGTATTGTTTTAAATTTGAATTCAGAATACCACACGACATGGAGCTACGCCTAACAAGTCGGATATGCGCTTTGATGAAGGCAGTTGATTTTTGAATAAAAAACATGTTTTATCAAATAAAGGTTTAATTTAATAACGCGTGTTGCCTCCATGGGCATCTACGACAGCTCTTATACGATTAGGCATAGAGTTTATCAACCGCTCTATGAAATTTTGAGAGATCATCTCCCATTCCTCTTCTATAGCAGTTTTTAACTCCTGCATCGTCTGGGCAACTGGCTGACGAGCCCTTACACGTCTTTTTAGCTCGTCCCACATGTGCTCAATCGGGTTCATGTCTGGGCTTCTGGCTGGCCAGTCCATAACTGTGATGTTCACATCCCGAAGATATTCCCTGACGATGTCGGCCGTATGGGCTCTTGCATTATCATGCATAAAAAGGAAATTTGGGCCCACATGGTCCACGTATGGCATCACGTGTGAGGTCCTAAGCACTCACGAATGTACCTTTCAGCATTTAATGTTGGCAGCCGTGGTCCCGTAATAACCTCAAGTTGAGTTTTGCCGTTCGCGGATATACCGCCCCAGACAGTCCATGAGCCACCGCCATCAGCAACCCTCTCTTCAAAGCAGCATTGTGCAAAACGCTCTCCCTTACGTCGGTAGACCTTCTTCCTTCCATCATTGCCATGTAACGCAATTTTAGACTCATCAGAAAAAAGTACACGGCTCCAATACTGCTGAGTCCAATTTAAATGAGTGCGCGCGAAATGAAGACGCGCTGTTCGGTGGGCTCGCGTTAGTTTGGGGCCATTAGCTTGCTTGTGTGGTACCATATCGCGTTCTTTTAACCTTCTCCGAACAGTTCGAGCGCTCACAGATACTCCGTGGAAGTCGCGAAGTTGGTTTTGTATCTCAATGGAGGTAAGGTGACGATTTCTCAAGCAGGTCGTCACGATGAATCGATCCTGCCTTTCCGTTGTGACCCGAGATCGTGGCCTTCCTTGGCGACGAACAAAGCTGCCAGTCTCTAGGTACCTCCGATAAACATTTCGGACCGCATTAAGTTGAGCACTCACATTTCTTTGTCTGTGTCCGGCCTGGATAAGTACCACAGCTTGGGCGGCGACTTCAGGCGAAGTATCCATAGATTATTGATCCTCAGAACCTCACCTTAATGTTAAGAATAAGTAATGTTTGTTGCAAAACCAAAGAGAAAAATCACACTTTCAAGAATTAAATCCAAGTAAACCAATAATATTAAGTGTATTATTCGATTGTTTGATATCAACGAACAGGCTCCAAATTGTCTTTTGTTTCTTTAAATTCTGTGTTCGAAATTTAAAAAAAAAGACTATTAAATAAAATTAAGAATGTGCCTGGTTCAAAACTGTGTAAAAACTTTTTGCTCGACCTAATATAAATTTATAGCTAGGACTAAACGAAACTGAAAATGCAAGGTGGGCCAATAGATGTGTCGAAAAGTGTAGTTTCGGATGCCTTTTTAAAATCATACAGAGTAAAGTCTTCGCCTACTTTTATAATAGTTGCCTGTTGCTATATTATATCCATATACTGGTTTGGACTTAGTATTGTGACCATTTTCTAAATTTACTTTTAACTGTTTCCAAATACTCTGTCTGCAGGTAGATAGGAGTATATAATAGAGTATGTAATAGTGAGTCACTGGAAACACGAGTTCTACTCTTTTAATCGAGGGATGTTCTAATATCCATTTGCAGCACATCGTGATTATGGTGGAATTTTTGTTTTGACCTCCGCAGCCATCTGAGATCAGTCTAATGGTAGTTATACTAGTAAGATCAGTTTTGTTTAGGTGGTTATACACAGCTGATGCTATTGTATTAGAATTCTTTGAGAAAGTATTTTCAGTCCCGACATTTGCGAAAACGTTGTTTTTTGTTTACCGGCGCCTTCGAAGTTCTTTCCACAATTGTAAAATTGAAAAGGTATAGTTGTCTGTTATAATAATATGCACTGTCTAGTACTTGGGGAAGATTCATGTTTCATGGCAATAATAAGAAAGTGTTTTTACACCCTCTTCTTCTGTCTTCAGCAGTGAATAGAAATCTTTTGATCGCAGGCTATGAACTCTCTTTTCTGCTCTGTACTCATTCTTTTTTCTATTACCTTTTTCTATTTTTATTTTCTCTATCAGCTGTATGCAGGTAGAGCACATATCCGTCCGAGGACTACCAAATCCTAAATTGTATTCAGTATTAAAAATGTGCCTAAAGTAAGACTCTTTTGCCGGTGCTAGACGTTCAGCTTTGTATTGTCTGTACAGTTTTTTTATACACTGGTCATCAGAAAAATCAACCCACCCTGTTTTTGCACTATTGCTCTTTATAATTTTATAGATAAGCGTTTAGAAGTGTAATAAAAATCCTTAGTCGGGTAAATCTCAATTTATTCTCCTTACACAGTACACGGTACTTATTACACTTCAAACGTGTCGATACTTTGGCTGCCTTCAAAAGAATGCCGCCACTTTCCGCCATGATTCAATCGGTCATTTTCCCCTACCATTTCTAGACTTTCGATTCGTTACATTTTTAATTTTCAAAAGTCAAATCAGCTTCGTTTTAAAACACTTTCTTTTTCTTTTTTTTAAATGCTTAATGAATCAGCCTAACCCACCAACTCGCATTGGGCCAGCGTGGTGGGTTATGGCCCAATATCCCCACGTGCTATTGTTCACGTGGTAGGCCTGTGCCCAGCAGTGGGACGTTAATAGGCTGATGATGATGATGAATCAGCCTAACAACCTAACACTCGTCCATCCTGACGGAGTGGATGTCCTCATACACTTTCTTTAAGCCTAACACTCGGTCGATTGAATCACAGCTCAATTAGCAGAATTCCGTCCAGTGACTACCCAAGTGATAAAAGGGGAAAAAAATACAATAATAAAAAAACATGTTTTAACGTTATCAAATTATCCAACCACCTAAGTATCAGAATTGTATAAACACTTCAGTACAAACACTGTCTCTTAAACATACCTACATCGCCTCAGATGGTGTCCTGCCCGTTGTCTTTTGGGTTGTATTATTAAGTCCCCATCGCACCTTGCCTACGTTACAGTCCCAATATCGTTCATCGTCATTCAGGTTCTGTGCGGTCAGAGAACTAAGTATTGTATGGTTGTACCGTTCCACCTGTCCATTGGAACGTGGATATGCGACCGCATTTAGAACATGTTTTTATACCCTTATCCAAACAGAATTTTCTAAAAAAGATGAGATGTGAAGCACGATCCTCTATCACTGATAGTACGATCGGGGGTGCGAAAAGTATAAAATATCTTCTCTAATACCTTTATGACGTTATGCGTATTGGTGTTTCTAACAGGTCTAACAAATATAAACTTCGTAAAAGAATCAATGATGACGAGCAGGTAAGAATTTACTTTTTTATATTTAACGAAGGGTCCAAGGTGATCAATGTGCAGTGTGTGAAAGGGAATCCCCACTTTGGAAATAGGATAAAGATATCCCGCAGATGAAGCTGTCTTTTTCTTTAAATACGCACATTTTATACAAGCAGACACGTACTTTTTAATGAATCGCGACATTTTCGGAAACCAATAAGATTTCGTAACGCGTTCAGTAGTCTTTTCTATTCCGAGATGTCCCATTTCGTCATGATTGAGTTTGCACAATTGCCACCTTGCACCCTTCGGTACCACCCAACGGATATTGGATCTATCTCCATTTAGAATTTTAAACAGCTTATTATCTTTCATTAAATTAAGCATCCCCGGCAACACTACTACTGTGTACACTGTGCTCCAGTAATAGTTTCCTAAAGTTGCTGTTATTCGTTACTAATAATTGTTCAAGTATTTCCATTGTGTTGTGCATGTCAGTGAAAAGCTACATAAACGTTATTCCGGGAGGAAATCGCCTAATAATACGGTAAATCTAAGAAATAAGATCAGATTTTTTTACCCACATATTTCGAACATTGGAAGCTGTCAAAAGTTCTGTACTAAATACCCTAAAAATACCAACTTTTCAATTGTCAGACTCAATTGACAGTCGCAGATTTGATTTTGACACTGCCGTGGTGTTGCCATTTGGGAAAAAGTACCAATATTAGTGGAGATTCTCTAAAGTTGAGAAATGTCGTCGAAATCTATCGAAGCTGCTATCCGTGAGCTTACTAATACGGTGTCTGATCTCAGGAATAAAATTATTACCCTGGAGAAAGTGGTGTTGGAGCAGAATAATGTCATGAGAAGAGTAATCGGCGCTGATTTGAATGCATTGTCGAAGCCGTGCAATATCAATACGGGAGAAGGTGGTTGCAAGACGCTCCCATCACTTCGTAAGACGCATCCAACGCAGGCAACACGGCAACCTGGGAGCACTACCAATGTCCAGACAACACCGGTGATCTCCGCTAGTGCTCGTAGGGCTAGAAGACGGAATATATCGCCTGCTTTCTCATCGGTTCATACGGAGACCCACGAACCTGTGATGGCGTCCACAAGCCTTAATGTTCCGAGTACGTCACAGTACATACGTAAATTGGCAAATGCCGCCGACACCGCTGCTACGACAAATATGCACTCTGATGAAGCAACCGATGATGCTCCGGAATGGGTCGAAGGTCGAAGTGCGGACTCGAAAACCTCATCGCTTACCTGTGAAGGTGACGCGTGGCACTCCCACAGCGAATTCAAATGCTTGCGCTTTGTCGGCCGCTGAACGCAAATCTTACCTGCATTTGTATTTCGTAGAAATTGGAACAACGTCGGAACAAGTTTTGACACATTTGCATAATATCTGTCCAGGTGATAACTGTGCTGCCGAAACCCTGAAGTCTCGTGGCGATTACGCTTCTTTTAAATTGACTGTTCCCGCAAAACATCTAGAAAAATACTTAGCGGCGGAACACTGGCCGGAAGAATAGAATAGAATAGAATAGAATAAATATTTATTGCACATCTGTTACATAATTTATAATGCTAGTTATTATTGCATGAATGAGAACAACAGTTATCCTTAACGGGCATGCAATAGTAGTCAGAATATGATCTAAGTTAGTAATCAAATTAATTGTTATTAAAATATTCGTTCAAACTATAAAATGCATTACGTATTAACCACTCTTTTAATGAGCTTACAAACTTAGTCTGGTAAAGAATACAGATGTTGCGGTATATTGTTGTATATTCGTATGGCAGATATATAGGAACTACGTTCGAAGATCAATGATCTTATTCGTGGTAAATGCAATAAGTCTACTTGTCTCATTGGAGCCGATCTAACCCTTTTGTCAGATATTCGCGGAAAATCCTGTATATTTCTTCTCACAAATTTACAGATTTCCAGTATATACATGCACGTCAATGTTAAGATTCGTTTTTCTATAAATATATTACGTACCGATTCATCATTGTATCTACTAAAAATCATTCTAAGGCATCGTTCCTGCAATAAAAAAGTACTGCTGACGTTTACTGAATTCCCCCAAAATATAATTCCGTAGCTTAATACAGAGTACACATTACCATAATAAGCATTTACAGCCACTTCTACGGATGATATATCACGTAAAGCCATGGCGCAGTGGATTTCGCAAGCCACAGCAACAAGCTGGCCAAAACCAGTAAATATAAATCATATACTTTATTCTATCAGAACGTGAGAGGCCTACGCTCTAAGTTGGACATCTGCAAAAAGGGTATATTAAGGGAATCATCTGATATGTTTGCCTTCACCGAAACATTCCTAATCAGCAGTGTCAGCGATGCGGAATTTTTTCCACCGGGGTACACCGTGCTGCGGCGAGACCGAGCTGGCGACGCCGGCTGGGGAGGCGTATTGTTGGCCGTGCGCGACATCTACCCTGTGCGGTGGATATTTGACATTGATGGTTATGCGGTTGATATTGAAGTTGTTATAGGTATAATTACATTTAAGTTTATGAAAATAATTTGTTGTGTTGTCTATATTCCGCCGAATTCTGATGAGAACAAATACGTGAGAACTTTTACTGTTTTAGAAAATGTGGTAGCTAAATATTCGAAACTTGATGTATTATTAGTTGGAGATTTTTATTTGAATTCCTGTAGTCAAAATGTGAGTCTACAATTTAAGTGTTTGTTAAGTTTCTGTAAATTAAAACAGTATAATGTAATACTTACTAAGTTCGATGGAATGTTGGATCTGGTGCTGAGCGATCTGAGCGAGGGGTCTATCAAAGTAAGTGGTGATGCTGAAGCTTTGGTTTCGGCTGACGACTACCACCCGCCATTTTCGGTAACCATACGATGCGCGCGCCCAGTGCGGACGGCGGCGGTTCAAACGGCGTGGGTGCATCCATCCGCTTCAACAGGTTGGTGAAGCGCCGCGAAAGTGGAACTTCCGTAAGGCTAACTATCATTTGTTATACGCTACCGTGGCGTCTTTGGATTGGGATGAGATTTTTTCCTGTACTGATGTAAATAAAGCTGTCGACGTGCTCTATAATTTATTAAATTCCTGTTTTGATAGCTGTGTGCCCGTAAAACGCCACAGTTGTCCCTATTCACGTTATCAATATCCAGTTTGGTTTACATCAGTATTAATTAATACTATTAAAAATAAGTATTTTCATTTGAAAAAGTTTAAACACCATCAGAACGATTTTAACAAAGAAATGTTCAGATTTTATAGAAAAAGAGTCAAACCACTTATCGATGAAGCTTATAATGAGTATATTAGACAGACAGAATCGGACATAAGACGGAATCCTCGTAGGTTTTGGAAGTTTGTAAAGGAGCAGCAGTCCTCGCGACAGCCTTGTGATGTTTTCGAACATGACGGAAAACTGGTAACCGGTCGTGACGCAGCGAACGCATTTGCAAATTACTTCGAATCCGTGTTTCTGTCTGATGACCCCGTTTTGTCAGCTGAGGATGCCGAGCATGAGGCGGCCAATTTCTTATGCTCCGCTCGTGTAGCACAGTAGATAACATTAGCTTAAAGGATGTCCAATGGGCAGCTCGTCGAATAAAAGTCCATTCGGCTGTTGGTCCCGACGGCATACCATCTTTCATTCTAAAGGACTGTTTTGAAATCTTAAAGCTCTCCCTTTTGCACATCTTCAATCTAGCTATAAGCATTGATACTTATCCATCAAAATAGAAAGTCTCAAGAGTGACTCCGGTTCCAAAAGGCAATAGGTCACCGAAGATTGAAAACTTTAGGCCGATAGCTATCTTGTCGGCTTTCGGTAAGGTCTTTGAGTCTATACTTAATCATCATATCACCCGGCATATAAGTACACGCTTATCAGACGCCCAGCACGGGTTCAGGGCTGGTAGGTCTACAGCTACTAACCAAGTTAACTTTACAGACTATGCCGTTACACAAACGGACTTACATAAGCAGGTAGATGTTACCTATTTCGATTTTAAAAAGGCATTTGATCGCGTTCATAATGATATATTGTTAAAAAAAATCTCAACATTCGGCTTTACACCTAAATTATTAAAATTGTTTTGTAGCTATTTTCGTAACCGTACGCAATATGTTCAGCTCTTTGGCTACAGATCGGACTCGTATGCTACTCGCTCTGGGGTGAGTCAGGGAAGCACACTTGGACCCACCCAGTTTCTCATAATGATCAATGACCTGCCTAATGTCGTCAGGACGGCTAAGTGTCTCATGTTTGCTGACGATGTAAAACTGTTTCTAGATGTCAAGGGTGTCAGTGAGTGTGAGGCTCTTCAGAGAGACAATGATGATGTGGTAGTGTAGAGTGAGCGTAACCAACTTGAATTCAACACATCAAAATGTAAAAGCATTACGTTTTCTCGATCTCGCTCACCAATTACTTACCCTTACTATATTCTCGGTGAACCACTTGAGCGCGTCCCACTCATTAGGGACCTAGGCTTGACCCTAGATCCGGAATTGACATTCAATGTCCATATAACACACACGTGTGGTCGTGCGTATAAAGCCTTGGGTTTTGTGATGCGACAAACTGCTCGGTTTCATGATAGAGCAACCATTCCTACCCTTTATTACGCATACGTAAGAAGCAAATTAGAGTATAATTCTTTAATTTGGGATCCCCATGAAGCCAAATATAAGCTTATGGTGGAAAAAGTACAAAAGAAGTTTGCGCGTTATATTTACAAAAAGATGTTTGGATATTACCCATATCTATATCCATCCCTTTTCATAGCCGGCATGGTGGGTATTAACACTTTAGAGCTCCGGCGAAAATGTGCTCTTCTTTTACATTATTTTCTACTTTTTAATAATAAGATTGATAATCCTGAAGCCTTGTCGAAGTGTTCGTTTTTCGTTCCAAATAAGTTGGCGCGGCAGCGCACGCGGCGTCTATTTGCAGCTCCGTTGGTTCGCACACAGACGGCAAAATATGCACCTACTGCCCAAGCTTTGGATCTACTCAACGCTCTGATCGTTCAGCAACCGGATGTTGATGTATTTTGTGTACCTATGCATAGATTTGTTAATAGTGTTGTACGTTTTTTAGAAATTTAGTAGTTAAGTGTATACTATATCTACACAAAATGTAACCCTCTGCACGCTTTGGTTTAACTGTAAGTGTAGTGAGCAAATGAAATTTAAATAAATAAATAAATAAAATAATTATCTTTAATATGTTTCAGACTATTTTCATCAAGATCAGAAGTAAGAACATCTCTAATACGGCACAATTCAGAGTCCCCTAACTGGAGAGTATGAAGCCAATCATCATTACTTATGGTCATGACTGAAGGGCAACTGTACAAAATCATATCCTCTTCGTTAGCAATAGGATTTCTGGAGAGAGCATCGACATGGCCCATTTTAGTCCCCGCACGATATTCGACGGTACACTGATACTCCTGCATTTGCAGCCACCAACGAGCTATTCGGGGTATGAGGTCACGTTTGCTAAAAGTTGAGCGCAACGCGTTGCAGTCAGTGACTATTTTAAAATTTAATCCAAGCAAATAGACTCTGAACTTCCTCAAGGAATTGATGACCGCTAACGTCTCTAATTCGTAAGAATGGAAGTTCTTCTCTTCTGGGGAAGTTTGCCGACTGAAAAATGCAACAGGGCGTAAACCGTCATTATCTTTGGGTTTTAGTAACAAGATAGCCCTATTCCTACTATACTTGCGTCTGTGTGCAATTCCATTACCGCGGACGGATCATATATGGCAAGGACAGGTCTTTGGATTAATAAATTCCAAATTCCAATAATTAAAAATTGAATGCCTTTTCCTGCTCGTCGGCCCAACCAAACTCAACGTCCTTTTTGAGGAGTTTACTTAGGGGGTGTGCAATTTGAGCGAAGTTAAAAATAAACTTCTTAGAATAACTAGCCAAGCCCAAGAATTGTCGTAGAGTATGGTGATTTGTAGGGCGAGGAAAGGACGTGACACTATCAATTTTCTTCTCTCCCGGATGTATACCTTCCCCACTAATCTCATAGCCAAGATAATCAATTTTATTTTTTAGGAACTCACATTTTGCTAAATTGTGAGTTTAATTTGCCTGTTCCAATAACTTAAGAATATGCTGTAATTTGACTAAGCAATCGGACCCATCCGTGGCAAATATTAAAACATCGTCTATGTAGGCGGTAGCCATGCTAAAGCGCGATAAACCCAGCACCTGATTCATCATCCGTTGGAAGGTCGCTGGCGCATTCGCCAAACCGAACGGCGTAAGATTAAGTTTATACTGTCCGTCCGGTGTAACAAATGACGTCAGCCCCCTCGAAGACTCTGCGATAGGTACCTGATAGTACTCTGATGATAAATCAAGTGTGGTAAAGCATGAGTTTCCGGATAAACGTGCTAGTTCGTCTTCGATGATCGGCATTGGATACCTTTCTTTCACCGTAATAAAATTGAGCATACGATAATTCATTTATTTATTTGAACAACCAACAAGATCAAACACTAAATATGCTAGTAAAATTATAGGTTGCCACGGCATGCATAAGAATATAGTACTAATTATTATGAGTATCGGAAGCCGATGACCAAAAAGAAAATAATACAATAAAAACTAAATCTATTAATTTCGACTTAATATAGCTAAATATGATTTTACATTAATTACATGCTACTATGAAGTTTAAGACAAAAATCTGTTGATCAAACACCTATTTTTAAATAACATTTCACATAAAAGACCCAGAAGCTCTCTGACATAAACAATAAAAGCGACGATAGACCTTGGAACAGAGAATGCATTTATGGAAAAACATCGGTAAGCTTTTTTCTTAAAATTTGATAATTTTAACCAAAAGATGTCAATGTCAAAATGATTTTTAGAAAGAGTATTGTATTGGGTTTGTAACCTATTCTGTGGGGAATGGTAACCCAGTTTACTTTTTGATAGTTTAGGCGAGAACAAGGCATATCTGGAGAAACGTGGAAGTTTATGTGGGGTATTAAATTTTAATTTATTTAGCAATTGGGGACAATCAAAAATACCATTAACCAGTTTAAAAAGGAAGACTAGGTCAAAATTGTTTACGCCGGCTTTTAAGAGAGGTTACTTTAAAATATTTTAACCTTTCCGGGTATGAGGTAAGCTTTTTTGGCATTTTTTAGTGATAGGCTAGATGATATAAAAACCTCTTTTGTACTCTTTCAATATTGTTTGAGTGAACTTCGTAGTACGGAGACCACACAACGCTGCAATATTCAAGACAAGATCTAACAAGACTATTATATAGGATCTTCCAATAGGCACGTCCGAACTTTGACAGTTGGTAGCGGCCATCTTGTTGAAGCTACATCGGTCAAATTGGTTGTCATTTATTCATTCTGTTATGCCAAATCATCATGAATAGCTATAGCATTCAACAACACGTGCAAATGATAAAATTGTTTTATCAAAATGAGTGTTCTGTTCGGGCAACGCACCGCGCGCTTCGCCCATTTTACGGTCGCCATAATCGTCCTACCGAGAGGACTATTTGTCGTGTGTTTTTGGCAGACCTTGCGTTTCGTTGACGTACGGGTGTTGGTCGATCATTTACCGAACCAGTGGACTCAAATTTATCCACCACACGACGAATAGTCCTCTCGGTAGGACGATTATGGCGACCGTAAAATGGGTGAAGCGCGCGGTGCGTTGCCCGAACAGAACACTCATTGTGATAAAACAATTTTATCATTTGCACGTGTTGTTGAATGCTATAGCTATCCATGATGATTTGGCAAAACAGAATGAATAAATGACAACCAATTTGACAGATGTAGCTTCAACAAGATGGCCGCTACCAACTGTCAAAGTTCGGAGGTGCCTATTGGAAGACCCTAAGCTGATTTTAGTTGAGATATCCTTAAAATCCTTACTGTTTCTTATTATAAAACCCAGACACCTGAGAGCTTTATTAACCATAGTGTTATAATGATTTTTTAAGCAGAGTTTTTTATCTAAGGCAACTCCTAGGTCTCGGATTTCTTCAACCTCTTGTAGAGGTTGCATAGATATACAGTAATTTCTGGGTAGTAGGTACGATTTCTAGAAAAAGTAATAAAATAACATTTGTCAACATTTAAAACCATCCTATTTCTGACAAACCACTGCTGTAGACTCTTTATGTCGTCTTGCAGTAAGATATAATCATGCTGGCTTTCAATTGTATTCATCAGTTTTAGGTCATCAGCGTACAGGTACGTGCGGCAATGCTTGATGCAATCGGTGATGTCGTTAATAAAGAGATTAAAAAAGACGGGCCCCAAATGTGAGCCCTGTGGCACGCCAGATGGATTTGCAAACGCCTCAGATGTAAAGCCATCAATAACGACTTTTGAGGTAATGTTAGATAGATAAGAAGAGCACCATCTGAGGATACTACCAGCAAAGCCATATCTGGAATATTTACTTAACAATATGCTATGACTAACCCTATGAAAAGCTTTTGATAGGTCTGTGTAAATCACATGTACTGGTACACGAGCATCAATGGATTGAGTCACATCGTCAACGATATGTACTAGGTTTGTATTAGTGGAGCGTGAATTGATGAAACCATGTTGGTTGTCTGTGAGTAGACGTTTTATATGCCAGATGATTAAGGGATATAACATGGCTTCTAATATTTTAGCAAACACAGGAAAAATAGAATTGGCCCTTAAATTTGTAGCTGACAGTTTATCACCTGATTTATGAATAGGCATGATTAGGGCCGTTTTTCAATATGAAGGAAAAGTACCGGATGATAACGACATATTAAAAATCTGTGTGAGAGGAAGTGATAATTGCTTGGCACACCTCCATACGAAAATATAAGGTATACCGTCTATGCCGGCTCCCTTATTACGATCAATAGAAGTAAGATGTTTTAGAATCTGATCAGCGGAGAAAGAAACATGATAAAGACAGTTTGAGGAACTGTTTCATTCATGGAAGCACCAACAACGGCGCCAGTATTTGCACCGGTACCATCACTGAGACCAGTAGTCGTACTGACACTATTAGTGGCACCAGTAACCGAAACAGAACAAGTAGAAGCATCGTAAGTAGAAGAGAAAAAGGAAGCCAACAGATTGCACATTCCAGGACCAGTAGTAGCCGTTTTATTTCCATGTTATTTTGGATGGAAATGAACTAGAGTTACCCCTTTTCTGTTTCACATAAGACCAAAACAGCTTTGGGTTCGACTTCAATGATTTTCTATTATGGAAATATAACTATTATAACACTGTGTTGCTAGGACAGCGCATCTTTTTTTTAGTGAGATAAATGATAATCAATCTAAAGGGTTTTTATATTTTGAATAACGAACGCGGTTTTTATTTTTTTGTTTGAGTAAACGTTTTAAATCAGCTGAGAACCATTTTGGAATTTTATTTGATTTAATTCGTGTGTTAGGTACATAAGTTCTTATGATGTCATTTAAAATATTGTAAAATTAAAAAGCATATCATCCACTGTGACTGGTGAGGCAGGAGTTTTCATAACTCACGTCCTTAAATTATCTGTACTAACTTCAGGCTGATTGGATGATATAGTTCTGATGTTTTGCAATTTAGCTGAAGGATTGAGGGTGGAATCTCGCTTCGCCGCCTTCATATGTGGGTAGGTGCCTGTGCTCGCACGCGCCGCCAGCTGGAGCGGCACTGCGCGCTTATATATCGAGGTGACAATACGCCTTGACCGCGTTCTGTGGCTCGCAAGTTACGCCGAGTTCTTCCACGCCAGTCGTCATATTGGGCCGTAAATTAATACGTGTTCAAGCCCGCTGCAATATTGTATGTGGGCATCGTTTTTAGTGCTGCATTCTTTGAAGAAGTTGTGATTCGTGTGCACGAACTGTTCGGGATACGTGTCACGGCGGACCGCAGTTTCCTACTATAGGAAGCCCTCGTGCAGTGCTATATTTGACTCTTCGATCGAGAGATAGTGTTTGTTGGAGTGCCTAGATCCAGATCTGGACCTGGTGAGCCTACCTGAAGACCTAAGGTTAGTTGCATGCATTGGACTATTTCTTCCATCAGCCCCATCTGTTTCAATCTTTCGAGCCTTATTTTTGATCTAAAGAGTGTAATCATTCCGCAGTGAAGTGACTATTTACACGTCGCTCCACCAGTGACACACAAACTAAACTCTTTAGTCCACTAAATTTTGTCCAAAGAACAACATATTTTGTCATAATCTAACTTATGGAATTTTTTCTTAAAACTATCGTTATTATTTTGTAATTTATCCTCATAATCGAATAAACTAGTTGAAAATTCTAATGGAGGATGGTGGTGATCTATATTACTCAGAGACTGGGAGAGGGAGGAGTACTGGGAGAACCGATTATCTGACACATAGGGAGATTTGTTAAAACTAAATCCAAAATTCGATTGTTGTGGTTCCCTATGTAATTAAATTGATTCAAGTTGTTGAAAGCCATGAAATCGAACAAATTCTGTGAAATTGATGCTAGTGCAAAGAGTGTTTGGTGTAAGTAGATTATCGTGCACACCACTCCATGTTATGTCAGGTTGATTAAAATCACCACATATTAGAACATGTTTATGTTTACTCACCACTAAATTCGCATTGTCGAAGAAATGCTCTAAAATGTGGGTAGGTGTGGGCGGAGGCAGATAAATAGCAAGCAATAATAACTTCTCAGACTTACCTTTTATTTTAATGTTTATTTCTAGCCATTGATTCTCGCAATCACTTTCGTAATTTGTCATTCTTAAGGAATTTATATGTTTTGAGACGGCAATCAAATCTCCACCTTTTTTGCCACAAAATGCACTTGTTTCACGATCACGTCTGTCGCGACCCCGGAATATCTTTGTGTTATTACATATTAATTTAATATACATTGCTCATTATGGTATTGGTAGAGTAAAACAAAAAATGTAAGAGTATCTGCTTAGCTTAGTTCTGTATATGCCGAGGTGCGGAAATTACACACATAAAGGCTGAGGCATCGGTGACTCACCAGTGGCTGAAGTGGTGAACAACTGGGTGGCGGCAGCAGACTGTGGCGAGTTCCCTCGGGACCCCAGATTCCCGCCTATAATGTAAAAGGGGTTTATGACTCAACTGTCAATAAGTGGATCAATCTCTCCAATCATCAGAGGCATCTTTACGACTACTAATAAAGCGTGGCAAATTGAATCAAATGAATTATTTAAGCTCTTGAGATTTAAATGTAATTACTGAAGTGTCTTCACTCTCAGAATTCCTACTATGCGTCTACCTTCTCACCACCCGCATCAGTGACCACTATAGCGTGGCTTTGTTCATGCTATGCGTCTACCTTCTCACCACCCGCATCAGTGACCACTATAGCGTGGCTTTGTTCTAACTATAGCGTGGCTTTGCTCATGCTCATCAGCTCCCTTTATACGAGGAACACTATGATAATAAATTAGAGCTTTCAGAATAGAAAGATTAACCACGGAACTTTCATATTCTTAGCTCAGTTTATACAAGTAACATTTAAAAGAATAATTACTGTGCCGTCAGTTTGGAAAGATTAAAACCACATAACTTTCCTATTATTAGCTGTCAGGTTTTAGAAGTAACATCAAGAGAATACAATAGAACGCCGTCAGAATGGAAAGGCTAAATCCACTTAACTTTCATGCAGACACGTGGGTCGCATCTCAGCACACGTAGGGCAGCATCTCAGCACACGTGGGGCAGCATCTCAGCACACCAGTCTCCAGAGCACTTCACTGAACCACTTCAGACAACGAAATAAGCCCGCTCATGGCTCGGCCGATATATTTATTGAGACTACCCTCACTACTAATGCTGCCCGCTCCGAATAATGTTGCCAGCTCAGAAAAACTTACCATAGACAAGTCGGTCGTCTGACTTGATACGGTACATCGTGACGGCTGTCACGACACACCCGCCCGCTACTGGAGAGACACCAGGCACATGGTCCACCTCCTTATCTTCTCCAGGGCCTTGGTCGCGGCTGCTCGCCGCTGTCCTCGTTCCTCGGGCATCCCCAAGAGGTCGTCGGGCATTATATCGCTAGCGTCAAGTTCGACTGGTGAATAACTATCGGTCTGAGTACCCTCATCATAGATATCATCTTTTACTGGAAGAAGTTCCTTCTCTCCTTCGTTATGTTCTGAAGAACGGTTGTCTTCGACCTCGTTCTCCAGTGTATCAATCTCCATCTCTGCGGAGGTATCGACGTTATTCGCTCCCATATCAGCTAATGGTAATGAGCTCACATCCACGTCTTCTGTATCGTCCACTTCCAGGGGATACAGCTGTGCGATAATCTGGTAAACTCTTTGTCGTCAACCTTCACTTTCGCAACTCTTATCATACCATCCGCTCCTTGCGTTAAAGATGAAATTTTTCCCACTTGCCAGTCTTCTCTATTCTTTCCGTCTCCTTTAATCTGTACAATTTGTCCCTCAGTAGGTACCAATTTTGACGTACATCTAGGTTGTTTATGAGAATGGGAAAACCGTTCCCTGGGGCTCAAAAGATACCGGTTCGTAAACATATCTTTGAACTCGTTGAGAACAATCTTGCCTCTCTTCCAGCTGTTTATGAGATCCATCTTCGTTTGTGTTCCTTGAGCTGGAAGTTCACCGTCTCCGGAGCCCATAGAAATAGTTCTTCCCATGGCTATGAAGTCTGAAGGTTTCAGAATATGAGTAGGCTCCGAATCTACATTTGTAAGTGGACGAGAATTAATTACCGCTTCTATCTCCTTGACGACTGTGTTCAGCTGATTATCCGTCATGAGGTGCTTCTGTAAGGTTCTCCTTAAGTAATTCTTTACGATGCCTACGAGTCTTTCGTAATATCCACCAAACCAGGGAGCTAGCTGCGGGATAAACCTCCATTTGATTTTCCTGTCAACACAGTAAGGTTTTGTTAAAACTTCTGACATTAGTTTAAAGTTGGTAGCGTTATCCGAAGTAATCACCGCAGGTGTTCCTCTGGTGGATACAAATCTCCTCAAAGCAAGGAGGCCTTCTTCAGCAGTCAAGTCTCGCACTACTTCCAAATGAACTGCTCGTACAGCTAAGCAAGTAAATAAACATATCCAGCATTTTTCTGTTCCATCTCTGGATCCTACAAGCAGGGGGCCGAGGTAGTCAACGCCCGTGAAAGTATAGGGTTTGCTGTAATTAACTCTCTCAGGTGGTAATGCCGGTGTAGGTGGTAGCTTAAAAGGTCCTCCTCCGTGCTTAACGCACTGAGGGCACTTGTTAATGACTCTCGTTAATCGGCTTCTCCCTTGAGGAATCCAAAAAGTCTGACGTATGATGCTAAAAGTATGAGGTGCGCCCACGTGGTAGTTATCCGTATGAGTTTTCATAATGATGTTTTTTGTAAACGCGCTGTCATTAGGTATCAGTATCGGGTAACGTTTGTCGTACGTCCAATCCGCATTTCCTAGGCGACCTTTACTCCGCAGTATCCCGTCTTCATCTGTGAACAAGTCTAGACTCTTTCTCATACTTGTTTCCTTACCAGCTAACTTTTCAGAAAAATGTTTTGCTTGTATTTTCTTAATCTCTTGAACAGTCGTGTAGATTATGCTCAGGTAATCATCAGGCGTTACTTTCCTAGTACTTGTATCAGGGTGTTAATTTTCAGAGTCTTCCCAGCTCGCGTCTGAATTGACATCTGTCTGCATCGGCTCCGACGTGTCTGACAGACCCTCCCCCGCCAAAAGAAGAGTATTTTTTCTAGGTGTGGTAGGCCACTCAGAGGGATCCTTAGTTATAAAGTCAGGTCCCTTTAACCATTGGTCCTTGTCTTCCTTCAGCTGGGCAGGTCTGGTGGCTACATCCGCTGGGTTAAATAAAGTTGGAACATACCGAACTGTTAGACTCTTATTCTTCTTGATAACTTCGATCCTTCGTGTTACGAATGGTGACAAAAGTTTGCTTGAGTGATACCAATCTATCACAATCTGACTGTCTGTCCACAGGAACTGATGTGTCACGTTTCCTGGCAAGAATCTGAGAACATATTTGATGTGTCTACTTCCTATCAGTGCTCCTAATAATTCTAACCGTGGGATCTTTAAGTTTTCTTGATCTTTGATTTTTTTAATTTTTTTTTATACTAAGCCCGGCAAATGACCCCACTCCACCTGATGTTAAGTGGAAATGAGGTCCAGGCGCGAGGTCAACTGGTGCAGCGTAAGAGACGTAGCATCAGTCATCCTCACTCTGCCGGCCCACAAAGTGCTTCTTCACGCCTCGTTTGAAGGACCCTATGTCATAGGTAGGAGGGAATACGTGTGCTGGTAGACTATTCCATCTTTTGGAAGTGCGGCAAAGAAACGAGTCACCAAATTTCTTTGTGCGAGATGGAATGTTAGAGACTGTAAATTGGTGACTCCGCAGAGCAGCACGCGTACTCCTATGGAGGAAGGGAGAAGGAGGGATGAGGTCAAAGAGTTCTTCAGAGCACTCGCCATGGTATAAACGGTAAAAGACGCTGAGTGACGCAATATCTCTACGCAATTGCAAAGGCTCGAGAGTTTTAGTGACCTCTGCTTTGCCGATAATGCGGACAGCGCGGCGCTGCAATCTGTCCAAGGCATCGAGAAGGTACTTTGCGGAGCCGTCCCAAAGGTGAGAGCAATACTCCACGCAAGACCGCAGCTGTGTCTTGTATAATAGACACAACTGATCAGGCGTGAAGAATCGCCGCACCTTGTTCAGGACACCGAGTTTACGTGAGGCATTTTTAATCACGGTTTCGATGTTGTCCTTTTAGTTCAGATCGCAGCGGATATCCATACCGAGCATGTTAATACTGCTCTGCAGGCCTAAAGATGTACCCTGAAGAGAGGGAAGGGGAAGGAATGGCGACTTTTTCGCTGTGAACGCGCACACCTGTGTTTTCTTGGCATTGAACTCCACCAGATTATCGGAGCCCCATCTAGAAATGAGGGCCAACACCCGATCGAGCTCAATGACAAGATTTGCTCGCTTCATTTCGGTGTCTACCCGCCCAGCCGTTGGGTGCCCGTTATATCCCCCATGCACTGTGCTATCATCTGCATAGCAATGAATGTTTCCAAGAGGAAGCATGTCATTGATATGCAGAAGGAACAGCGTGGGGGATAGAACGGAGCCTTGAGGAACACCAGCGTTCACTGACATGAACCGCGAAGCGCATCCATCCGAAAGGACACGGATTCTACGCTCATGCAGGAAGCTGGCAATCCAGGTACAGAACTGAGCGGGCAAACCGTATGTCGGGAGCTTGGAGAGAAGAGCTTTGTGCCAGACCCGATCAAAAGCCTTGGCTATGTCAAGGCTAACTGCTAGTGACTCGCCACGCTTGTCAATAGCCTCACCCCAGAGATGTGTGACGTACGCTAGAAGATCACCCGTTGACCGTTTTGGCCGAAACCCATATTGACGATCGTGAATTAGGGAGTGACCTTCTAGGTATCGAATAAGCTGTTTGTTCAATATTCGTTCTAGGATCTTACACAACACTGAAGTTACGGCTATAGGGCGGTAATTAGTCGGATCTGACAGATCTCCTTTTTTAGGGATCGGTTGCACATTAGCTTCTCTCCAAGATTCCGGCACACAACCCGAAGAGAGCGAGAGACGGTACAGACGCGTTAACACAGGGGACAACTCCGCTGCACACATTTTCAGGACTATTGCTGGGATGCCATCAGGACCGTTAGCTTTCCGGACATCGATTGACTGCATTTCCGCACGGACATCACACTGCCTGATTTTAATATCAGACATTGTGTGGCCACAGTGAGGAATTGAGGGTGGCTGTGCATCACAGTCATCGATCCGGGAGTTAGCCGCAAAGAGTTTGGCCAGGAGATCGACCTTTTCCTGCGGCTTGTGAGCTAAAGTTCCGTCAAGACATCTCAGTGGTGGCAGCGAGGGTTGGCAGAAGTTGGATTGCACGGCTTTGGCCAGACGCCAGTAGCTACGGCTGCCCGTAGGATGCGTCAGGAGTTCTTGGCCTACTCGTGCAACACGCTGGGCATCCGCTCTAATGTAGGCCCTCTTACACGACTTGGTGGCATTATTATAGGCTGCTTTTAGCGAGCGAGTTTCGGGAGCCCCATGAGCCTCTGATCCAAGCGCGGTATGCCGTCTGTTTGCTCTCAACAGCGCTGGCACACTCGCGATTGAACCAGCGGTTGCGTCTGCCTTTGCTGATGACATAGGAGTGTGGAATATAGTATTCCATTCCTAATACTATCTCATCAGCAACGGCAGTGGCGCTAGCGGTCGGGTCCTTCCCACTAAAGCAGCGCTGCCTCCAAGGGACGGATGCAAAATACTCCCGCATCCCGTTCCAGTCTGCCGACGCGTAGTGCCAAATCTGGCGTTTCGAAACCGCTGTTGGCGGGCGCGATGCCAAGGGCACTGTGCTGGATATCAAGCAGTGATCCGAGGAACCTAAAGGAGCTCGAATCTCCACCCGGTATCCAGCTGGGCGACTCGTCAGCAGAAGGTCGAGTAAGGAGGGCGCATGGCCAACTATGTCTGGGATCCTGGTGGGCTGGTTCACCAGTTGCGTCAGGTCATGCGTGAGAGCGAATGCGTGGGCAGTTCTACCAGCATGGTCTGTTTTGGAGGAACCTAACGACAACTCATGGTGGGCGTTGAAGTCCCCCAAAAACACCAGTTCCGCCGATGGAAACCGCTCCTGCGCATCATCTGCTACCCGACTAAGATGTTCAATTAGTTGAGTTGTCTCCATGTCGCCGTTATGGGATCGGTAGACGCAGACGTAGACACGGCAATGGGAGCCTAAGTCGACGTGTACCACTAGGAGGGAGAAGGAAGGGTCCTCCAGACGGCGACAGCAAACATCCGCCCGAACGAATAAGCCAACTCCGGCTTTGGCTTTGACGGATTCTTCAAGCACAAAGCCGGGATAGTTCAGGTAGGTGGTGTCAGCTGGACGGATTATTTGCGTCTCCGTCAGGAACAACATTGCTGGCCGTGCCGTCTCAAGATGGTGGTGGACGGCATTGAGGTTTGCATGGAGTCCGCGGATGTTAGCGAACTCCACCTCAAACGGTAAGGTTTTGGTGGGGGTGTGCACCGCTGTAGTACCAGTATTGTTGTTAGGCGCTGTCATTTTAGGAGTGGAAAGAGAGAGGCGTGAATCGAGAAAATGATGCCGCGATGCGAATGGTCAAAGTGTGGTGGCCTGTTTCCCCAGGAATTTGCCCACAGACGAGTATTATTAACCTGCCGAACGGAAGGGCCCCCGAACCCCCCCGGGAATGGCCGCCGGGACCCCACCTTCCGGTCACCAACCGGCACGACGGACCACCCCGAGATTATGCGTGGCATGGTGAGGCAGCCTCACGAGCTGGTTAGGCTCGCTTGGGCCCCTGTACTGTGCCACGGGCGGCCAGCGGGACAACCGTTTCTACGGGTCTCCCTGGTCGGCAGGTTAACGAAGTCCTCCTGGCACTGGTTTGACGGAAGCCTCCACAGACCAAATACATCGCAGCATCATCCTCTCGAGCTCTGGTTATACGCTGGCTGATCCCGAAACGCGACCGACAAGCAGTTACTTGACGGGTTTTACACCATGCGTACGGTGGTCACCAACCAGACGGGTCAAGCCCTACCACCAGTGGAGCAGATCATTGCTCGAAAGAGTCCGTTAGTCGCTTCTTACGACACCCACCGGACGGAGAGAGGGGCGGCGATTGGTATTCTTTCTCCGTCACCGCACGGATAAAAACGTGATTTGCCGATCACAAAGTTCTTCTGGTTTCCCTGTGTTATATACACTACAGCTGCGTAAGCTTGCATAGATGCGTCGGTAAAGCAATGAAGTTGATAACTCTTTTCTGTAAAGTTGGTAAAGTAGCATCTAGGTATGCATATCTCCTTCAGCTGCTTCATCTGCTTCTGTATTTCCTTTCATTTTTCGTGGTTTTCTTTAGACAGGGGGGAATCCCATTTTACTTTCTCTTTCCACAGGTCTTGTAGTTGTAACTTAGCCGCTAGTAGTGATGGTGCTGTAAAGCCACAAGGGTCGTACACTGATGCAATACTTCTTAACCCGTAGCGCGCCAACCACCCTAAAGCATTAAATGCTTTACGTGTCAGGCATTTTGCGATACATCACTTTTTTATTGTTTGATTAGGGAAAAATATTAATTGCGTAATAACTATACGAGATTTTCGCGTGAATGAGGTGTCATTCTTTTCTGTATGAGTTTTTGTACGTAGTTAACTACTTAGAATGAACAATAAAGACTTACTTGTAGTGGCACTGGAACGGTTTTCTTTTGTTTTCAATATTTCATAAAGGTAACCTTTGGTTTTACTGTTTGTTATAATAATTAACAAACGACACACAACACAATTGACATAATAACTTTTTAGTTAACATTACTATGCACCGGTCACATGAATCATAAACACTTTGGCACTAAACTTCACTCACAAAACAATTTTTAACTTATGAACCAAAATAAATAACCGCCGCCATAACGTGGCCGGCCCGCGTAAATAGTGACCCAAAAGTATATTATGTCTAACTGTAAATAAAAAAAGGTTACTGATGAAATAATCTACAAATTGATTAATGTTTATAATCACTTTTATCAAAAAAATCAAAATATGAAGAAAATTACAACACTTTATAACTCACAATGTTAGCTGTAGTTGTTAGCAAAATCAAAATATCATAATTATACTTCTAGCTCTTCGTTTAATCTAAATTGCCACTATATCACACAAATATTGCATTGTACAAAAACTGTATTAAGTTTCCAGTAAATATAGATAAGAATCATACGAAAACTTATATTTTACGTCGAGAAAACATCATGTAAACAAATCACAACAACACAACTTTGTACTAATATGGCTGACGTCCGTCCATAACTTCAGACACTCTTTTTAATTATTTTTTTCGATAATGGTTTGTTCGGTCCGAATCCTACTAACTATGTTAATTTCTTCTATACGGACCATAGAAAATTCACAGACAGTTAAAACTTGTATACTACGACTCGGACCGGCTAAAATAAAACAACCAATCTGAGCCAAGTATGTTGTACACCAGTAAGTACAAGAGACACGCATGACTCTCAACTATTTTGTACACCGGTAAGTACATATGACGCTCGAGGGGTTAATATACCTCTCTTGGTATCCGCATGGTTAGACTCATTAATCCTTAGATGCAAGGTGTCGTTCTTACGTGCCCAATTAAGTCCTAATACTTTCACTACTTCATCTGGACAAGCATCTGGTACGTGACGAATGAATTCCTCTGAGTTTGAGCTTCATTCTCTGAGGTTCATGAATATTTGTTGAAAGGCTCGTTTGGACTCGCTATATAAGTCGACCGCTTCTTCTACTGTGTTAGTACCTGTCACGACGTTGTCTACATGTATGTGGTGTGCTAGTTCCTTTATGTTATCCTTTATGTTCTGTGACAGGTGATGTTTTATAGTAGCGTTAAGCAGGAACGGACTAGCGATAACTCCAAACGGGACTCTGCAAAACCTAAGATGTAACAAGTTGTCTTTGGTGACTGGTAGCTCGGTGTTCTTCACCCAGAGGAATCTCGTCACGTCCCTGTCTCTGGCTATCTGTAAGAAAGTTTTCTTGACGTCAGCACAGATACCTATGTTATGAAATCTGAATCTCAGTAAGAGCCCTGTAAGGTCTTCTAGCATCAAGGGTCCGCAGTAGAGACATTGATTGAGGCTTTTACTTTCTTTAGTCTTTGATGAAGCGTCGTAGACGATCCTAATAGGTTTGTTAGGCTGCTTTACCCCATGGTGTGGTACATAGTGGACAGGATTGGATGATACTTTGATTTCTTCTTCAGGTACGATTTCGACGATCCCCTTATGTTCCTGTTCCCAGATAAGTTCATCGTATGCTAGTAACATGTCTGACTTAAGTCGCTTCATTAATCCCACTAGACGTCCAAGCGCTAAGCCATAGTTGTCCTTTGAAGTAGGGGGATATTCTATCCAGGGCTATGTAACCTGGTACCTATTATTGATAACTTGAGTAGTCTCGTTGAACTGCTTTATAGCTTCTTCTTCTCTAGTTTCCCTAGGGGAGTCGGCTATCTCTATAGTTTCTAATTCCCAAAGCTGCTTGCAGTTGCTATCACATAAAGGTAAGTCTGGTTGATTTAATTTGACTTCTAAGTTGCTCTGAAAGTATGTGACAACGGACAGAAGTCTTCCCACTTAGTATCCATCCGAAAACAAAATTGACAATGTGAAGGCTAGGAAGAGAGAAGTAGTAATCGTTTCCGATGAGTAAGTCGACTGTATCTTCTAGTGATCCATCGTCCGCTAGGTCAATCCTTTCCTTCCTCAACTGCAAAGCTTCTGGCGAGTAAGGTATCCCATTAGTGATAGAAGGCACCACATTTGCGTGTAAGGTTATGGTCATATCATTGCGCGTTATGATCTGAAACTTAACTCGAGGGCTGTCAACTTCCTGGGGAATTTCAGCACCAAAGGTGTATATAAAAAGCTTGCTTTTTTCTTCTTCGTCGAGATTAAGCTCCTTAGCTAACCGTTGAGTAACATAAGTTCTTTGACTTCCCGAATCCAACAGAGCTCTGCTCTTTATCGTTTCACTCCCTTCGTTGTCCCGTGAAATTGTCACGATAGCTGTCTGTAAAATAGTCGAGCCACTGCTGCCAATATGAAGTTGCGTGGTGTCTTCCGTAGAGGTAGGTGGTTTATTTCTTTCTTTCCTTTCTTCGGTGTCTTTCTTAAAGGTCGGTGAAAGGGGGCATAAAGCTGTGTTATGTCCTCGCTTACAGCGTTGGCACGTTACCTCTCTGGTACACCAACCAAGTCTATGGCCTCGCTGTAGGCACAAATAACAGCAAAATTCCAGTTGTGCTTTCCTTTTACTAATGGTTCTGAATCTATAACAGTTATGACTTGGATGTCCTTCGTTACAGAAGACGCAGTTTCCTTTAATCCTCTTGCTCAGGTCTCGTCTGAATGAAGGATGTAGTCCTCCGCTCCTTATATCCTCATACTTCCGCTTGAAACCTGGTCTGGGTAAAGTATGGTACCTATTCGTGCCGTCGTATGGTTGATGGCTCAGAGAACCACTTTTCATCGGATAATCTCTATCAAATCGCTGATGACTCTTGCTTCCCCGACGATGTTGCATGTTGGATCCTCTTCTAAACTTATCTCGCTGTTTCTTATCCATGATGTGTAACGTCTCTGTAGAGTACTCCTTTTCTGTAGGTGCCATAGGTTATCCTACCGGCTTCCTCGCGAGCGGATATCAAATTGTTTAGTTCCTTTCGAATCTCTTCGATGGAGTCGCTTTGAGTTTTCTTCATCAACTTATAGATAAGGTCCTCAGGAAACTTTCCTAATATCAGAGGGCGGTACAGGTAGCTATGAGTAATGTCCTCTCCTAAACCACTAAGCATTCTCAAATGTAGTTCAATGTCGTTGAGAACTCTGCGACATTCGGTGATAGACTTACTTGCAGGCTTTATCCTACTCAAAGCAGAATGATGAGCGTCCTGTACCCGTTCTGTTTTCCCTTACCGATCCTTTAATGTAGTAACTGCAACCTCGTAGTTCCTATTGGTGGTACCTAAACCCTCGATTAATTTCTTCGCCTCGCCTTTGAGTGCTGCATTCAAATAAAGAAGTTTGTCTACATGGCTAAGTCTCCTGCTACCCACTTGCGATTCGAACTGATCCCAAAACGAAGTCCAATGAAGTACATCACCATCAAACTCAGGTAGGCTCAGCTTCGGGAGTTTCCCGGTGACCGGTAACGCACTATCTCTAGACGTAGAAGGTTTGTCATGCTTGATTTTAACTTTAAGTTCGCACTGGACTTCTTCGGCTTCAAGTTGAACGGTGGTTATATCTGAGATATCTGCGATGGCTGGATCGTTGACTTGACGAAAATAATTATTTAAATCGTTTTTCAATTTATTAAGACAGGTTTCTAATTTATATAAGTTAATCTCCGCTTCCAATAATAAGGTATCAGTAAGGGTCTTACTCGTGAGAGACTCATTTAGTTCATTAACCGATAAGATAAGTTTCTCTATTTTAACGACGCTAGCTTTCAAAATATTCATGAGGCTTTGTTGGCGCTTAAGGCACCAACATGCGACGAGGTTGAAGGCTGAAGGCAGGAAGGCTGAAGGAAGGAATGACTTACCGGGAGCAGCTGGTTGATCTGGGGCGATCGGGTGTCGCCGGTAGGTACGGGCGATTGGCGCTAACGGCGCGGGCGTTGCAGCGGGCTTTCGCTGGTGAGGGCGGTAGCACACACACTTCACTTTAGGGCACTGGTCGGTGGCGTTTTAGGGGTAGTTGAGCTGGTAAACAAAGCGCTCTTAATTCACATACACTTAACACATGGTTGTTCACGGGCTGAGTTCTTGCGCGCGCGCGCGCGTGGATTCTCTTTGAAAGGTCGGAGCACACTGCCGTTGCCCAGCGCCGGCGGCGCGGGCGAACACTTCGTCTAGTATAATTGTCACCTCGCTGTGATTGGCCGATCATTTGTTGCACATTCGTTGCACCAATATGCGCTTTAATTGACCGGCGCAGCGACGGTTATCCGTTGCGCTGTGGCGCGAACATCTTCCCGGGCCCCAGAGGGTAGGAGGGGGGGGGGGGGGAAGGAATGGAAGTTAAAGGGGGACTACAGCCCCGATTCGTGCTGTGTTGAGTTAATGTCGAGTGGGTGTGTATATGATGAGCTGAGAGGAATGCACGTGTGTGACTGTATGAGTAAGATCGTGCACTGAGCACAGCACCAAATAGGCACAAAAACAACAACAAAAAAGGGCTGTACACTGGGCATACCATCATGTAGTCACTTGAATCGTGAACTGAGCACAATGGCATATAGGCACAAAAACAACAACAAAAAAGGGCTGTACACTGGGCATACCATCATGTAGTCACTTGAATCGTGAACTGAGCACAATGGCATATAGGCACAAAAACAACAACAAAAAAGGGCTGTACACTGGGCATACCATCATGTAGTCACTTGAATCGTGAACTGAGCACAATGGCATATAGGCACAAAAACAACAACAAAAAGGGCTGTGCACTGAGCACGATAGCATACAGGCACAAAGACAACAACAAAAAGGGCTGTGCACTGAGCACGATAGCATACAGGCACAGAAAAGCGCAATGCGCACTGTGGCGCAAAGAGCAAAGGCGCAATAAAAGCAAATACAAAGCAGACTGCATGTGTGTATGTGCTGCAGGCTGATGTGTGGGTGCACGTGTGTAGAAGTACTATGCTCTTGTGGTGAGCACGCACGAGATTGAGTCGATTGCCAAGGCAAGAATTAAAAGCAGAAAAAATATAAAATTAACACGAGCGAAGAAATAAAACACGCTATTTAGCACGCGTGGTGAGCATGCACGAGATCTGAGCCGATTTAACACGACACGACCATAAAAATTTCATTACAAAATAAAACGGGAAAAACAACAATTTGGTCGTCTAGACGCGGGTGTGTTATACGTAACTAAAGTTATATGTGCAACCTAATTAGTAAGTAGAAATATAACACGAATCGAACACTGTTCTTGGAACACGTTCTTAATTTATTTTTGTAGGTAGGTTAATAATATTTCGCAATGCACTTTGCAACGTCTATCGTGCAGAAAGGGTCATGTAAGGTAATGAAATTAGGAATGTTACGCGATAAAATTTAAAAATCAGAAATTAAAATTAAGCTACGTGATAACCACGAAATATGAGTAAATATTATTTTAACGGGTCGAATGACCAACATGTAATGAAATAGTTAATGGGCTGAAATAGTTATCCTATACATATATAATAGCGGACTGTATTAATAATGTGGGGCTGAATATCTACGGTAACATGTACCTACTCCTGCGACCCCTGATGCGACCGCTGTGCATGCGCGGATGCATGCAGCGTTCTGTCGGTGGGTCGCTTTGCCGGAGTGTCTCGCAGTTGGGGCGGAAGCCACCGCGCCGCCGATTCCGGCTGGTAATGCTGCGTGGCGTCGTCCGGTCGGTGAAGGGACGCATGGTGGTCGGCGATGCCACACACTCTGCATGCCTTCACCGACTTACATTCGTCCGGGTAATGTGGTCCGAGACAGCGGGGACAGCGCTCGCGCGACACCACAAAATCCCACCGGCCCTGCGTCGGCTGGGCATTGTAGGTAGCGCACGCTATTAATCTGTGCCCCCAAGTCCTGCAGTAAGGGCAGTAAGGGGCGTTTGGGCTGGCGTGCATTGTGTGGGTGTTGTGTGGGCGTGTATGGGTGGCGGCACGAGTCGAGGCAAAAAAATGAAGTGTGTAAGGTAGGGTTTAAAAACTAGTGGACTGTATGTATCCGGCTCGTAGGATCATAAATGTTGGCGCTTAAGGCACCAACATGCGACGAGGTTGAAGGCTGAAGGCAGGAAGGCTGAAGGAAGGAATGACTTACCGGGAGCAGCTGGTTGATCTGGGGCGATCGGGTGTCGCCGGTAGGTACGGGCGATTGGCGCTAACGGCGCGGGCGTTGCAGCGGGCTTTCGCTGGTGAGGGCGGTAGCACACACACTTCACTTTAGGGCACTGGTCGGTGGCGTTTTAGGGGTAGTTGAGCTGGTAAACAAAGCGCTCTTAATTCACATACACTTAACACATGGTTGTTCACGGGCTGAGTTCTTGCGCGCGCGCGCGCGCGCGTGGATTCTCTTTGAAAGGTCGGAGCACACTGCCGTTGCCCAGCGCCGGCGGCGCGGGCGAACACTTCGTCTAGTATAATTGTCACCTCGCTGTGATTGGCCGATCATTTGTTGCACATTCGTTGCAACAATATGCGCTTTAATTGACCGGCGCAGCGACGGTTATCCGTTGCGCTGTGGCGCGAACAGGCTTTCTTCCATGATGTTGGAGGGCTACCACTAATCTGTAATAGAATGCATAGAAACTAACTACTATCTGTGTTAACATAGTATATAAGAAAGAGTAAGTATTAAAATGTTATGTCACCATACACGATAACGCACAAATAAGAAACAACAAAAAATGTTTATTCGCATTACTTATAATTCATGACACTTTATGCAAATGGTAGACCAGTATATAAGGTACTAATTAAACCACACCTTCAGATAACGCATCAGAGTAACCAATAATCAAAGGATGTAAATAAATTTATTTGTAATTTTGTTTAATGTTGTAGAAAATAACTCAAAAGAAATTAAATGTCAATAGGTACCCTTATTGTAATATATGAACACTGAAAAACACTTATAAGATCGTATCGCAACCAATAATAATTAAATATTCATAGGTAAATATCGCACTCATTCAACACCTTAATTGATAATAAAAACTATAGTACTCACTAAAGCTTCACTAGCCGTGCAATCAAAATAAAGTAGTAAGTATTTCATTTCATCTTATCTATTTTAGTGTATCTATTTCGTCTTACCTATATCTTAAACCACAAGAAAGTTCGTTCACTAGACTAACGTCATTTAAAATTGACAGACGTCATGACATATTACTTGTATAATAGGATTAACGCACATTAAACTTACTAATGACTCGTGCCTTTTTTTTTTTGAGTGGAGGAAATGCATTACGCACGCGCATGGGACTCTCCCCCCAACTCCCGCTCCCCCGTCCAGGCCCTGCGGCCTCGGCGGGGGTTCGAGAGGAGGGGGGCATACCTACTAAAACCTCCACTGCTCTCCAGCAAGACCCGGGGGATAGTCGAGGCGGGACCGGCCATAGGCACTCTGCCCCCCCGACTCTCTAGGCCATTGGTTCAAGGGAACCCCCGAACCGAATGCACCCCTTGTGCAACGAGACCCCTTGAGGTCACCCTCACGGGATTCAACCCGACAGCTCCTGAGCTGTCAAGTCAAACTCTATCTCATCACTTGTCACCGGAGAGGCGGCGAGCGCTCCGATAGTCCGATCGCTCGCCGCACCCTCAAACTCGTCCGCATCGCTCGACCCGATTTCTCTACCTCACGAGACCTCAGGGCCAAGCGAAGGAGAGTTTCCCTCACGTCTTTGCCGAGTCGCAGGAGGCCGGACGCGCGCCTGGGGTCACGGCCACCTGCATCACAGCCTCAGCCGAGTACCAGGGGCCGATCACACGCCAGGGGTCACGACCTCCCGCAACTCAGCCTCCTCAAGAGTGCGCTGACGCTCGGACGCCACGGGTTGCTAGATCCGTCACCATCTTCAGGGGAGGATCGCACCTCACGCTTCCCATGACGCCATGAGCTCAGCCCACGCCCTCATGAAGAATGCGGATACCTCCGCGCGGCAGCGGCTCGGACGCCACGGAAAGCGAGATCTCTCACCCACTCAGGGGAGGATTGCATGCTTAACACGACGTCCAAGCGCCCCCGCGCCCTCGCATTCTGCTACCTCCGCGCGGCAGCGGCTCGGACGCCACGGGTTGCTAGATCCGTCACCCTCTTCAGGGGAGGACCGCACCTCACGCTTCCCGTGACGCCATGAGCTCCGCCCACGCCCTCACCCGTGCGACCTGAGAACCCATAAGGGGCGGCCGTCTTTCGAAACGGCGTCCAGAAGGGACGCCGAGCAAAACAATGGACGACGCCCATAAGGGCGCCACCAATTTACCCCCCACAGGCCCAGAAGGGGCAAGGGGAGGCTGTAGGCCCAGAAGGGGCACCACCAACTTTGTTCGACACCCAAAAGGGATGCCGGCAAAATCCCCCCGCAGGACCAAAGTGCGGTCCAGAAGGGACGCGCTTTAAAGGGGGTGCGGGCCCAGAAGGAGCACCGCCTACTTTGGTTCGACGCCCAGAAGGGGCGCCAGGGTATTCGCGTAAGGCCACTTTTCCCACGCTGAACGTGGGCCGAGAGGTCTTACCCCAGGGTGCACCACGAGGAGGTTCCCAAATTTGCACCCCAATAACTCGTGCCTTCGATAAGTGACAGTTACTGTAAACCAAACCTCGCTATACTTTGATCACGATATCACTGACTCTTAAGTTTTCTTAAATGTCGCCGCACTATTCGTACTATAAATAAATAACTAAATTATTATTCAAAAATAAATTTCGCATAAATAAATCCAAACACGAATAAAAGAAAACACAAACTTCATTTTATTATTTATCTGCATGTTCACTCCTTAAATAAGTAAAATGTATTGCGAATGACCAATGCACATACTAGTCTTAGAAATCTTAAAATTATTTATTTAAAAAATAAACGAACGATACAAGCTACAATTTAATTCTAAAAGGAACAATTTCTTACTTAAATCGACTTAAATAGTAACAAAGCAAAATTTAAACAGAGTACGCAATTTCAATAGACGGACGGACAGAGTTTCCCCTTAGCAAGTGATCGCAACCGCAGCTCGACGAAAAAGGTTCCCCGGAGGCGCCGCGCATCTGGTTTTATGTTCGTGGCAGCATTACTCCCACCATACAGCAACCCCTTCCATCTAGACGCGCCACTTTTCCGCTAACACGGCCTCTCCTGACTGCGAGGCGTCCTCGACCGCACTTGTCGAACTGTCGGATGTACCAGCCAAGTTCCATCATCAGTTTCATTGTCATCTGAAATGAAAACTGGTGTTGTTATTTGCTCACATTAAAGAAAATAAAGCCTTCAATCGCAAAAAAATGGCAACTAAGTCCCCGCCAATGCAACCACGAGCGTGCACTCTCCTGATCGCACAGGCATTAGCACCAGTTGGTATTTTCAATGCGACAGAAGTACGCGACATTCACAAAACAAATTGTACATGAACGGCAGAGCAATGGCCGTTCATAGTACTGTAACAAATTCATAACAGAGGCTCCCAGTTTGCATGTTATGCCTGTGGGCCGGGACAGGGGTCCGGAAGTCCCCGTTCCAATAACAACCGACAGCTTTTTAAGCATGTCCCGCACGTTAAACGGCCACAGCCCGCCTAACGTACTCACCGGCTTCAAAAAAAAGCCACACGCGTCCGGCGTCCATTCGCCACGCCACTGCACCATAATGTACTGCCGCCGCTTAGGTCTTTTTGCCATAAGACTCGGTGAGTAGCTCCAGCTCGTAACGGTCATGTGCAAGGGCCCGTAAAACCTTGTACGGCCCACGCATCCCGGAGTCCAGTTTGCCGATGCTCTGAGACGTCTTGCCAACGAAAACGAAGTCCCCAACAGCGTAGATGCAAGACTGCCGCCGTCCTTCGTTGACATACGCGTCCTGCCGCTGCTGGTTGGTGGCAAGCAGGTCGGACGCTCTCTGCCTGCTCTTTGTCAGCAAGGCAGCTCTGTTAGGGCTGGAAGTCTCCAACGCACCAATAAACGTATGACTGGAGTGGCGGCATTTATTCCTGCTAACAGTTATAAAGCAGAATTTTTCGTGGTGGCATGTTTAGTAATGTTAAGAGTAAGCCGAACCCTCCATAATACATTAGACCACTCAGAGCCTTCTAACCTCTACTCGCAACCTATTCAGGACAGTACGACAATATCTTTCTACCTGTCCGTTTTCTCTGTGCAATCCTGGGGTAATGAAGTGTATTGAACAACCCAGACTACTAACCCAGTTTTGAAATGCACCACTTTCAAACATCCTTCCACAATCACAAACTATTTTAGAAGGAGTACCAATGAAATTGCATTTAAAATTACACACTTCATTGTTTTCAGTAGTCTAGCAATGCAAGCGGTCTTGGAGGCGTAACCTGCTATATACCTACGAAAATAGTCTGCAAGGCCCAAGAACTGTCTAACCTCTTACGCTTGTGGGTTTAGAAGATTTTATCAACGCTTCTACCTTCGAAGGGCTCGGCCGTACCTGACCATAACTATAACTTCAATTACATCCTAAAGTCAAAGTTATTTATTGTCAACTAAGTGTAAAAAAGGTCTTTTATTTTAAAAAAAGTACCAGACTTGTTACAGACTAAACGTGACTAACAACTTCAAATATTAATTTTAAAAACTGTAAGTAGGTAGTTGATCTTATTTGTAACTCAGATAGCTTTAAGTATCTTGAACTCATTTCATTACTAATTAAATAGAACTTGTCAATCACGTCTAACAAGAAATCTTTGATGACTTTGGTAACAGGGGTATTCTAATTACTATCAGTTCCTTTGATCTAAATCTATGACAGATTAAATATTGGTTTGATCTCACCAGGTTGCAGTAAACGAAGTGCAGATGATGCTCCGCTATGTTACACCCTCGGCTTGTCCAGTGCCTGCAGCAACGCACGTAGCAGTGCATGCGATTATGCACGCCATAGTGTCCGCCAGCGCACATAGCAGTGCACGCCATGGTGCACGCCAGTGCTCGCAGCAGTGTACGCCATGATGCACGCAACAGTGCACGCCAGCACACGCGTCAGTGAAAGCCGTAGTGCACGCCAGCGCACGCAACAGAGCACATAGCAACAGTGCACGCCATGGTGCACGCCAGCGCACGCCACTGTGCATGCTGCAGCGAACGCCATAGTGCACGCCAGCGCACATAGCAGGGCAAGCAGCAGCGAACGGCACGGTACACGCCAGTGCACGCAGCAGCGCACGTCACGGTGCATGCACGCCAGTGCACGCAGCAGCGACCGTCACGGTGCAAGCCAGTGCACGCAGCAGCGCACGTCACGGTGCACGCCAGCACACGCATCAGCGTATGCCACGGTGCGCAGCAGTGCACGCCGTAGTACGCGCCAGCGCACGCAGCAGCACACATGCCAGTGCACGCAGCAGTGAACGCCACGGTACACGCCAGTGTAAGCAGCAGCTGCAAGCCAGCGCACGCGGCAGCGCACGCCATGGGGCACGCCAGCGCACGTCACTGTGCACGCCACAGTACATGCCACGCCAGTGCACGCAGCAGCACACATAGCAGTGCACGCCATAGTGCACGCCAGCGCACGCAGCAGCAGCGCACGCCAGCACACGCATCAGCGCACGCCACAGTGCGCAGCAGTGCACGCCATAGTGCACGCCGGCGCACGCAGCAGCACACATAGCAGTGCACGCCATGGTGCATGCGAGTGCAAGCAGCAGCGAACGCCACGATACACGCCAGTGTACGCAGCAGCGAACGCCATGGTGCACGCCAGCGCACGTCACGGTGCACGCGGAATGAGATCTCGGTGACGACTGGCCCACCGATGCTAGACACTGCTCTCCAGCTGAATCTTCACCAACCACTCGATACTTCGGGTGCTCTGATAAAGGCGGCGTTGAGGCGCCCTCGCGATGCACGGTGTTCATCACATGGTTCTGCACGGAAAGACAACTCGCTAACAATCGAAAGGCACGGCCGAGGGGAAAGCGGCCTGCGCTGGTAGGTACTCCAATAATGAAACCCGATAAGGAATTAATTGAATTTGAAGTCTAAATTCGTTTCAAGGCGAATCATGTCGCCTGCGAATATGCCTAGAACGTGACCTAGAATCTGTTTCTTGACAGACTTCTACTTCAGCGATTATGACTTGCCATAAATAATATCGTAAAGCGAAGAAAAGATTGTAAAATTCAGCACTTATGTTAAAAGAACAGCGAGCACACCTCGTAAGCAATGACTTGAATTTGGTAATTATCTGCTTAAGTATTAAGTAATGAGTAGCTATCAAGCTTAAAATAAAAAGTATCTAGTAAGCTAATAAATAAAACACGTTCCAACACGTATTAAAACACAAAGAATTTTCTTATCGCAAAAGACAAGAAAAAAAAAATCAAATGAGGGTAGTTTGATCAAAAACTCACCAGATTTTCTCCAACACTTATAACGTACGTACTTACAGTAATTCCACGCTGATTACCTATTCAAACACCCAGGAAATTCAAAGAACAAAATTATAACCGCAATCGTATGATTTGTCTTCTTGAGAAAAATTACGAAAATGAAACTGAATTGACTAGTGCCAGGAACAAACAAAGCTTAAGACGGTTTAAAACCCAAGAGTCCTATCCCACTTCTGATCTTAGAAATCTTAAAATTATTTATTTAAAAAATAAACGAACGATACAAGCTACAATTTAATTCTAAAAGGAACAATTTCTTACTTAAATCGACTTAAATAGTAACAAAGCAAAATTTAAACAGAGTACGCAATTTCAATAGACGGACGGACAGAGTTTCCCCTTAGCAAGTGATCGCAACCGCAGCTCGACGAAAAAGGTTCCCCGGAGGCGCCGCGCACCTGGTTTTATGTTCGTGGCAGCATTACTCCCACCATACAGCAACCCCTTCCATGTAGACGCGCCACTTTTCCGCTAACACTAGTATACTATACTGTACTGAATAGTTTCATTTAAATAATACATTTAGTTACCCTTGTTTAATAGCGGCTGTTCTTAATAAGTTAAACGCATTAAGCCAATAGTAGCCGGAGAGTTTAGAATGAATAAGCCCTATTCCCTGATTAGGAATAAAGTGTATGAGCTAATAATCTAAACACATAGTAACAATGACTAGATGCAACACACAATAGATAAGGCGCTTTGTAAATTTGGTATCGTTAGGTCATTAAAATTGCATGTAAGTCACTGGTAGCCGGTCATTGACCTGAGAAACACAACTAAATCATATAACGCTTTGCTGGGTATTATAGGAACATCATGTTTTATTTATGGAACGCACGTTGACTCTAAAATAATTCCATATAAGTTGAATACCAAATTTTATACGTTAAGCATATTAATAATTGAGCCAGCTATGATCAGAAATCCTAACTAGTAGAATGTCTTTAAAGCAAAATGTATGTCTAAGTTGAAACAAGCACAAGAAGCAAAATGTCCAACTGAGTAAATCAATTAAAAAAAAAAATTTACGGGAAGGAACACATTAGCAACCTTACTTTATTATCGAAATCACTCCAATAATTTTCGCACATTTATGAACATTTTTTTTATTTATGAACATTTTATCAATCAGTTCACTTGGCTAAATTACCAGTGTAACCCTACAGAACACGTGGAGTGTAATAAGGAGAATCAGTCCATCTTGTAAGGTCAAAATCATTTGCTTATTTCAATTTTAGTCTTCTTAAATCTATAGAACGATTGACAATCTTTGATTTGACACATGTCATGTGTCGGGGCCTCGGGGGGGAGAAGTAGGACGGCAGTCGGTGACTCAGTGAGTGAGCTTTGGCGCTTGTACTGTGCGGACGGTTAAACGGTGTTCATACTTTATACTGTGTGTGACTAAATATAAAATATTGGTTGTTAAAGAAGAATAAAGAATATCAATCCTGGTCAGCAGCGTTTTACTACAAATCAGAAGTGGTATGTACATGCTCACATTCGACAACGTTTTTCTTTAGCAGCGTTAATGCATAACTACTTGACTGTGAGGTGGCTGAATTCAGCTAGAAATTACCCGCAACTAATTATAAAAAAAAAGCCTTTCACACCGATGGTTAGACAAAATGTAGGGAGGTTTCGTGTAGTGTTTGGAATCTTGTCAGAGGAGGGCAGTCTCCTTCTCGGGTCAATCTTCATACCTTGTTGAAGGTAAAGCCAGAACTAACTGGATGTGCCATGGTAGAATTGTGCGCAAGCCAATTTAATACCAGGTGGAGATTGTCTTTTGAGAGTGGGGTTTGTCTAGACTGGCAGGGGACAGCATACTAGTCGAAAGCATACTGTAGGATAGGCAGGAAATATTAAGTTAATCATGATTCGTAATGGTATGGTTGGGTCTGCTTTAAATTATTTGTGATTCCATCATAGATATTTTGACTAAAACTGTTTTGAGATAATTAATTATTAATATCTGCACTGGGTATTTTAGATTTTCATCAAAAGACTTAAATTAGGTGACTACTACTATTTAAAATACAATACTACCCTCTTGTTTTTGCTAAGAAATGTTATAATCCCCTACCGATTGCAGTTTAGTTGTAAAGTCTAGGTCAAGGTCATTTGAGGTCAAAATTAAGTGTATGTTCAATTCAGTGGGGTTTTTAAAAGGGTAACGAAATTTTCGTCCGTTTCGCGCTAGGACGCCCCGTTTTCGAGATATCTTGCATTTTCTTGGTAGAAGGAGAAAACTCATACAAGTTTTGTTTTGTGTTCGAGCGCCAGATAATGGAGCAAGACGGGAACGACGAAGGACGCCGTAACGCCGTCGCGTCGTCGGGATCTGGCGAGGGCTTCCGATTGCGGACATCGCGGGTGTATGGCTTTTGGCACCTTTCGTCGTGCGTTCTCAGCTGTGAGCAGTCGTGTCAAAGCTAATTCGAAATATTTAAACATTTTAATATAAATTATTTGTGAGCCCCGGGCTTCGCCACTGCAGAAGTGAGGAATCCGCCGCTCCACAGTGAAGACTACATCAAATAAAACAGAAAAAACTTTTGGGCGGCTTGGATTCGATCTCCGGACCTCTGGCGTGAGTAGCGATTTCTTATCCGATCGGCTACGGTTAGCTGGCGCGGTGCGGACGAAATTACCGTGCACTATCTACAGTCGTTACAATCGGTGCACCGGAGGAGGAGCGTCATCGATACCGCTACCACGATACGCTGCGACTAGCGAGCGACACTACTGCGACTGCAAATTTTCGTGGTACAAGTTAATATCCTTTTATCTTTGATCATGCCTAATTCGACTATTTCCTGTGCCAAATGTCGCGGTGTTGTGCAAGGAAGACAATTTTTGCAATACTGTCTCTGTCGTGATCATTACGATCTCCCATGTGCAAATATCTCTGAAAAGAGATTTCTAAATACGATGACTAAAGATCATAAGACAAATTGGAAATGTCAAGCATGTATAAGCAAAGCTCCGAAAAAAGACAACACCAACACGCCTGTCCGCGCATCTAAGGAAAGTCCCGACAATGTTACCTTACGACGCGGAACTGGGCCGTCGCAATTTATGAATACGTCCTTGCCGAGTGAATGCGAACATTTTCCTACTCTTGATCAAATTAGGACCATCATACGTGAAGAGTTACATCTCATTCTCTCTGAACGCATGCACGACTTGATTACCAACTCTGTCTCAGAAGCGGCGGCGATAGTTCTCTCGGAGTCTCTTACCCACCTTGCTAATAAGGTCGCTGATATGGGAAAAAGTTTGGAGCGTTTAATGGGGCCCAGTCTGCCTGCGGTTTCGGATAAACTTACCACCACTGCGCCTCCTGCTCTGTCTCGGAGTATTTCAAATACTGATGTCTACAGACGGGGACGTCGACCTGCACCACCACCTGTGATTGAGAGCTCAGATAACTTGCGCAATCAGGCTTCGACTAAAGTGGGTAAACGTCCCCGTCGCAATAAGATCACACCGAGTGTTTCAACTGATAATGAACCTACAAATCAGGCCTCACAAAATGATGTTGGAGTTGGTGCTCGCCGTGTTCGGGATTCCATTGGTTTGATGCGCGGCACGGCCACACCAGGTAGTACTGAACTCCAAGCCTCTGAGAAACAGCGCAGTTTTCATCTTTATTACCTCCGACTAGGTACCACCGAAGATCAAGTCAAGGCGCACGTTTCGAAGATTACTGGTGGCGTGGATTGCAGGGTAGATGGTCTCAAGGCTCGTGGACCTTACGCATCTTTTAAAATATGCGTTCCATCACCTGCTTCGGACCGCATATTAGCTCCAGACAATTGGCCAGAGAATGTCTGTGTCAAGCCATGGAGACGTTCCTTTCGTCCTGAGCAACGCGGCGAGAATGAATTGTAATGCAGCCAATAACTTACCAGCTTTACTGGGTGCTTCGGAAGGAGAAAGATCACTTTACAGTTTATTGCCTAATTCCCGATACATGACCAGATCATCCTCAGAAATTGACATAATGTACCAAAATGTGCGGGGCTTGAAAACAAAACTGAATGCTTTTAAAGCAAATATGCTACTACTTGAGCATGACATAGTGGCTGTCACTGAATCTTTTCTGGATCACTCTGTTAGTGACGCAGAGGTGGTGAACAACGGCTGGAGAGTCATTCGACGTGATCGTGGCTCTTGGGGAGGAGGCGTTATGTTGCTTGCCCAGCCTGATTTAACGGTGTGCCGCTTAAGGAATCTGGAAACCACTTCTGGAGAAGATCTGTGGGCTTCTGTTATGGCTCAATCGTTTACTTTATTCTTTTGTGTCGTGTACATACCCCCTTCTTCTAGTGATAGTGTCTATCTGGACTGGTTTACTAAGGTTGAAAGTTTTATTTACACTCTAAGGGGACCTGTCATTATTATAGGTGATATAAATATGAATAGTGCCTCGTTAAATGTTCATAATTATTATTGTTATTTTTTATCCTTTTGTAACTTAGTAGATAGGAATAATATTGTTAATTCTCACGGCGGCAAACTTGACATTGTGTTAACACAGGAGTGCGTTAGTGTAGTATCTGTTTCTCATTCTGAATGTGGAGGTCTCGAACGTCCAGATCTATATCATCCTCCTCTCGACATTGCCCTTACTTTTGAGACAACCATTCATCACGGGTCCATGCTGCCTAGTAACATTGACAATGGCAAGGACTGGAACTTTAACAAGGCCGATCAAACCGCGCTACGCCGTTCTATAGATGATTTGGATTGGAGCTGTGTACTGCAGTCTCAGGATTTACAATTTGCTTTAGGATCATTTTACGAGTCTATTTACGGTGTCTTCGACCAACTCGTCCCAAAAAAGCAGAGGTCTAAATCTTCCGCAAGACGATATCCTGTTTGGTTTACAGCTGATATTATCAAGGATATTAAAAGGAAAATTAATCTGCACCGGACTTGGAAACAATTTAAGTGTCAGGAGAGCTATACTCAGTTTTCTAATCTTCGGGCTAGTCTTAAGATACGAATCTCACTGGCGTACGAATGCTACATTGGTGGCTTGGAAAGTAATCTGCGTGGCAATCCTACAAACTTTTATCGTCACGTAAACAGTTTAAGGTCCTCTGGCGGTTTCGAGCCAAGTGTTGTTTACCAGAGTGCTCAATGTTCTGGTGCTGACGCAGCGAATGCCTTTGCGAAACATTTTTCGGGCATCTACGTTCAGGACAACGCTACTTTGAAACCAGCACCAGTCACTCTTCCAACTACGTATACGCATGTAGCTGTTGATGACTTCTCTGTTGCAGACGTGGAGAGTGCCATTAATAGGTTAAAATCGGGTTGGTCCCCGGGACCTGATGGTGTACCGCCGGAGGTTCTGAAAATGTGCAAAAAAACTATCGCTATTCCTCTCTGCCACTTGATAAATCTTATCCTGCTATTTGATGTTTTTCCCTCTACGTGGAAGTTGACTCGAGTAACCCCTATTCCCAAAGGTGGTAACAAGTCGTTAGTTGAGGAGCATCGGCCCATCGCCATTCTTTCAGCGCCTGCGAAGGTCTTTGAGATCCTCATTTACAATTCTATTCTCAAGCAAGTCCAGCCATATATTTGTAATCAACAACACGGATTTAGGCCAGGAAGGTCAGTAAATTCAAACTTATTGACTTTGGTGGAATTTATCTCAGAATCTATGGATAAAGGACAGCAAATAGATGTAATATACTTTGATTATTGCAAGGCCTTCGATAGGGTCAATTGTAGAATCCTTTTATCAAAACTCGATGCTATTGGTTTCTCTTCCAAGCTTATTAATTTATTTTCCGACTATTTCAAAGGTCGACAGCAATTTGTACGCCACGGTTGTTATGTATCGCAACCCTATCAAACACCCTCTGGTGTGACCCAGGGATCAATACTTGGGCCCTTGCTCTTCTTACTGATGGTAAACGACGTGGTTGATGTACTTAAATATACAAATTGCCTTCTTTATGCTGACGACCTAAAATTATATGCAGAAGTCAGTGACGAGGCAGATTGCGAACGAATACAAGCCGATGTTAATGCCTTACTTAAGTGGAGTATCGAGAATGATTTGGAATTTAACAGTGCTAAGTGCTATGTTATGTCCTTCAGCCGCAGACGTAATCTCGTTAAATGTAAATATATGTTAGGCAATGACAGCATTGTTCGCACAAACGCTATAAAAGACCAAGGTGTCACATTTGATCCTTCTTTGACTTTTAACGAACACGTTTCCTCTCTCACTCGTAGCTGTTTCAGTCGTTTAGGATTTGTTTTACGTAACTCACGCGATTTTCATAATCCTGACGTCATCAAAATCCTTTTTACCAGCCTTGTGCGAAGCTCATTGGAATCGAGTGCATGTATTTGGAATCCGCACGAGGCCAAGTATATACTTATGTTAGAGAAGGTCCAAAAAGCTTTTCTGCGCTGCTATTATAAGCGGGTATACGGTTATTACCCCTTTATGTACCCAACGAAGTTCTTGCTGGGAATGTTGGGGATGAACTCTCTGGAGGGTAGGAGAGCTCGAATGGAGTTGTCAACTGCTGTAGCGATTTTGCGTGGGGGCGTGGACTCGCCAGAATGTGTTGAGCAGTTGTCTCGCCTGTTTGTGCCCGATAACTATCTGCGTATTCGATCCGGTCGAAGGCATCGATTGTTTGCGCCTCCGCTGTGTCGCACAGTGGCGCGCGCGCAATCACCGCTGTGTCGCATGCATCAGGCACTTAACGCACTCCTTGTGGCTTACCCAGATTTTGATGTGTTTGTCGACAACCTTACGAATTTTTTAAGCAAAATAGATATTTGTTTGTGAAGTAGTGATTAAATACTACACTAAACTATTCATAATTATGTAATTGGGTTACGCCCGTTTAATTATGTTAAATAAATAAATAAATAAATAAATAAATGGCTGTGACGACTTAGGTGACAGCTCATCCGCAAAATATTTGATCCTCGGATAAATCGTCACCCTTTTCAAATTGTTAGGCGTCGATTCATCCGCAAGTGGTGTCGCTGTCGGATGAGTTGTTACATACAAAATATCGATGTGGTCATTTCAGCCAAATTGACAAACAAATGCAAATGATTGGGAATTAATGTTTTTTATTTATTTTATAATACGTAATAACAGTATATTAAATAATAACAAAAAAATCAAAATAGTTTAATGTTAATGAAAAAAATCTTTATCAGATGGGTTAGAAACACCATTTATCAGATAAGGTGAACTTCTTCTTTATCCAAGTATTTTGTAAATAATTTATTGTTGAACTGAGTTGTTTTATATAATCTTTATTACACGTTTTATATACTGACGTTGACGGCCTGTTTAGCGCAGAGGTAAGACACCTTGCTTCTGCTCCAGAGGTCCCGGGTTCGATACAAGACAAAAATTTCGTTATTTATTGGTTTTAGTCTGGGTGTTTTCTATGTATACTAAGTATGTATTTACAAAATAAAAGTATGTTTATGTATTTTATCCGTTATTCAGTATCTTTAACACAAGTTCTTAATGAAACTTACCTTGGGCTGGATAATTGGTGTGTACTTAAGAGTTATTTATTTATAAATATAGTTTTTTTTTCAAGTATAAATAAAAAATAAAATAAATAAATAACCTCTTACGTACACACCAATTATCCAGCCCAAGGTAAGATTTATTAAGAACTTGTGTTATGGATACTGGATAACGGATAAAATACATAAACATACTTTTATTTTGTAAATACATTCTTAGACCAAGACAAATAAAAACTAAATATTTGTCTTGTCCGGGAATCGAACCCGGGACCTCTGGAGCAGAAGCAAGGTGTCTTACTTCTCACCAAACAGGCCGTCAACGTCAGTATATAAAACGTGTAATAAGATTATAATACAACTCAGTTCAACAATAAATTATTTACAAAATACTTGGATAAAGAAGAAGTTGACCTTATCTGATAAATGGTGTTTCTAACCCATCTGATGAAGATGTTTTTCATTAACATTAAACTATTTTTATTTTTTTGTTATTATTTAATATACTGTTATTACATATTATAAAATAAATAAAAAACATTAATTCCCAATCATTTGCATTTGTTTGTCAATTTGGTTGAAATGACCACATCGATATTTTGTATGTAACATCTCATCCGACAGTGACACCACTTGCGGATGAATCGACGCCTAACAATTTGAAAAGGGTGACGATTTATCCAAGGATCAAATATTTTGCGGATGAGCTGTCACCTAAGTCGAGATAGCCGGGCGGTTGGAGAAGAAGTTGTGAATCGGTAAAGTAGGTAGATTGCTATCTCTTTCGGACCCTGTACTCACTTTTGTGAGTATGACTTTATGATTTTTTATACGCTTACTCGAGATCGGTAAGCGGACGGGGGCGAGCAAGCACGAAAGTGTTGGTAGTCGCTTATGCCTACGTATTTTTTTGCGGCGACAGTTGGCATCTCTGTTGGTCAGTGAGTGTCCGAGGCCACGCGATGTTAACGTGTCGCGACCTGTCGTCGTGGTGATTCCATTTTTCGTTCTGGTAAGCATTATCAGTCTTTGTTTTTGTTTTATTCTGTTTAGAATGAGTGGAAAATAACCTTTGAGATTAAAAATAGTGGATAACTGATAAAGTTCAATAGATTTTTGTGCCGCAAACTTAAACCTCACAATTGTGAGGGCTCGGTCTGAACTTTAAAATTTGTAAGTATTTTCATACAAATAAAAAACTGTTTTGTGCTTTGTTTTAGGTATTGTTTCGATGGTGAACAATCACTATGAGTAGAATTAATAGAGTACTTGATGATGATGCTATTTTGGACATAATGAATGACTCGGACTTAGGTGACGACTCCGATGAAGACGAAAATTGGATGCCCCCAGGGGAAGAGACCGAGAGCCCATCTGATGAAGACCAGGAGGAAGATGTTATGGCTCCTGTTGCGGCAGCACCAGCTGCAAGAAATACCTGGACCAGACGGACTTTTTGTGGGAAACCTATGCCTTCAGTTACTTCAACTGTGGAAGAAGTATGCATTTTGTTTAGTAATCTAGTTTAGATAGTTCTGTGTACCGTATACTTTTTCAACACGTTGTTTTAATTTTTTAGGTATTATCGCCTGCTGAATACTTTGAGAAGTATTTCACAGAAGACGTTTTCGAAAACCTCGCACTGTACACTAATATATACTACCAATCAACTAAAAACGAGGTGCTGAAACATCCGATTACTGCAGCTGATGTGAAAAAGTTCTTTGGTGTTAATGGTATCCTTGGCTTTGTGAAATATCCCAGGATTAAGATGGCGTGGCTGCAGCGATTCAGGTTGCTGTATATTACAGACGTACTGACGAGGGACAGGTTCTTTCTGATTAGGAACAGTTTACAAATTGTTGACAAGGCAGCTGTTCAAGCTCAAGAGAAAACTCAAAATCGCCTTTGGCTTGTTCAACCACTGATTGACAGCAGATGCTTGGAGTTGCCCAGGAATTATGGTACATACTAAATTGACGAGCAGATGGTCCCTTTTCTCAGAAAATGTCCAGTAAAACAATTCGTTGCTGGAAAACTCAGACCAGTAGGCCTGAAAAACTTTGTGATTACCTCGTCAAGAGGCTTGATATTAGATTTTGAGATATACCAAGGAAACACTACGCATTTCCTTGATACTACACTTGGTCTAGGCCCATCTGTTGTACTCCGATTGATATCTAAATTACCTAAAGGTTGTTTTATATTTTTTGACCGGTATTTCACGACCATTCCCTTGATGGAAAAATTTATTGTTGAGCAAATTGATGGCACTGGGACTCTGATGACCAACAGATGTAAAGGATTTATTCATTTAAGAAAAATTCACAAATGAGGCGAGCTGACTATGAAAAAGTAGTAAATGCAGAAATAAACGTTTGCGAAGTTAAATGGAAAGATACCTAATTAATCCGTGTTGAAGGCTTCTACGTGTCTCGGTGATAATGATAGTGCTATAAATGTGAAATAATTATAATACTGTTCATTTTATGTCAATTTTGACGATTTTTATAATTATTAAAAGCTTAATTTCCTATATTCATGGTCTTATTTATCAACCCTCACAATCGTGAGTGTACCAAGATTTGGTTCGATCCCTCACAATCGTGAGCATCCTGAAAACTCGGTTTTCAGTTTTCTTACATTTTTTTCAGAAGCATATTCTTTTTCAGCGACCCCATATTACCTAGAAACAGTAGGTTTCATTTTGAAATACCTTGCCATTTAGCATTAGGTCTGAAAGGGCTATATTTGGAAAGTAATTAATTCTAAGTTATTATAGCCGGCCGGAAGAGTAAAAACTTTGTTTAATAGAGGTGCATTTTATGCTTTGTTTAATAGATGTATAGCATTTCCAAGATCTAGAATCTTCAGAACGATACTTTGTTTGGTTGCAGAGTTACTTTGATTGGCTACAGAGCTATATCGTATTATTAAAATATGTAAATTGGTCTAGGTCATGTATGTACCCAGGTGGGCACTATTGGATCTTTATCGACATAAATTAGCTTCAATTAAATGTAGATTTCGATGAATAGTTAGATAATGCGACCGTGACAGACCGAAGTCCGGGCGGGCAGAGCTTGTATAGGTGTGGGTATTCGGGCAATGTTCTACGTTACTACTCCACGCCTACCTACTAAGCTGGACAGCTGGAGTAAGCAAAGAGGTGACCACGAGAATAAATAAATTACATAGATTCAAGACTATTATCCCCAAAGGATAAAATTAGGCAGTGAGGACCGCAAAAGCAGTCCACTGCCATAGTTCACATTTCACCAAATTACAACTGCAATGTGCTCAGCGTGACAGATGGTAGGCCCATCGCCGCTCTATGCTGTTTGATGGATGCGTAGTCTTTAGTCCGTTAATCGCCTTTAACGATAGTCAAGGGGAGAGAGGGTGGTAGTATTCTTTTAGTGAGCCGCTACACGACCCGAAATAAATAAAAACTTAAAATAATTAAGTACTAGGTAGGTATCAGCTTTATCTGCAGATAGTAATAGCGCAGTATTAGAAGCTAAGGCTGTGGTAATAGTTATAATAAGTGGAGATATATTTCGCGTCTATAGATTGTTATAGATTAATATAAACATTCAAATCTATGCATTCAACAAAACAGTTGATAATGTCGTGCCGTGGCTTGCGAGGATGCGCGGGAGCGACTTCGATTGGTGAGGGGACGTAATGCTGAATACTATTATATTATACTCTGGCTCAGCTGTTGTAATACCGGACACGGCGGAGGCTCAGTTGTTGGCGGCCTCTGGGAGTCTTCATGACAGTTAAGGGGATGGATAAACATGTGATAGTAACAAGGGCTTTATGATATTAACAATGACGGTAGAAGACCTAACTAGACAGCGGCAATTAAATTTTGATTAGTTTTGCTATACATAATGGTGAAGGGCGCGGGCCTCCCATAATACTGTCACACATGTGATAGATTTGGTCATCAATCCAACTATTGTGATGTGAGGCCTGGAAGTGAAATAGGATTAAAGTCGATTTTGTATATAGCACTTGATTGCTTAAAAATAGTGATAGGACGGGGTTGCATTAAAGATCCCAATGGGTCGACGTGCTGCTGCGAGAGGGAGATTTCTGCAGACCTCACTAGATAAGACAAATAAAACTTAAACGTTGTCATTACAAACATATTTAGATGAATAAATAATAAAGGGTCTGGGTTTGTCGCGGTATTAGTCATGCCGGGTTTAAATATGTTCTTAGTGCAAGGCCAAGACAATCTATAACACATGATAGTCCAGGGTTTAATAAGATAATCCACAGTTAATAAACGTGAGATGCTAATTTTCCATTCGTTCGTACAATCATCATTCAGTTTACCGTTTCGTTTTACTCACAGGTTTTACTAGATGTTCATATATTTTTTTAGTTAAATTATTTAGTTTACTAGTCATACAACAGGTTAAGAGTGAATCACAAGTTAAAATATGTCACAATTTGTCTTTTGGTTGTATTTCAACCTAATTGATGTGAGACTTGTGATGTAACTTTCATTTTAGACTAGAGTTATATCGTTGAAAGCACTATCTAGATTCTACCTAGCGTGAGTGGGGCTGCGTTGCAGTCACTGTGCGCACGTGATTCAATACTGTTTAAACATTTTGTCAGAATTATGAAAATACCTCCGAAAATACTTATGAGTGTTCTTAGTTTATTTTGCTGCATTAGGTTGAAAGCGCTATGCGCTCTTATAAGGTATAGTGTGTTCATGTAAAAACAATGAAACACAAAAAAAATATACTGTAAGTAATAGAAATAGTATGTAATCCTGTTGAAAATGGTTGTGCAGCAATGTAAATGGTTTTTAATATTTGACGGTGATTTAAATACACACATCAAAAGTGTCTAGGGATCAACATATATTTTTGCAATAACTTTTCTCCTGATTGATATTAATTAAAATTTTCTTTAAGGATTCATCAAATAAAGTGTTTTCGTTTGTCTACAGTAACGATAAACCAAGTCACCTTTGCATTAATAAAGAAATTTGCCATTTTCCTAATAAAGGGATTTTTGACATTTGAACCACTAACATTAAAGTTCGAAAAAAAGACTGAAATAACAGTTTTCTTTAAAATTTTATTGGGTAACTTAAACAATTAATAATCCGTGTTTCTACCGCGAACACTAACAACACAAGAACATCGGTTTGGCATACTCAAAATGAGTTCATCCAAATCACGCTGTGGAATGGCCGCCCATGTTCGTTGCAACAACAAAAAAAGGTCTTCTTGCGACTGGATACCCTCCATATTCGGCAGAGCTCTTCTCTGTAGCATATCCCATGCATGCTCAATCGGGTTCAAGTCTGGCGACTGAGCAGGCCAGGGCATGACATTGATGTTAGCTGCGGCGAGAGTCTGTCTTACAACACTTGCGGTGTGCGGTCGTGCATTATCATGCATTAACTGAAATAAGGGACCGATTTGCACTTGTAGAGGAACGATGACGTCTGATACAATCGTCTCAGCATAAATTTGAGCGTTGAGGTTGCCTCTGATCCAAATCAACTCAGTTCTTCCGCCGATCCAAATACCCGCCCATACCATGATGGTTCCACCACTATAAGGATGGACTTCCTGGCAGGATTTTAATCGCTGTTGGCGTCCAGGGGTTCTCCAGTGTCGTATACGTCTTGTATCCGGTCTCATACCAAAACGAGACTCATCAGAAAAGCACACGAAACGCCATTGTTCTTCTGCCCAATTTCTGTGTTCAAGAGCCCATTGATATCGAATCCTACGATTGTGCATTGCTATAGGTGGTACCCTTAGCGGTCTTCGGGAATGAAGGTTCACTTCATGCAAGCGGTTTCTGACTGTTTGGTCGCTAATTAAGTTCCCTGAAGAGTGATGAAGCCTCACGGCTAACATCATGGCGGTTATTGTTGGAGCTCTTCGAGTTGTGATTTGAATGTATCGGTCTTGTCTCCGTGTGGTGCAGCGATACCGTCCTCCATGGCGCTCAGCCACGGTACCAGTGCTTCGGTAACGTGTCCAAAGTCGACTGATAACACTCTGACTTGTATTCAGAGCTAAAGCCACAGTACGTTGCCGGGAACCAGCTTCTATCATTCCCACGGCTCTGAGCATTTCTTCCCTGCTTAAATGACGTCGCCGCTCCATAATAACTTTGGTTTTAATCAGTAGTAGGGAAACAGTAGCACTAAGAATGTCTTCAATGCGTTGTATGTTTTTATAGGGAAAATATTGACAGCTGATTTTCATCTTTTACTAGAAATTGATTGAAAGTTCCTGTTTCAAATTATGAAATGCACCAAAAAGGATCCATATAAATTTATAAAATCATAAATTTATTACAAAGCCACATCTCAATCTCAAGAAATCCGCATAAAAATGCTTGATCCCTAGACACTTTTGATGTGTGTAGTTAATACTTAAAGTCGGGGTCGAATTCATTTATTGCAAATTGTTTCGTAACAAATTAATATCACGTCAAAATGTTTTTCGGTTCAAACAATTTTTTATTTTAGTATTTACAAAACTTGGTTTTTGCAAAGCCTAACGATTTGGTTTGTCTGCAAGTGCAGTCCCAATTAATAGCAACTAGTCTGATTTTGATATTTATCACAATGATGTAGGTAAACATAAATAAAATCATCCACTAGAGAACGCGTGGGTTTATCTGCAGCACCGTAGATGGTTCATGCAATCATGCATGACTTCAGACTCAAACTTAGTTTTGTAATAACGTTTTCATTATTCCTGGGCTTAAAGTTGGAAATCTTTAGATCATGAATATTTACTTTAAAAGTGGTTTGGAAATTAAATTGTACTTACTATCGTTTGGAAGTGTTAGCGCTCGTATAGAAATTGATAATGTAGAAGCTGATATTATATTCCTGGTGGTTGGGGACTAATTCCTAGAAGTACCGGCGCGCATTTGACAGTCGTTAACTAAATAGAAACACGTGATGGTGCCTAAAAGCTCTGCTCTGTTCTTTTGGGAAATAAGGGGAAGAGTAGGTACCTATACAACTTCTTTATTCCCACATAGGACCGTACCTGGTAGTCACAGTTTTTAAAATGACCGTATGTAGGTTTGGTTCGATAATCTGACACTCGGTGATTTGTGTACAGTGTAGGTAATGGTCATGGATCGGAGTGGGTGGTGTTTTCTGGTACCGGCATTCAAACGATAATTATCAAATGTATAGATAATCTTCCGAAATTAAATTTTGAGAGAGATTAATTTTTCGTATTCATTAATAGTCTTAATAATGGATTAGTCATATAAAACACTATTCATGCAGTTATATATTATTATCTGAAAGTGCTATTTACAAGTTTAACACGCTATTGAAATTAAAAAAGCGAATACCAAATTAATACCTTGAAGTTACTTAAAGTTATTCAATAACAAAAGTTATTATGTAAGTATGTACTTAAAGTTAAGAAATCACTTGGTTCATATTATTTTATGGCATTTTAAATAAATAACAATGTCTGGAGATCCATCCATCCATACATCCATATCCATATTAGGCGGTCGTTGCAAAAGTGCAGAAAGGGGTCCTGCCTCTTCCGATCTATGGTAACAATATACAATACTACATTCAACAAATTATTTGTTACGTATGAAAGAATTCAATTTATTGTAATTTTGTTTTATTTGCTTAGGTACTGTTGATATACGTTTTCTCTTTGCTAGGTAAATTGCTCGCTGAAAACAAGTCTGTAATTAGTATGGTTTACTATGACCAAATTTTTTGGTACTAAGGTATTGTAGGAAGAAAAACTATAATATAAAAAAACTACTTTTTGAACAATAAAAATTTGCCATAAGAATCAAAATGTTAAATGGAAAATGTAAAAATAATCAAATATAATTCAAAACATTTGTAAAGAGAAGATGTGCCAAATGTAGGTATGTTTGTCAAGTGATTGTTAGTAAAATGAAACATTTGCGGAGCATGTTGTTATTAAAAATTAACATACTAGTATATGAAATGATTGGTTGTAAAGAAATGGTTTTCAGTGATCCTGTTTTATAATTAAGATAATTGGATGGGTTTAAAGCACAGACATATAATAAGAAGTTTAAACTCGGGGTTTTCCTAGCCGCAAGAATCGGATGGGTTTGCGGCTAGAAGAATGTAATAACTTGTTAGAATTTTGGATGTGTTCACAGGATTATTATACGGTGTTTTCCTAGCCGCAACAATTGGATAGGTTTGCGGCTAGGAGAATTTAATAATCCTTGATGGGTTTACAATGAAATGAAATAGTTTATTTGCTTTGAAACACAGGATTTTTGGTAACTTTTAATTTGTTTTTGAATCATGTAAGAGTTGGATAAGTTTGCAGGATATTAAAAGCTTATATTTCAATTATTTTGTTTTATGTATAAGTTGTTAATGTATTGGTTGCTTATGTAAGTACTTACTCGCCGAGTGTAAGGTCTGGTTAATGTTCTGAATATTAACATGCCTTTCTGGCACCGTGTATGAGGACGTGATGAGGACATACACGAGGTCAGGATGGACGAGTGTAAGGTTCATTTAAAATCATTTGCTTATTTCAATTTTAGTCTATTCTTAAATCTATAGAACGATTGACAATCTTTGATTTGACACATGTCATGTGTCGGGGACTTGGGGGGGAGAAGTAGGACGGCAGTCGGTGACTCGGTGAGTGAGGCATTCTGGCTTTGGCGCTTGTACTGTGCGGACGGTTAAACGGTGTTCATACTTTATACTGTGTGTGACTAAATGTAAAATATTGGTTGTTAAAGAAGAATAAAGAATATCTATCCTGGTCAGCAGCGTTTTACTACAATCTAGATGGAAATTTCTATAAGAATGAGTTTAACATGTCAAGCTAGGCAGTCCTCACTTATATTCTTATAAGATTCTTAGAGGGATCTGCATTGCATTTATGTAGGTAGTTAACAAGAAAATATTAAAGGAGAATTCTCTCTATAGTTAGATGGTGCGACTAAATAAATAAAATAGATTGGAATTCAAAAGGAACTTAGTTCGAAACTTAAATTTGAAATGGCCTCGTGGCTAAACACGAGGTACTGTTCGAACGCTAGGTTATACGGTAATATGCCTTCAGAAACAAATGCATACGGAAGCGCGAGATTAAGTCATACAAATGAAATTTAATGACCGATTAATCAGAACAAACGAATATTAGCCTTCGATCGCCACATGTGTAAGCCCAGATAAGAACGCTTAAGCGCACAATATGGCGCAAATGTAGAAAGGAAACGTCACCATAGAACAGTATTAAAACAAACTTACAGTTATTTCGCCAGTGCCTTTGCCTCGGACCGTCGAGGGGTGTGTCGTCAGCTATGCCACGAAGGTAGACTTTGTCAGGAATCTGGGGCCTGTTTAAATACGAATAATAAGCGCACACTGAAAAATAAGCGTGAAATCCTTCTGTCGATCAACTATGGTTTATAATAGCCCGCCTCGTTGCACTATTCGACAATCATTTCAAGCGATTAAGTCGGATTCTCTCGCCGGTCGACAAGCGGGACATGCGGGCAGTGTTATGGAAGTTAAGCAGAAATTAGACTTCTAGCTTGAATTTATCACGACAATCGACTATTAAGAGTTCTCCGCGGTACTGGAAGCAACCAATGCCTATTCGATGAGATGAAGCGAATTATTACCTTTAGTCTGTCGCCGACCACCCAATCACTTTGCTTGCACGCCTTACTGCCGGACCGCTGGAGTCGAAATAGACCCTGACAACGTTGGTAGGGCGAATAAATAGGGATCACTGTAGGTACCCGTACTTCATACCTCTAGGGACTTCTGGAAATTCAGAGTGGCAATACCCTAGATAAACAATAACATCACCTTTTTACAATACTTTGCTTGTTACTATGTTAAATTCCTGAAAGGAAGCTTAAAAACTAGTATTAGTGTTTTACAATAATATTTTCCTGTAATTCTGGTAAAACAATGAATTATAACATAATTAGTCGCCGTTTCACGTAAATGTCCGTAGTACTTCCTTATATGGTGTGCGAGTAACGAGTCAAATTAGTGATCCGATTATTCCAATTCTTCCTCAGGATGCATGAATTATGTCTTAAAATTAGTCCGATTAATTATCATGATTATACATGTTCATTTATGGCAAGTGGGGTTCTTCAATTCCTTGTAATAATAAAAAGTAAACCGCTTATTATCCTTTCAATGGTGTTGCCCGTGATATTCTTTATCGACCGGTAGGGTAATTCAGAAAATCAGAATTTTACGTTCCGTTATACGTAAAGTTAATTCGATAGTGCGGGCAGCATAAGAATTCTAATAAAAGCGTCAATTGATTTATCGATATTCTGCCGCCGCCACCACGACTAATTAAGCCACCAAATGCCTCAGCTGGTCTCCCCCAGATCTCACTCGGATCCCAGCACCTCCACCATGTCGCGACCCCGAAAAATCTTTGTGTTATTACATATTAATTTAATATACATTGCTCGTTATGGTATTGGTAGAGTAAAACAAAAAATATTAGAGTATCTGCTTCGCTTAGTTCTGTATATTCCGAGGTGCGAAAATTACACACATAAAAGACTGAGGCATCGGTGACTCACCAGTGGCTGAAGTGGTGAACAACTGGGTGGCGGCAGCAGACTGTGGCGAGTTCCCTCGGAACCCCAGATTCCCGCCTATAATGTAAAAGGGGTTCATGACTCAACTGTCAATAAGTGGATCAATCTCTCCAATCATCAGGGGCATCTTTCCGACTACTTATAAAGCGTGGCAAATTGAATCAAATGAATTATTAAAGCTCTTGAGATTTAAATGTAATTACTGAAGTGTCATCACTCTCAGAATTCCTACTATGCGTCTACCTTCTCACCACCCGCATCAGTGACCACTATAGCGTGGCTTTATTCATGCTATGCGTCTACCTTCTCACCACCCGCATCAGTGACCACTATAGCGTGACTTTGTTCATGCTATGTGTCTACCTTCTCACCACCCGCATCAGTGACCACTATAGCGTGGCTTTGTTCATGCTATGCGTCTACCTTCTCACCACCCGCATCAGTGACCACTATAGCTTGGCTTTGCTTATGCTATGCGTCTACCTTCTCACCACCCGCATCAGTGACCACTATAGCGTGGCTTTGCTCATGCTCATCAGCTCCCTTTATACGAGGAACACTATGATAATAAATTAGAGCTTTCAGAATAGAAAGATTAACCACGGAACTTTCATATTCTTAGCTCAGTTTATACAAGTAACATTTAAAAGAATAATTAGAGTGCCGTCAGTTTGGAAAGATTAAAACCACATAATTTTCCTATTATTAGCTGTCAGGTTAACTACGGTAACGGTTGGTGCCTGACGTCCTTGCGCCAGTAGAACACTCGCGCAGGAGTCCATCTGCGTTAGGTCTTGACGCTAAATCAGTGCCCGCCGAAGCGCGCTCTTCATTCGGTACTCATAAGACTAGTGTCTCGGGAGAGTCTCCCCGTGAACACGTGTAGTTCACTGCCTATTGTCCAGATAGGTAACCGGAGCTGTCGAGCTCGCACACTTCTCGTTGCACGAAGGGCACAACTCGCATTTGCCAATTTATTGGTAAATATTTTTATTTGACGAAAGATAATTATTATTATCTTTCCCGGTATATTATTCGACAATTAGCACATGTGCTAAATTACACTATTATTAACTTGTCCAGTCTAATGGACAACCTGACACCTGTTTCTATTGAGCAGGTTGATACCATGGGTATCACAACTGTGGAATATCTTCCAGTTAGTTTAAACTAGTTTGTAAGACAACTGAGAACAACTCCGGCAGTACTTTAAGCTTGAATAATATGAAATATAATAATCTAAAAATGAATAAAAGCCCTTTATCACTTTGTAAATATAATAACAAGAATAGTCTTCTCAACCTGGTGCAGCACCAAAATATTCAGGGCATATCAAGTAAAACTTTGGAAATTGAGTTGTTCTTGAATAGTAATAACATTGATATTTTGTGTATTACAGAACATTGGCTTAAGAGCCACCAGTTTATGATTAATTTTAGCAAGCATCAGGTTGCAAGTTCGTTCAGCAGACAAAAATCAATACATGGAGGCTCTTTGATAATTATTCTTAGTACATTAAAATACAAGGATCGGTCTGATATTGTGAGCCTGTCTGTGGAGCGAACTATAGAAATGGCATGCATAGAGCTTGAGCGGCTTGTTGTAATAAGCGTATACAGACCCCCAGCATCATCATTTGATCTTTTTGAAAAAGTAATGGATCAAGCTTTGTTTAAAATTAGTAACAATAATAGTAAGAATATAATTGTGTGTGGAGATTTTAATATTAACTTGTTAGAAGAATCCAGTTTAAGCAATAGGCTAATAACCTTATTTCAGAGTTACAATTTAGTCAATTTATTTCTGGAGCCGACTAGGATCACAGCTACAACGTCAACCTGTCTTGACAACATTTTCACTAATGTTGTTCCACAGTCCAGTTCAATTATAAACAAATTAGATGCAGACCACTGTGGTCAGCAACTTATTTTTAATTTTAAGAGGAATAAATGTGAGAAATATAATATTAAATATGTACCTGTGAATGCTTGTCGACTTGATCAGTTTAGAATTAACACATTAATTAAGTTACCCAATTTATCCTATTGTGAGGACCCCAATGAACTTTATAATTCTGTTTTTAACTTAATTAAAAATGAATATGATTGTGTATTTAAATCAAAAAGTATAGAAATTAATAAAACCCTTGTGTTTAGTGATTGGGCAACAAAGGGAATACATATTAGTAGAACTAGATTATATTCACTTTACGAGGAAAGGTTGTATAACTGTACAGACAATTTTTCTAAATATGTAAAAAAATATTCTAAAATATTTAAACATACCAGTGCATTAGCAAAATCCATGTACATTAGCAATAAAATAAAAAATAGCTCTAATAAAATAAAATCTACCTGGCAAATGATCAATAGTGAAACTGGAAGAAAGAAACCTCGCAATTTAAATTTTAGTTTAAAAATCAATAATCAAACATTGAATACTGACCAAAGTGTTGCTAATGCATTTGAAAAATTCTTTTCTGATATTCCAGTTTCATCTACTAAGTGCCTTAATTCATCTCCCACATTTGCTGAATCAATAATTAAGTCTAATGTGAATGAATGTAAAATAAAATTTAACTTTGCTTATGTTACTTATAATGATATAGTCAAAGCTTTTCAAGCTTTAGAGAAAAAAAATGCTACTGATATCCATGGCTTCTCTGTAAAAATAATTAATTCTATAGTTGATTGTATTGCTCCATACTTGGTTGTAATATTTAATAAATGTATTGATACTGGTGTGTTTCCTGATCTTATGAAGAACAGTAAAGTTATTCCGTTATTCAAAGCCGGTAGTCCGTCCGACCCCACTAATTTTAGACCCATATCAATTCTACCAGTGCTTAGTAAGATTTTTGAAAAACTTATTTTGCAACAATTAGTGCATCATTTTTACTGTAATAACTTAATGAATGTAAATCAGTTTGGTTTTTCAAGGGGTCGCTCAACAACAGATGCTGGTGTTGAGCTTGTTCAGCAAATTTTCAGAGCCTGGGAGGTTTCACAGGATGCCATTGGGGTCTTCTGTGACTTATCCAAGGCATTTGACTGCGTCCAACACGACATCTTGATCGGGAAATTACACCATTATGGTGTCAGGGATGGAGCACTCAGCCTTCTGAATTCTTATTTGGGCAACAGGGTTCAGAGGGTTAAAGTTAATAGTAAGAGATCATCCGAGTCTGTTGTTAGCATGGGAGTGCCGCAAGGCTCTATTCTCGGGCCATTTCTATTTCTAGTCTATATTAACGATTTGCCATACTTTGTAAAGGATAAACATGAAATTGTATTGTTTGCTGATGATACTTCATTGCTTTTTAAGTTATCTAGACAGCAAACTAATTTCGATGACATAACAATGCCATATCTAAAGTTGTAGAATGGTTTACTACTAATAATCTTCTACTTAATGAGAAAAAAACAAAATGTATTAAATTTTCATTGCCTAATGTTAGACAGGTTGACACTAACATAGTAGTTAAGAATGAAGAAATGAAACCTGTGGACACAACCAAATTCTTAGGCATTACATTAGATACTAAACTTCAGTGGGGTCCTCATATCACTAGTTTGGCAAAAAGACTCAGCTCTGCAGCATATGCTGTTAAAAAATTCGACAACTTACTGATGAAAATACTGCGAGATTAGTATATTTTAGTTATTTTCATAGTCTTATGTCATATGGAATTTTACTTTGGGGACATGCAGCTGATGTAAATGCAATTTTTATTCTGCAGAAAAGAGCTATTCGTGCAATATATAAACTAGAACCAAGAGTGTCGTTAAGAAATAAATTTAAGGAAATCAATGTTTTAACTTTGACATCTCAATATATTTATGAAAATCTTGTATATGTTAGGAAAAACATACATTTATTTAAAAAGAAAAGTGACACTCATAATGTAAATACTAGAAATAAGGAAAAACTTGCTGGTTATGTAAGTAGACTTCTCAAAGTCACTAGTTCATTTAAGGGTCTGTGTATACGTTTTTACAATAAGGTCCCAGTTGATATAACAAATTTACCTTTAAACAAATATAAATCTGTTTTAAAAAAGAAGTTGTACACAAAGGGCTACTATACAGTGTCCGAATATTTAGATGATAAAAACCCATGGGACTGACCTGCGCAGCTACATGCTAGCCAAATTTTATGTGTTAGGTAAATGCTTATTAAATATATTTTTAGTTATATGTCAATGTGATCAGAAATTGTTAATAGTTTAAAAGAGCAACCCCTGAGTTTCTTGCTCGTTCTTCTCCGGGGAAATCGGCCTTACGAACGAGCTGTAGCTTTAAAAATTGACATATTTCAAGTGTAAATAATTTACCTACGAAATAAAATATTTTGATTTGATTTGATTTGATTTATGAACAAACAAAACAGCACAAGAAAGAAAGAAACACTGTTTTTGATTGTTGTTGTTTTATTTTATACAAAAAGGATAGGCAAAGGTACTAAGCCATACAGCAAAATCTTTTAATTCTTTTCCATTTTCATAGTAAGGCTAGTTAGCCAATTCTTTTAGAAAGTAGGTCTTCATTCATTTCGTAATGGATATTTGACTTAGTTTGTTCTCTTCTCTTCGCCCATTGGGCAGCAAAAGACGGTGACTATACAGCCTTGTCTTATTTGATATTTTGACTGATCCTGACTTTGTTAGACAGACAAAAAACAAAGCATAGCACTAAGAAATAGGTATCCGTTCAGCCACGTAGTGGATAGGAGTCAGCAAAATGTAGTAGGTACACGTAATCTAAGGTAGGTGACCTTGATATTTTGAAATATTTTTCTTATAACATCGATGAACCGATATTATTCTCATATCATCGATGTATCGATGTTTTTGAGGACTTAACATTGATGTTAAAACATTGATGTTTTGCCTCTTAACATAGATCATCCCTAGACTGACTGACGTCTTCTTTCCTGTTTCCTTCATTCACCACTTGATGGTTGATGTTTTTATTCCTTTCCTTCCACTTTTCTTTGCTTGACGACTGATGTTGGTTCATGGTTGAATTTTATGAGGATATAATTGAATTGTACTTCGATGTTGCATCCTCGAGATTTATATTCACAATGTAGTCCACTCTTCAATGTACCAGGCATCCAACACATATTAAGAGCTATTTAAATTTTTTTTATTAAAAAAATATAAAACGTTACCCGTAGTATAGACACAGGCGCCATCTAGTGAATACCAACCGAGTGCACGAGTTTGTCACCCGTGCTGTCATTGTTATTCGCTTTTCGTGTTCGGGCATGTACTTTCTTTACAGGTAGGTAGGTATCGTAAAAATAGGAAAACATTAAAGGTTGTATAAAAATTATAATTATAATTCATCACATTACCTAACATAGTAATTTAGATAAATAACTTATTATTAAAATGTTAAGCCTCTTGTTTTGACTCCTTTTTCCGGCTGTGGGAAGAATTTGAAAACTGTAAAATCTTAATTTATTAAGTAATCTAATTTATAAATTAAATAATAAATAATAAATTATGGAATTCTCTAAAACAAACCAAACATAGACCTAGAAAACCAGGACAGTCCTGACAGCCATACAAGGCTGTAACTCTTTTTTTTAACTTCTGATAACAGACTCTGCAACGCTTTCTAATTGTTTTCCCGTTCCTCTTTGGTAAATGTGAAGGTAAATGTATCCTCCCTGCAGTTATTGGTCTACTGAGTTCTATCGTGAGCGGTGGAGGTAAAAGATGGCTAATGATTTTAAATCTAAAATCGTATAATGACAATTTCGCTGTTTCACACTTATTATATAATAGAAACGCGTTAATTGTACACATTTGCATCACATGTATTATTACCTTTTAATACCATCGTAAAGTTTTATGTTCGCAACAATAATAACTGAGCATCTGATCGTGTCTATTTACTGAACGCATATGTTTATTGTTCTTCGTTTGCACTCTTGGTGTACTGCTCACCCTACCTCGACGATTGATTACAGTAACATAGTCGCTGTTGTGCTCTGAACTAATAAAATACATTTCTCTTTTATCTTTCCGTTTCGTAATAGTAATATTGCTTTTATTATGCATGATAACAGATTCACCAATGTTTAAATTATAGGCTTGGGAATATTTTTCGTTAATTTAAGCGTTGCCGTTAAATAAGTATTTTCTTGTAATAATTTAGTTGCAACGTTTAAACTTGAATAGTAATTATCAACTTAAAGTGAATGCCCTGCGTTTTTTTATTTATCCATTAATAAATGAACAACTTTTTGAACATGGTTTGCTACCCACTAGAGAATCTTGAGCACCAGCATAAACATGAATTCTTTGGCAAATCCCGAAATCGTCAGCTATTAAATATAATTTTATACAGTATTTATGTGCCTTTCCTTTTAAATATTGTCTTAATTTTAAACGTCCTGTTCATAGTATCATAGATTCATCAAAAGCAAGTTATAATTATAAAAAATATCTTTATTTCCGTAATCAGTCTTACAAATACAAATTTCTAGCCCCCACACTAGGCGTAGCCTGACCTGAGGGGAAAGTAAACGATTTACAATTAAACATTACGGCAAAACAGGATAAACAATAAGTAATAGAAGTTTCAAAAATATACAAAAAATCAAAAAGGAAAGACTATAATGTTGTGAATAAATAACTATACGAATATGATACGTGGATGTGTAAAGTGTGTGGGGGTGTGTGTGTGAGTGTATGTGTGTATGATATGCTGCAGCCTCATTTAGTGACCCTTAGTGCGCCCTCAGTTTCCAAATAACTCCATTTCAATAAGAAAGTCGTCATGAGTGCTTTGGTTTGTCGTGCCGTGCGATCTTTAAGATTACAAATGTTTGCGAATTTATTATACAAAAAGGGAATAGAAAGTCTCTAAAGCGGTGCGCAAAAGTAGTAGCCGTGCGAGTGTTACCCCTTCGAGTGGCAGATGTCCCGCAGCGACATTTTGGTTTTATATTATGAGCAGGACGCCATTTTGAAAATTGTGGGTTAAGTGCAGGTTTCTAAAAAGGTAATTTGCCTTACCCTTTAGATTTAAAAAAACCTGTAATTTTACTGATTTTTTATATGAAACCTACACCTAATGGTTGCATTTTTGGAATGACCATTAACTTAGCTATCATATTCTATACAGTAATTTTAAACAAGGTGCAAAAATAAAACAGCATCGTATGCAAATATAGGCCTTAAGATTTATTGCCGATTTTCGGTATAAAAACTATAATAATTATAAAATTATAGTATTTTTAGTTAAAACCTTACTGTTAAAAACCAAGCTATATTTTACTCTAAAATTTAAAGTAACAAAAAGACACATGCCCGTATATTTTTTTCACAATACAAGTTTTACAACAAGTGCGTCTCATTGGGAGCCACCCCGCCAGATGTCTCATATTACAAGTCGAATTCACAGAAACATGTGAGTCAAGTAGCGTATGTTTTTTGTTTGTTCAAAAGCTTGGTTCACTAACTTAGAATATACAAATTTTCACATTCAAGAATTGTAAACTTTCAAAGGTATAAACAAAAAAACAATGATCCTACATTACGAACAAAATGACCTGTAAAATAAATTCAGGTGATCTTTTTCTAAAGACAAATGATTTATCATAAACTAGATTATATTCAAAGGAATATCTAAAAATCAAAACAGGCAAGCATACAAAAATATTTGGAAATGATGAACAATTACGCGCGAACTATACCCACTTGAATCAAGTGACTTGAGCCTCAGAGCGGCTCACATAGTATGGATACGACTTTGGTATTTTTATGACATTTTCATGAAAAAATTAATACAGACTTTTTAAAGAAATTAAGATGTGGTTATGCATGTATGTTTGTTTGTATCTATATCTATACATGTAATAAAAATATAGTAAGTCGAATTCTGCACATTGATTTTAAAAATCCAAAATACCCCTCTGGCCTTAGTGTATGTTAGTTGAGTACAAAATGTAGTTTTTGTAATTTTTGTCTGTATGTATATATATATATATATATATATATATATATATAATACTGTACATATCTATATATTATGTTTATGTATATATTTTGTATATTTATTTGCTTGTATTTTCATTTTAGTGTGCACCCTACCTTATGTTTGTCTCTGTAAACAGTAATACTTCAATAGTTCTGCTTGTAGATGACAGTTTAGCCTTGCAAACAAAACATATTGTTGACAGGTTTACGAGATTAAGCCAGATAGACTGTAAGAAACTAACATGGTGTACGTTTCCATATTCAAAGTCATTGAATGACAATCAAAATAATAAAATTTATAAACTTAACAATAAGTTACATCACATGATCAGTCGTCACAGTGGTGACTTTCAGCTATTTGATAGCAATTTATTTATTAAAAACTTTTTCTTGACTAAAGATAATATGTATCTGTCTAAACGATGTAAACATAATATAGCTACTCTATTAGCAAATAATATCAACATAGAATGCAATGACAAGACAGTGACCAATAGTAGTACCACTAAAGGCACTGAGGCAAACTCTTTTTTAGGAATGTAAGGTTGACTAAAGAGAAGTGTAATAATAATTTTACTTTAGTTCACCAAAATGTAAATCGCTTCTCTGGCAAAATATTACATGTTGAATTAATGCTAGACAAATATAATGTGGACATATTATGTTTAACAGAAACCTGGTTGAAATCTGAAACTATGTGCTTTTCAGTAAATAATTGTAAAGTCGCTAGTGTGTTCAACAGAAACTCTGCTATGGGGGGCGGTTGCATAATTCTGGTCAAAGACTCCATTACATGTAAAGAACGAAAAGATATAGTAAGTTATTCCGTTGAACGCGTTTGCGAGATAGCTAGTGCAGAGATAGACGCTTTTCTTATAGTATGTATTTATCGACCGCCTTCAGGCAATTTTATGTCTTTCATTAGAATATTAGAAAATTTACTTGACAAGATATTTGCCTGCAATAAATCCATTGTTGTATGTGGAGATTTTAACATAGATTTACTTGCTGAGTCTGGGGATAAGGAAAACTTTATTTCATTGCTAAAATGTTATGACTTAGATTATGTTTTCAATGAGCCAACTCGAATTACACCTCAATCAGAGACATGTATTGATAATATTTTTGTAAATTGTAAAATCAAAAGCAAGGAACTGATAAATGGGATACCCTCTGACCATAAAGCTCAAAAGATAGAGTTATTTTGCAAGGAAAAACTGTCGAAAAATAAAGTAATTACTTATAGGCCCTTAGCTTGTAGTAGATCTGCAATATTTAAAGATAAAATTATTGAGAGACTCTCGTTATTTGATTGCAATGTTAATGAACCAAATAAATATTACAATAAATTATTTGGTGTGATTACTAAAGAATTTGACAAAATATATACAAAAAAAAAAGTTAATGTAAAGGAAAAGACAGTGTTTAGTGACTGGGCTACGAAGGGAATAAGAAAAAGTAGGGATTTTCTTTATGATCTGTATGACAAGAAATCTTTCAATTCTAATCCAGCTTTTCATGATTATGTTAGACGATATTCCAAAATATTTAAAAATGTATGTTTTATTGCAAAGTCTAAATTTATTAGCAACAAAATTATAAAGTCTAAAGATAAAGTCAAGACTACTTGGAAAATTATTAATTCAGAGACTGGCAAAGTGAGTAAAAATGAGTCAGGCTTTCTGCTTAAGTTGAATGATGAGCTTATTAAAGATAATCTTAAAGTTGCTGACATTTTTGATTCCTTTTTTGCCAATATACTTATTGAAACAACTAGACATTTAGAATCGTCCTCTACTGTAGCACAAAGTTTATTGAAACTTAATTTTAATAAAAAAGTACCGATCTTTAATTTTAGAGATATAACATATTTAGACATAATAAAAACGTACAAAAGCTTGAATAAGAAAAGAACGGAAGATTTATGGGGTCTCTCTATGACAGTTTTGGAGCCTATTATAGAAGTAATCGCACCGTTTTTAGCAGGAATATTTAATAAATGTATCGAAGTACGTTCATTTCCAGATTTAATGAAAAATAGTAAAGTAACTCCCATTTATAAATCAGGTGATAAATTTAACGCTGCTAACTATAGACCGGTTTCTGTTCTTCCGGCACTTAGTAAAATTTTCGAATCTATAATCTATACGCAAATGAATGCACACTTTAGAATGAATAAAATTTTACACAGTGATCAGTTTGGTTTCACGAAAGGACGGTCAACTATAGATGCTGGAGCAAAACTGGTCAAAAACATACTTTACACTTGGGAATCTTCGCAGGATACAGTAGGTATTTTCTGCGACCTCTCTAAAGCCTTTGATTGTGTTGATCATTCAACTTTAGTTGGTAAATTATATCAATATGGCGTTCGTGGTAATGCACTAAAATTAATAAAATCTTATCTGCACAATAGAAGTCAGAAAGTAGGTATAAATAATGTAGTATCAGGAGGTTCGATAGTCAAAATGGGGGTACCCCAGGGATCTATTCTCGGTCCCTTTCTGTTTCTTGTTTATCTTAATGACCTTCCATTCATGGTTAAGGAAATGTCGGTGTAGTCGCCACTCAGACGTGGCGACTACGCGACGTAGGGAACTGGTAGGTAGGTAGGTAGGAAGGATGTACTTACAGGGATGATGAGTCAGGAACCGTCGTGCGAGCTGACCACGGGCGGCGAGGCTTGCGGGCGGCGATGTAGGTTGGTTCCTGGCGCACATTCACTACACTAAACAGTTCACTAGGGGCACTGGTTAAGGGCGTTTAGGTCGAGCTCTTCACTTTAGGTTCAGGAGTCACTATAATAAGGCAGATAGCAGCGCGCGTATTTTGTGGGCGTCTCGCGTTAGCTAGCAGAAGACTGGTCGGCGCGCGCGGCTCACCAAGCTAGCGGCGGCGGCTCGCGCAGCGGTGGCGCCGCGGCAGACAGGCGGACGCGGTCGTCAACAACCGCTGAGTCCGTCCCGGCTTTGGCGGGAACATCCTCCGGGGGCCAGGGGGGGCTCATCCACTGGGAGCCTGGCGATCCGGAATACAGGCCTCCGAAGATGTCCGTTCGCGGTGTCCAGGTCTACCACCCGCACGACGCCATCCTTCCCAGGCAGGGTGCGAGCAATGCGCCCCAGTCTCCATTGGAGGGCAGGCAGGTTGTCCTCCTTGATGAGGACGAGCTCGCCAACTCTGGGAGGGGAGGATGGGGACAACCATTTGGAGCGGGTTTGGAGGGTATGAAGGTAGGACTGGGTCCACAGCGTCCAGAAGCGCTGGGAAAGGGCCTGTACCATTTGGAATCGCCTACGTGTGGAGATCGGCCTATCTTCCACGGATAGTTCGGGAAGGGCCGTTAGTGGGCGGCCTATGAGGAAATGTCCGGCTGTAAGCGGCTCAAAGTCTGAGGGATCAGACGAAAGTGGGCAGAGAGGTCTAGAGTTAAGGACAGCTTCGATTCGTGCCAAAAGTGTAGAGAATTCCTCGAATGTGAGGTGCTGTTCGCCAATTACGCGATATAAAAGTTGCTTTGTTGATTTTACGTTGATCTCATGTAACGCACCGAACCATGGTCCCTTAGGGACGTTTAACAACCAAGTAATGTGCTGACCAGCGAGCTTGTGCGCAATCGTATCATTGTTCAAGGCAAGAAAGTTTTGTACTTCGATGAGCTGATTTCTAGCGCCTACATAATTTGTACCGCAGTCCGAGCGGATGAGAACCGGGGCACCGCGGCGTGCTATAAAACGCTGTAATGCCGCGAGGAACGCTTCCGTGCTGAGGTCCGAGACCGGTTCTAAATGAACCGCCTTAGTCGAGAGGCACACGAATATACAAAAGTACGCTTTTAAGAGTTTAACATTACGTAGGGTACTAGATTTAACGAGGAATGGTCCGGCAAAATCGGTCGTGACTTGACTAAATACTGGCTGAGGCGTAACTCTATCGGCTGGCAGGTCGGCCATGAAGGGCGCTTGCGGCTGGGCCCGGCATCGAAAGCATCTAATGCATTTAAAAACTCGGTGTCTAATAATACGGCGCGCGGACAATATCCAAAATTGTTGGCGTAGGATAGCGTGTAAAGTGTCAGCGCCAGGATGGCAGTGTATTTTGTGGTAGTGGTCAATGATAAGGTCTACAAGTGGGCTAGAGCTGGGAAGTATGAGCGGGTGCTGCGCGTCATATCGGATGGACGCATGGGACAGTCGTCCACCAACTCTAAGGAGCTCATCTTTAATGAGAGGTGACAGCCGCTGGAGTCTGACGGAGCAGATTTTGCCAGTTTGAAGGCGGTGGATGTCCTCCGCAAACTCATTGTGCTGAACACTGCGCACCCAGTAAAGTAGGGCCTCTCTTCGTTCACTGACGTACAAGGGGCCTGAGCGTCGCGAATCTGGGTGGTGTCTGCAGTTGTGCAGAAAGCGTTTTAGACAAGCTGTCACTCCGACGAGCTTGTCTAGTGAACTGAACCGAGTGAGCAGGTCAAAGTCAAGACCGGGCACTGTGACCAGTGACGGGACGTGTTTGGGCTTAAGGCCGGGCAGGGCGTGATGGCCCAGAGCTAAGGGCATCGCAGGCCAAGACTCACAAGGCTGTCCAAGCCACGTGGGAGACCACCATAGGTCGTGGGCTGACAGGGATTGCGCAGACATTCCTCTGCTTGCGCAATCTGCCAGGTTGAGCTCAGAAGGTACGTGTCGCCAGGTACATTCTGGTGAGCCTGAGCTGATTTTGACTACCCTGTTGGCTTCAAAGGGTTGAAGACGGTGAGGCGGTGTATTGAGCCAGGCCAGGACTATCGTACTGTCTGACCAACATATGTGTTGTTGTATACTGATATGGGCCGATAACTGAACCGACACACGGATCATGAGCTGGGAGAGTAGAGTGGCGGCCGACAACTCTAACTTGGGGATTGTGAGGCGGTTCTTGATTGGTGCGACTCGCGACTTGGCGACAATCAAGTGTACCAAAGTATCTCCGGAGGCATCGAGCTCATGGAGGTAAACAACGGCGGCAAACCCGGCTTCAGAGGCATCTGCAAACCCGTGAAGCGAGTATGCAGCTGAGCCTTTGCTTGCACAAACGTGCCGAGGGAAGCGAATGCTAGACAACAGCGGCAGATCCTCCGAGATGTGGTGCCACTCCGTTTGCACTTCAGAGGGAGTGGGCTCATCCCATTCCAGCTTCAGTAGCCACAATTGCTGAAGCAGCAGCTTTGCGCGGAAGATAACGGGGGAAACCCAGCCGTTTGGGTCATAAAGTGAGGCTACGGTGCTTAAAATAGACCGCTTTGTGACATGTGTGATGGGGGGCAGAGAGATGCGGTAAGTGAACTCGTCTGACTGAGGGCTCCACTGTATACCCAAGACCTTAATGGACGTGGATTCTGGGTTCATGTCGAAGTCCTTGGGCATGTCACATTGGTTGTCGGGAAATCTCTCGAGCAGCTTAGGCGAGTTAGATGTCCACTTACTGAGCTGAAAGCCGCCTAGGTCTAGCAGACTTATCAATTCGTCCTGAAGTGCTTGGGCGGATTCAACCGTGTCATGACCACACAAGATGTCATCAACGAAGATAGACTTGCGAAGAACCTGAGCGGCTCCAGGGTAGCGATGGCCTTCATCATCAGCCAGCTGGAGCAGGGTGCGGATTGCATGATATGGGCTTGATCTTAAGCCGTACGTGACTGTATTGAGGGCGTAGGTGAGCAGAGGGTGATCTGGTGAGGACCGCCATAGTATCAGCTGATACCGTCTCTGGTCTGGGGCAACCAGCACATTTCTGAACATCCTCTGGATGTCAGTGCTGAAAACGACTGGATGCGTTCTGAAGGACATGATGATGTCCACAATGTCCTGTTGAAGGGCGGGGCCTGTGTGTAGGCATTCATTTATGCTGACACCATTGGAGCTTTTGCAGCTACCATCAAAAACAATGCGCAGCTTGTCCGACCCTGACTTAAATACGCCATGGTGAGGGATGTAGAAGTGAGGTTTATGGGCGAATGTATTTGGGTGACAGGGAGCCATGTGTCCTAAGTCGATGTATTCGGCCATAAAGTCGACGTATTTAGAACGCAGGGACGGGTTCGCCATTAGCTTCTTCTCAATATTGAGGAATCTGCGTAATGCGATAGGGTGAGTTTTACCTAGTTGAGGGGCGTCCTTTAGAAAGGGCAGAGCGACCGTATATCTGCCTGAGGGATCGCGTGTATTTCCTCGCATTGTTCCTCCAGGGGATCAATATGAGTGCGAGATTGAGGGAGGGGCTCCTCAGACTCCCAGAACCATTCCAGACTCTGGCGTATGTCCTGGACTGATTCAGCTGAGTCTGGTTGTGAGCTGACGACGTGAGCTGAGTTAACCTGCTGCGCCGGCTGCGCATACAAGTCCTCAATGGGTCCTATCAACGCGAAGTCGAAAATCGTGCCGAAGGCTATGGGCTTGCCCGGGCCCAACGAGACCTTAGTCCCGTCCAACACCTGGCCAAGAACGTCCGACCCCAATAAGAGGTCGATCGGGGCTGGTGTGTGGTAAAGCTGGTCAGCCAATGGCACGGGTGGCTGGCCTAGTACGTGGGAAATGTTTGGTACCTTCTCTAAGGGAAGGTAGCCAGTGACGTTTTTTAAAATGTGAGCTGTGGCAGTAATTGTAGGAGTATCATTGTGAGTGGGTCGGCATACTATTGTTATTGCTGCCTTTGACTCATGTTTGTGCTGATTCCCAACTCCTGTAATTTTTAAAGAAGTGGGTTTTAATGGCAGGTTCAAAAGTCGTGCCATGCGTGACGTTATTAACGTCAGCATACTGCCACAGTCCAATAAAGCCCTGGCTGTGTGAAGATGGCCATGTACGTCCGCGACTCTTAGTGAGACGGTTGGCAACAAAATGGGTGTGCCAGTTGGCACAGAAGGTGAGTGAGCTGATTGAGTATCAGCTGAAATTGTATGAGCTGAGTATGTATCAGCTGTGTGGGCATGGGTTGACTGGGCATGGGCTAAATCTACCTCTTCGCTAGGGTGCTCTGTGATAGTAGGGAGTCATAATTGCTGGCGGCGTTCGCGGGGCCTACCTGGCGAACCGGACCTGGGCGGGCTGGCTCTGTGAGCAGAGCTGGGTTGCGCCTGTTTGGCATGTGCGGGTTCGTGCCGCCTGCTGTTTCTGGGACGCTCCCTCGAGTGCTCTGTCAGCTGTGGTGGGGGCACATGTACAGACGACGAATGAGCTGAGTGCGTTGGGCCGTCTGGTCGATGGAGGGACGTGTGGTGGTTCGTACTCCCACAGTTCTTGCATGCCCCCCTTGACCTGCACTCGCTCTCGTAGTGACGGCCGAGACAACGCTGGCAGCGCTCGCGTGCCTGTACGAAGTGCCAACGGCCCTGTGTTGGCTGGGCATTGTACCATCTGCACGTCATGAGCGTATGTCCCCTAATGGCACAATAGGGACAGTAGGGCGTCGAGCGTGAGGAAGAGGACGATGACGATGATGAGGAGCAGCTTTGCTGGTAGGCCGAGTAGACGGGGAAGGGCTGACTGCGAGCCGGGGAGGTGGACGGGCGGTGACGCATTTGCTGCGCTGGGCGGAACGGTTGGTGAGTAGGCTGCTCATGGGCGCGGTGAGGCGATGGAGCTGAGGAACGGCCACGGTAATGGTCGGGTTGTTGCTGAGCCATCTGAGCATAAGTGCGATGGGGCAACTGAGGAGGCGCGCGGCTACGAAAAGGGCCGGGCTGGGGCTGAATGGGTTGAGCCATGGCTATGTTGGAGAACTCTGTCTCCACACAGCGCGCGTGCTCCTCGAGGTAGGAGATAAGGTCCCTTAACGTGGGCAGGGTGTTACTAGACCCGTGCCTGCGTTCAAATAGCGTGCGGAGCTCGCCCTTGAGCTTCCGCACCACTATTGACGCAAACACGTAATCGTCTCCTATGGGCAAGTCTAAATTGTTGAGGGCACACTGAGCCGATATGAGCGGCGTGAGGAACAGTGTGCGGATGTTCGAGCGCGTATGGATGCTTGGCAGCCCCAGGATGATGTCCACAAAACTATCAATGAGAACCCGGCGGTTCTCGTACCGCGTGGTGAGGATGTCCATGGCCACGGCAAAATTTTCATTGGTGACCTTTAAGTGGGACACCATACTTAATGCCTCACCGCTGAGACATGAGAATAGGTAGTGGAGCTTGACTGCGTCCGACAGGGTCGCCATGTCGTCAGTCAGACTCCTAAACAGCGCAATGAAGGAAGGCCAGTCCTCCACTTTTGAGCTGAACCTGGGCAGCGCTATCTTGGGGAGGACGGCTGTGGGCGTATTGACGCCGAAACTGGGCTGAGCGCTATGGGTTGGGGATGACGTGGAAGAGGGTAAGATTTCCTCCCTAGCCACAAGAATCCCAATGTACGCTCCGGAGGCTTTTGTGTGGTTCTCAGTGTATGCCTTCTCGGTCTTCTCGTCCAGGTCCTCCTCGTCAAGAATGCTATAATACACTGAGTCCAGCTTCTCCTTTATGCCCTGTATCTGTGCGAAACGCACGTTGAATTCCGTTATGGAATGTTTGGTGTCGCCAGCAATGATCAGTGATCCCATCTCTAGGAGCTGGTGTAAAGCTTTGGCGGCCTCCCTAAATATCGCGGCTTGTGACTTGGTCGGCATCGCGATGAATAAAAGGAGACAAAAAAAATAATAAAAAATTAAACAAATTTAAAGGCAGTAAAAAGAACAACACCCTGTATATATTCTATAGTTGGGCTGGAGGTATTTGTTTACTAAGGTAAGGGCAAATGGACTAAAATTAACGCAACAATAAAGAAAGCAAAACTAAGTTGGGGCGCCTTGTATATGGCCTACGGGTGGGCAAACGCGTGTATGTGTAGGTATGTCTGTGTATATGTATGTATGCTTATTGAACGCGCGTACGTAACATTAGCCGACCGCAAGCAAAAAACAAACAAAAACAACAAAAACAAAAAGAATCACGTTATCCGTAGCCCACTGTTGGGCAAGGCGCTCACAATCGGGCAGACCTGTTGCCGACACTGGCGCGAAGAATGAGTCAGTCGCAAACAAAAAAAAATAAAAATAAACTAATAATAAAAACTTAATTAAACTTAACGTGTGTAGAAGCGAAGGCGACGCACGCAAATAGCCGTAAGCGATATAAAAAAAACTGATGAAACTAAATGAAACACACTAAGCTCATGTGGTGAGCACGCACCAAGAATGAGCCGATCGTAAAGGCAAAAATTAAAAATAAAAAAATAGATATAAAATTAACACGAGCGAAAAAATAAAGCACGCTATTTGGCACGCGTGGTGAGCATGCACGAGATCTGAGCCGATTTAACACGACAAGAACATAAAAAATTCCTTAAAAAATAAAACGGGAAAAACAACAATATCGTCGTCTAGACGCGGGTGTGTTATTACGTAACCAAAGTTATATGTGCAACCGAAAAACGTAAAACGCAAACGTAACGCAATAATTTAACTACTAAACCTAACGCATCATTAGTACAAGTAATACACAATTAGTACACTAGCTCGCTCAAATCACAAAGACATTGTATGACACCATAAAATCAACATCAACAACATAAACACTAAACTTGTTAGCGTAAATTAACTAGGAGTTAGCACGAATAGGATACTGGTACGAACTTTTATTTGGAACACGGTAGGTCAACTTTGCAACGACTGTCGTGCAGAAAAGATTTTGTATGGAGATGAAATTATAAATGTTAGGAAGTGAAATAGATATAATTATGAAACATTATTTTTAGCGGACTGTAAATAATTAATCAAAGTTAAGGGCTGATTCGGGGCTGATTATGGTCGAAAGACCATGAAATTTAGAGGTATTCCGTGCTCGATTGGACCAAATGTAGTCGCCACTCAGACGTGGCGACTACGCGACGTAGGGAACTGGTAGGTAGGTAGGTAGGAAGGATGTACTTACAGGGATGATGAGTCAGGAACCGTCGTGCGAGCTGACCACGGGCGGCGAGGCTTGCGGGCGGCGATGTAGGTTGGTTCCTGGCGCACATTCACTACACTAAACAGTTCACTAGGGGCACTGGTTAAGGGCGTTTAGGTCGAGCTCTTCACTTTAGGTTCAGGAGTCACTATAATAAGGCAGATAGCAGCGCGCGTATTTTGTGGGCGTCTCGCGTTAGCTAGCAGAAGACTGGTCGGCGCGCGCGGCTCACCAAGCTAGCGGCGGCGGCTCACGCAGCGGTGGCGCCGCGGCAGACAGGCGGACGCGGTCGTCAACAACCGCTGAGTCCGTCCCGGCTTTGGCGGGAACAGTCGGAAATAGCGTTATTCGCTGACGACACTTCTTTAATATTTTCTTTAGATAGGAAAGACCCAAAGGTTGGAGAAGGAAAAATTAACGAAACACTTAACAGAGTATCACAATGGTTTTCTGTTAATAACTTAGCACTGAATGCTAATAAAACTAAATTTCTTAAATTTTCTCCACCTAATACACGGCTCAGTCATTTAAATATTGAATTAGATTCGGATACGTTAGAAATTGTTAATGAAACGTCTTTTCTTGGTATTAGATTAGACTCTAAATTACAGTGGGGTTCTCATATCGAGGGTCTGGCAAAGAGGCTCAGTTCGGCTGCTTTTGCTGTTAAAAATATAAGAAAAATTACAAATCAGTCTACTGCTAGGCTGGTTTATTTTGCTTATTTCCAGAGCGTTATGTCATATGGATTACTACTATGGGGAACGGCAGCAGACGTTAGTAGAATTTTCATTTTCCAGAAAAGAGCAGTTCGGTTTATATATCAGTTAAAAGCACGTGATTCGTTGAAGGAATTATTTAAAGATATAGATATCATTACTTTACCGTCCTTGTACATATTTGTAAATATTATGTACGCTCGTAAAAATCTACACCTTTATACCAGAAACAATGAGGTTCACGGATATAACACAAGGAACAGGAACAATTTGTGTGCTCCGAAGTTCAGACTTAGCAAGAGTAGTAAATCTTTTATATGCAACTCAATTCGTTTTTATAACAAAATACCTGACGACATCACTGCATTGACAGACAACAAATTCAAAACGCACATTAAACGTGTGTTAATTGCGAAAGCTAATATTATAAGATCAATGACTATGTTGCAGACAAAAATGCATGGAAATAAGTCTACTCTGTACTAGTGTTTATTATTAGTATTTTTAGTCTATTATTAACTATTCTTTCATTCAATTATTATGAATTGTTGAAATTATTTAGTTTAGTTATTATTAATTTTATTGATGCGTACAAATTGTACTTAATTATGTTTAATAATTTGTACCTACTTAATTAGATCTATGACACTGTAAAGTAACATTGTTACTTAGAGGGAGAAAAAAGTAAGGCCTCCTGAGTTTCTTGCCAGCTCTTCTCGGTCGAAGGCTCTCCCAAAATCCGAACTGGTGGTAGATTGGTTAGGTAGGTAGAGTAGGTTATGGTTTGTGCCAACTAGATGTGCATGAAGGGTCATTTACCCCATTTGTACCAGTGGGGTGCTGCAGTTTAGGTACGTTCGGCGGGCGTGCCTCCCAGGAAGGCCGCCTAGGCGTATGACAGTAAAGGTTGCCGCTCGGCTCTCACGCTCCACGTCGCGCCTCGTCGCTTAATGCCAGGTATTTCTCTCTCGCGGCTTCTCTCTCGCTCTCTCGATGGTACGACGGTACGGGACGGGTATAACAGCGAAGCGGCGCGTTTTATAGGTTTTATTGCCTATATCTATAGACTTTATATATAGGATTCTCTGCTAATTTATCTGCGAATTATTTGTCTTTCGTTGAGTACAAAAATTAAATGTAAAGTATCAGTATCGTATCTATATATGTGTATAGTGTGTATGAATGTATTGTATGTGTGTATATACACACATCAAAAGTGTCTAGGGATCAACATATATTTTTGCAATAACTTTTCTCTTGATTGATATTAATTAAAATTTTCTTTAAGGATTCATCAAATAAAGTGTTTTCGTTTGTCTACAGTAACGATAAACCAAGTCACCTTTGCATTAATAAAGAAATTTGCCATTTTCCTAATAAAGGGATTTTTGACATTTGAACCACTAACATTAAAGTTCGAAAAAAAGACTGAAATAACAGTTTTCTTTAAAATTTTATTGGGTAACTTAAACAATTAATAATCCGTGTTTCTACCGCGAACACTAACAACACAAGAACATCGGTTTGGCATACTCAAAATGAGTTCATCCAAATCACGCTGTGGAATGGCCGCCCATGTTCGTTGCAACAACAAAAAAAGGTCTTCTTGCGACTGGATACCCTCCATATTCGGCAGAGCTCTTCTCTGTAGCATATCCCATGCATGCTCAATCGGGTTCAAGTCTGGCGACTGAGCAGGCCAGGGCATGACATTGATGTTAGCTGCGGCGAGAGTCTGTCTTACAACTCTTGCGGTGTGCGGTCGTGCATTATCATGCATTAACTGAAATAAGGGACCGATTTGCACTTGTAGAGGAACGATGACGTCTGATACAATCGTCTCAGCATAAATTTGAGCGTTGAGGTTGCCTCTGATCCAAATCAACTCAGTTCTTCCGCCGATCCAAATACCCGCCCATACCATGATGGTTCCACCACTATAAGGATGGACTTCCTGGCAGGATTTTAATCGCTGTTGGCGTCCAGGGGTTCTCCAGTGTCGTATACGTCTTGTATCCGGTCTCATACCAAAACGAGACTCATCAGAAAAGCACACGAAACGCCATTGTTCTTCTGCCCAATTTCTGTGTTCAAGAGCCCATTGATATCGAATCCTACGATTGTGCATTGCTATAGGTGGTACCCTTAGCGGTCTTCGGGAATGAAGGTTCACTTCATGCAAGCGGTTTCTGACTGTTTGGTCGCTAATTAAGTTCCCTGAAGAGTGATGAAGCCTCACGGCTAACATCATGGCGGTTATTGTTGGAGCTCTTCGAGTTGTGATTTGAATGTATCGGTCTTGTCTCCGTGTGGTGCAGCGATACCGTCCTCCATGGCGCTCAGCCACGGTACCAGTGCTTCGGTAACGTGTCCAAAGTCGACTGATAACACTCTGACTTGTATTCAGAGCTAAAGCCACAGTACGTTGCCGGGAACCAGCGTCTATCATTCCCACGGCTCTGAGCATTTCTTCCCTGCTTAAATGACGTCGCCGCTCCATAATAACGTTGGTTTTAATCAGTAGTAGGGAAACAGTAGCACTAATAATGTCTTCAATGCGTTGTATGTTTTTATAGGGAAAATATTGACAGCTGATTTTCATCTTTTACTAGAAATTGATTGAAAGTTCCTGTTTCAAATTATGAAATGCACCAAAAAGGATCCATATAAATTTATAAAATCATAAATTTATTACAAAGCCACATCTCAATCTCAAGAAATCCGCATAAAAATGCTTGATCCCTAGACACTTTTGATGTGTATGCATGTATATATATTATATTTTAAAATAATTTTATATCTTATTTGGTGGATTTGGATCAGTCGTATTCGGTTGCATTCGCATCACTGTCGATCGAGTTGGACTTGTGCCGATGCTGCGTCCCTTTTTTTTTTTTTTTTTTTTTTTACCCGGTGTAATCCCTGCTTATGGATTCCAGCCTCCAGAAGGGAGACTGGATATGTGGGACTCTCCCGTCCCCCTTTCCACGACGTAATCGTCGGGCGAGAGGCAGGGGCCTACCCACTAATCACCGGGGGACCAAACTCCGATAGCATAAGGCTGAGGTGGCGGTCACGGGACCTAATCCACGAGGGCAATGACCACGCGAGAGCCACCCCGTCGCCGTGTGTTGGCCTATAATCCCTGCATGGCAGCCATTACGCGCCAACACACGGCGACTACGCGCGCGAAGCACTACAAATAAAACAGCCCATTTAGGGGGCAGACCACAAGACAACACATGACTGACATGCCCGGCTTACCCGGGCATGCGGACCAACACAACACCAATTTTGAAGGACACAACACAACACGGAGACGGACACGCCCACGGTTTCGCAGGCGTGCGCACATAATACCCACAGATTTACCAGTGCGGGACTCCATTGTGGGTTGCTCCGAGACAGCCTGACGCCACGACGACCGCGAACGGTGGTCGTCTAGCCGTCCTGCCGCTCATCACTGCTTCCCGGGAGTCCCCGCACTAGTCCTACCAACAACATGTATGGGACAACCACGACACGCACAACGCAACAACCAATACAACCCCAACCACAACAGACACACCTATATGCTGGCGCGGGGCTCCCCGCATCCGCTCCGGGCAATGGGACGCCTTTAGTGGCGTCCCGTTGCCCATCATGGCTTCGCATAAAGCTTCCGCGCCGCTCCCCAAGGACACCCACAGTACACAACACATTACACACCATTTGCTGGTACGAGGCCCCTTCCGCATCCGCTCCGAACAAGGGGACGCCCTCAGAAGAGAGCCCCGTTGCTCATCATAGCCTCCGCTGGGGTCCCGTATCAGGTCCGTGAAAGGACACCCACGATACGAACACTATACTACACGACACCAAGACAAAGAACAACACACTACGCTGGACAGCTCAGATGCTGTCCATCGCGCCCAACATTTAAGACGGATAAGACGGATTTCGTGGGCACCTGGGGTGATATGGCGACATATCCATGCCGGTGCCCACACACATACTTAATCCTATCGACAACCTATACTAACACAAACAAGAACGTCGGGCGTCCGGCTAGACAGGACGGAACCTGTCTTCCGCCAGACACCTGGCATCACCCTAAGGTGGATGGAGGTCGGCGTACCTCCTACGCCGCCTCCCTGCCCTCCTCCTCCTCGTTGGCGCAGCGTTGGCCGACTCCTCCCGGGCGCGCTCTGCCTCCTCCTTGAGGCCCATGCACTCATCGGCGAATCTGGCCACCGCTGCCCAACTCTCCGCACGTTCCACCATTGCGGCGACCACATCCGGCAGAGCCAGAGTGCCCCTCCCCCCCAGCGACAACTCTAGCGTACGCCTCTGTGGCGCGAAGGCGCTACACAGCTCGAGGGTGTGCTGAGCTGTGTCCTCTTCCTCTCCGCAATGATGGCAGACCGGGGTCACTTCCCTCCCAATCCTGTGCAAGAAGCTGCCGAAGCACCCATGCCCGGTGAACAGCTGGGTTAGGCGATACGACATCCCCCCATGGGTCCTGTCTACCCACCTCTGCAGAACCGGTCGGATAGCCTCCACCGTGCGGGTTCCGGCTTCTGGGGTTCTCAGGTTCTCCTCCCATTGCCATACCGCCATGTCGTGGGCCATCCGCCTTGCCCCGTCGACTTCTGCTTGCGCAGGGTTCTCTCCGCGAGCCCTCGCCTCCGCCCGGAACTCGTAGACCTCGGTCAGAACCTTGGCCTCGAGTTCCCATGGAAGCATGCCAGCGATGGCTGTTGCTGCCACGAACGACACCGTTCTATAGCCTCGGATGGCTCGGATAGCCGCTGTCTTCTGCGGTCTCCGCAGGCAGGCGACGTTTTTCCTATACAGGGCATCCGACCAAACCGGGGCTCCATACAGGGCCATGCTTTTCAGCACGCCAGCAAAAAGCCTCCGGCAGCTGTCGCCCGGACCCCCCACGTTGGGCAGTAGCCTCGCCAGGGCCATCGCCGCTCCCACCACCCTCGGCGCAAGGCCAGTAAAGTGCGCCTCGAATCTCCATCGGCTGTCCAACGTTAGCCCCAGGTATTTAAGCTGAGGCGCAACTTTGACGGGAACACCATCTACCCGTATGTAGGCATCTCTGGGGGGCCGACCCCGAGGGCCATGAAACAATATGGCCTCTGTTTTCGACAGCGCCACCTCCAATCCTAGCAGTCGGATCCTTGTCACCGTAAGTGTCGCGGCTACAGACGCCCTCCGGGAGGCCTTCTGGTAGTCACGGCCCCTTGCCGTGACTAGAGTGTCATCTGCATAGCAGATGACACTCATCCCAGGGAGGAGAACCCCCCTGAGGACCCAGTTATAGCCGATATTCCATAGCAGTGGCCCCAGGACAGAACCTTGGGGCACACCACACACCATGCTGTGTGCACGGATCTGAGTCCCTCCCGGCTCAACAAAGAGGACGGATCTATCGTTGAGGTAGTCTACAATGATTCTCCTCAAGTACCACGGTACTCTGTGGTATTTCATCGCTTCGACAGATGCTGCGTCCCTAGCCTGGCTTCTGCTACCCTCGTCATTTTTTGTCCTCGGTCCTGTGGGGGTGAACCGGTGTCGCGTCGTGTCGCGTAGGCAGGCTGGATCGGAAGTGAATATGGCCGACGCGACGCGACGCGACGCGACGCGATGTTTGTTTGCCCCTGTAGGATCGGGGATGGGGAGTGGTGGGGGTGGTGGAGGTTGGGTTGGGGACGTGGCGTCGGTGCGGGTCTGGTTCGATTGATGGTGATGTGAGTGTGGTTGAGTGTGATTGATCTAAATCTAACACTTATTTATTAGGTATATCTCATCTCAGCTGCAATATAGGCAAGCAAATAGGCACAATCATCACAGGTTATTTAAGTTTAATATTTAGTATTTAATTTTTAGTTATAGTTTTGTTTTTTTTTTCTAACGTTGGTAAACGTACTCGCGTTTACACTCACGGTTGTAGCTGAAAACCAGCGATTCGCGGCTAGCGAATATGACGATGAGCTGCCACCCTTTTGCTGCTGCGGCACACACACATATATTTATTATCTTCTTTTTTTTTGTACTATGTTTTTTATTGTGATTTTGTGTACCAACATGTGTGTGTCTTTTAGCAGTAAATAAAGTTTTTATCTATCTATCTATCAGTAGCTTAGTCATAATATTGAAAAAACATTACAAAAAAGGGTAACATTGGGTTTTTTTTTTTTTTTTTAATCGAGTCATGATTATTGGATTTTTTATTTAAGCGTCGGTTGGGGAAGGAGGTTTTCTGTGTCTGTATGTTTGATTTTTTTTTAAACGAGTTACTTAATGTTTCTGTAGACGCCTTAAAACGAAGTGATTTCGCTTAATTTTGAATGCTCCTGGTTATTAAATAAATGACTTAAGGGGAGGTATTTCGAGCGCTTCTCTCTCGCTCTCTCGACGGTACAACGGTAAGGGACGGGTATAACAGCGAAGCGGCGCGAATAATCGCGTTTTATATTTTAAAAAATTGATAGATGTAATAAATAAAAAAACGATCGGTTATAATTCCTCAAGTTATCTATGAACTACATTTTGGTAAATGACTCATGATATCAAATCACTTATTTTAAGAATAAAACCTGGAAAAGATGGCACAAAAGTATGTAACTTTGTGAATTTATTCTATCGAGCCAACTTTATCAAATCGTGTTTCCATCGGGTGTATTTTACGGTATAAAGCCTCAACAATATTTCATAATTTTCGCAGATTTTAATTTTACTGTTTACAACTTCAAAAAGTAATTCTAAGAACGTGTTATTTTAACTTTTCACTAACACCTAGCCTTAATGCAAAGGAATCAAGCATACGGACGTGAAGGGTCTCTTTCTTTAACCGTTGCTGAAGGGGTGGTGGGGGTTGGGCCGGTTTTGGAAGGGGGCTGCGAGGAGTCGTTTTTCTGTGTTTTGTGTGGGAGTTTTGGGTGCCGCGTCGGCGTGGTGTTTCGTCTTAACTCGTAATCCCTACGCGCGCGCGTAAACCCTGCCTCCTGACGGACGTCAAATCGATATCGAGTCGGCTGTGCTTATCGGAATATGAACGCTCGGGTCACGAGATAGGTTTCAGTTTCGCGTGGGGGTCGTTGGAGGGTGAACCTTCTGTACGGTAGTAGTATTAGTTATTCTGTGCTTGTACCAAGACGAAAAACGAAACAATTTTAAAACACACAAGTTTATGCTTATTAATTTTTGACGTTTTTTATGCTTAAGTTTTTATAAAAAAAGATATTTGAATGATTAAAAATGTCAAACTTATTGGTTAGGTACTAATGTTTTCCAAAACTCATTTCAGCCGCTACTTTATTTTACTTCAAAAACTCTCCAATTTATATTACTTACCACAGTATCAATACGATAATTGGAAATCATATTACACAATTCTATGACCACGGCTTATATTTCGGTTCGACGCGATTCTGTTTCGGCGTGCAGTGGTACTGGGGGTAGCAATGCGCATTTGTCTGGCACAGACTATAATAGCTCGTTAGATTAGTTATTAAGTCTTAACTATAAGTTAGTTAACTGTTTTTTTTATTATTATTAGTATTGACGTCAATAAGTGCCTGTAAAGGTTTACATTGAATAAATAATTTGACTTTGACTTTGACTTTGCACCACCCAACGGTTGACTGGTAGAAAATGCCTAAGGCATTAAGTCCGCCTTTGTACAAACGTGCATAAAGTGATAAATAAATAAAAAGCATATTAAACAAATTATGTAACGGTAATTATTTTATTATATCATTATTTTGAAAAACTATGTTACGGAACGTTTTGAACTGCAAGATGCGTTCAAAATTAATAACTTATTAAAAGAAAACCAATTATTGTATTTATTCCTGGGCATTAATGGGATAGGTACTGATTTGCTTTATCGAGTTTCAAGCTATTTTTTCAAACAGTGATTGTTTCTATTCATGCTCAAAAAAGTCATGACAGTGAATTCTAGTTCTTGTTCTATAATATTAAAACCGCCTGAGGCGTGCGCGCGCACAATACATCTTTCCATAAATAATAAAATGATCACTGCCCGATGTCAGCAAGTAACATATATAGTTGATAATTATTTATAAAAATAATTATTTATATAAGGGATCTATAAAAGAGCAATAGAAGCCAAAACAATTATTTTTAGAATTTTTGTTTGCCTTCCTGGATGTTTGTTTGTACGTATCACTCAAAGACTAGTATACGAAAAGGATGTGGTTTGTTTTACTGGTATTGTTGGAGATGTAACTTATAAACAAAGCCACTTTTAATCCACTAGGAAAACCACCAGCCACTAAAAGCAATATTTCGCCACTAAAAGGGTAGTCGAAACCACCAGTTTTAGAGGAAAATCCACTAAGTTGGCAACACTGCGCCTGTCGCGTCGTCGTCGCCCGCCGCTAGTGTGACCAGATTGAATTTTACGAAAGTACGGTGAACAGCACATCACACATTGAGGTTTATTTATCTCAATGACATCACAGTAAACATATTAGACCTTACCCCCCAAGCATCAGGGCGGTATAAAATCCCAAAATACATAGTGTGTAATTATGCTACTATTTATAAGCCTTTCCATATTTTACATGATAAGTTAGTGTTGAACACTCCACTGACAATACTGTAAACTCAAAGATACATGTATAAAGCTGGCCGTGTCGACAGTTTAACGTTTCGCTACCTAGCATATATCTACCCTCATAAATAGGCACGGGGGCAACCACCAGTCTGTGTCTTGTCACGCACTGCTATTATAGCAAAAACTAAAACGAAAGTTAATCTTGAAAAGGTCACTGACAAAATCATGCTATCATGCTAATATTGTCATTAATTACAAAGATTATTTAACTATAAATAACTATTTAGACCTAAGAGGGCATTTTTATAAGTGCTATAAAACTTACTAGTATTTTTTAATTACCTACCTGTTGCTTAGATAAAGCTACGTAACAATTATTTACAAATTATGAAATTATCTTATTCCCTTTTAATAAAAACTTAACTTACCTTTTGGAAAGTTGTACTTACATAAATTTATTATTTCCTTATTAAAAAAATTTCAGCTGACTCATACTATGTTGAAAGCGATGAGAATAATGTTGATTGTGGTGAATGTACCTACCTTGTATAACTTTAGGCTCCCGCGCAGTCGGGCAATAAACGTGAGCTACTACACCCGCATTTCATTTACACGCCAGTGGCGACGAGTGGGTTAAAATGGCGGCTGTAGGCAAAATTGGCGAGTTCGACTTAGTGAACGTAAAATGTAATTTATACAGTGAGCGGTTAGACATGTACTTTGTAGTAGCAAATAACATAAGTGACGAAAAAAAGTTACCGATTTTAATATCGATTATTGGTGATTCCGGTTATGAACTGATGGTAAATCTGTGCAGCCCGGTAAAACCGTCAAATAAGACTTATGATGAAGTGTTACAAATTATGTCGGAGCATTTAGAGCCAAAACCATCATGTTTAGCTGAAAGATATCGTTTTCGCCAACGTCGCCAACGGACGGACGAATCAGCTGCGCAATATGTTAGTGAGTTGAAACGGTTATCGCGGTGGTGTAATTATAAAAATTCTTTGAACGATAATTTGCGAGACCAGTTTGTGTGCGGGTTACGGAGCGACGTGATAAGGCAAAGACTATTCGCGGAGGAAAAACTAAAATGGGTTAAAGTGGTGAAGCTGGCCACAACAATTGAATCGGCAGCACGAGACGTCTCCATAGTTGAGGAGGCGGGCGGCGGCGGCGATGCGGGGCTGTGGAGCGAGCCGAGTACCAGTGGCACAAGGGGATCACGCAGGACTAGTGGCGCGGTTGATGTCAATCGTTTGATCGGCATACGCGGACGTAATTGTACAGCTTGCGGAGACATTTACATTAAACAAATAAATAAATGAAATTGATAAAGTCATTGTTGAGAAAACGACTAATGCATCGATAGCCATTAAATGCATCTTTTAAGGTTTAAAAGCTTATGTACCTATAAAAACTATCTACATATTGTAAAGTTTAAATTGACATAATTTTTTATTTTTATTGTGTTAACATTACAATGCTCTGAACATCTGCATGTAATAAGTAATCGTCTTCGGTTGAGACCCGAAGTATAATTAAGAATAAAACGAACTTACCTAGTGAAGTTTGATTCCAATTATGCGAAGGTCTCAACCGAAGACGATTACGTCAACCCGTCCCTCCCAACCCAAGAACAATAAAAAAAGATTTTGGAGGATAACACAAAATTCTCTGAAATAATGACGTCTCGTGACGCGGGGCTGCCAGTGCAAGTAACGGAAATAAGATATTTATTTTTAGGATATATATATAAAAGTGTGAAAAAGATAGCACCATCTTATGAACTGCTGCATGTAATAAGTAATCGTCTTCGGTTGAGACCCTCGCATAATTGGAATCAAACTTCACTAGGTAAGTTCGTTTGATTCTTAATTTTTGCTTAAAAGTGACATAGTTATAGATCACACTCTTCAATAAAATGAGGAATTTTATTATATAGTTTTGGCCTCATTACGAGTACACTTTTTGGTACAATGCCGTTTAATATGCAAATGGATTCACAGAGCACAACAACGTACGATTTCGCTTTCTAGGAACAATTTTAAATAACTTTGAGTGTTGTCTTTCTTACAAAGAGAGCCAATTCGACTATGTACAGGGAAGGCATAGTCAGTACCTTCAAGTCTTTGAAGGAAATTTAGAGGTAAACGTGGAGTTGATGGATATTCCTCCATACAGCTCTGACATGAGCCCCAATAATTACTTTAGATTCCCAAGAACGAAAGATTTGCTATGTGATCAACGGTTTCAAGATCCAGAAAAGGCAGTCGAAGCTTACAAATTGGCCGTTTCAGCTATGTCCACTTCAGACTGGAATTACTATAAGTACAATAATTGGTTTGAACGAATGCAAAAGTGCATCGATTGTCACGGAGAATACTTCGAAAAACAATGAAAATAAATGTTATTGTGCTTTGTAGTTTTTTTCTATTCCCGATAATTTCGGTGTTACATGTGCTGGGAAAAATAGAAACTTTACTGAGTTTGCTTTTGTGTTTAGAACAAGAAACTAAATTAGATGTCATTGAACATAAATACCTTGAATCCGGCCATTCTTATTTGGAAGTTGACAGCATGCACAGTGCAATTGAGAACCCAGTTCCCTATATATACTCTATGATAGACTTGTCGTATGTCATAAAGTTGGCTAGGTCGAGCAAAAGATCGCACAAAGGTGGAAAAATTAAGAAGTCTTACAAGCCAGTCCAACTCTATTTTTCTGACATTATCTACTTAGAGGATTTGAAAAATAATCTAGTAAAAAACAGATCCATATCAAATTATGGAGAAGTAGTTAGTAGTAAAGATTTGAGAAAGCAAAACCAAATTTAGTGATGTTCAGATACGACTTCGTGTCTCCGTACAAAGAGCTTGATGTCAGTTTATCGGACGATGAACAAAAAGGCCTAAAAAAGGAAAAACTGCTGAACGTACGAAAAATCTTCGGAAGCGTAAGCGGAATAAAAACACGTTTATTTATGATGACTACAAACTTAAGAGTGCTTACAGCCAACCACTGCCTATTACTAAATAAAAAAAGAAAGATCCAATGAAAATGTGTGATCATAAGATTATAACCATTAGAACTTCATCATTGGTACACAAATTTGCCTGATCAAACAGGATGGCTTTCGGATCCATCGACTTTAAAGCAAAAATTAAGAATCAAACAAACTTACCTAGTGTAGTTTGATTCCAATTATGCGAGGGTCTCAACCGAAGACGATTACGTCAACCCGTCCCTCCCAACCCAAGAACAATAAAAAAGAATTTTGGAGGATAACACAAAATTCTCTGAAATAATGACGTCTCGTGACGCGGGGCTGCCAGTGCAAGGAACGGAAATAAGATATTTATTTTTAGGACATATCTAAAAGTGTGAAGTAGATAGCACCGTCTCATGTACTGCTGCATGTAATAAGTAATCGTCTTCGGTTGAGACCCTCGCAAAATTGGAATCAAATTCACTATGTCAGTTCGTTTGATTCTTATTTTTTGCTTAAAAGTGACATAGTTATAGATCACACTCTTCAATAAAATGAGGAATTTTATTATATAGTTTTGGCCTCATTACGAGTACACTTTTTTGGTACAATGCCGTTTAATATGCAAATGGATTCACAGAGCACAACAACGTACGATTTCACTTTCTAGGAACAATTTTAAATAACTTTGAGTGTTGTCTTTCTTACAAAGAGAGCCAATTCGACTATGTACAGGGAAGGCATAGTCAGTACCTTCAAGTCTTTGAAGCATTTTCTGCAGGAGTCAGTCTTTTTAAGTTTGCACATTGTGGTGGTTCGAACCGTGTAGTGATCGTCTAATATGCTTTATAAGAGTATCTAGTATACTTTGCTAAATACAGAGATCCAACATCTTAGGAGAGCTAGACTATCTTGATTGTTTTGCTTCCAATCAAGTCGATTGCACATGTCTATACCAGTACATTAGACCGAACGAACAGTGACCATACATCTTTCCATTCCACCTAGCTTGCTCTAACTAATGGCGAGTCTCGGCCTTCTATGAAGCCTAGATAAATTTTCAATCTTAAAGAAATCTAAGAGCACATAGTAAGTCTGATGAGTGATTGCATAGAGTTGATTAAATGCGTTACAGACTAGCCATAGCAATTGTTAAGATCGCGTGGAAAGGTGTATTGTACCTGTAGGATTCTGTGATCCTCCGTCGGAAAGCCAGCCAGGCGAATGTCGGGGTACCTACACAGCTGACGCTGAGCGCGCTGCTGACCGAAGTCACTTTATGGGGACAACTGACCTGTTTTACCCTATACGCTGCGAAGCGTGTTTCATGTCAATTTTGCATGGCGCTGAGCGCTAATTATGAGTGATGGCATTTTCGCATCTTTTTCCCCTTTGTTATACCATGGTTTTATTCTCACTCATTGTTCTAAGTATATGTAATGATGAGTTAGTCTCGTCAGACTATAGAATGCAAGGTCAGTTGAAGACGGGACGTGTATATGTGACAACCCTAGCTGCCGCAATCCCGTCACGATCATGTACTAGTTTCAATTTATTAAATTCAGGCTTCACATTATAGCGATTGCCTTACTAGCAATAAAACAAATATGACCACTCCCCCTTAAAACATTGCAAAATCTCTGTATTAGCCCTACATGACCCTACCTCCGAGCCTACATCCTAGCTTAATTATAATAAATATTACCTACCGTTACTTACTATCCGTCGGATGTCTGCATCTGCTCTCCATCTGCTCAACTCTGCATCTAATCTGCTATTGTCTATCAACTCTAATGTGACTAAATGTTTCTGTTCTATAATGATACCTGTCTCACTCTCTAGTTAGACTGGATACAAATGTGCAGTTGTCGTAGGCTAGTTGTAGTGGCTAGCCAGATTTAAACCAAAGTATCAAAATGATTGCTCTTCTAGAATAATTAATAACTTTACGTCTGTATGTCTATAAAGATTAAGTCTACAGTCATCTATTCACAAGTGGCTAGTGAAACAAGGCTTGTTTATCTAGAGAACTAGCTTGAGTAACTAGTGAAACAAGGATTACAAGTTTAAAGAATTAAGCCAAGAACAATAGAGATAATAACCGTGAATGCTAGACTGCATTTGATAGACAAGATCATTTTAATTCTCACTATTACGATATACAAATCACAAGTATTTATCTCTGCTGTTCCTTGCGTTGTAGAAATCAATTGAAATAAAATAAAACACAAGATTATGGTAGATAGCATAATTTATTCTACCTCAATGTATTGGTTGATTTATTGTTTTATTATTTAGTGATTTATTTGTTGATTTATCGTTTATTATTTAATTACTTCTTTGTTGATTTATCGATTATTATTTAATGATTTATTTGTTGATTTATCGATTATTTATTTAATGATTTATTTTATTTAGTTGTGTTTGTTTATCTCATCACTTATTTAGTTATATAATTGTTTATTCCCTATATTTATCTACTCATCTAAATATAAAATTACGAAACTCTTTCATTATTTATGCCTTGTAAAGTCTTTAGATTAAAAGCTTTATATTATAACCATCATTAGGTCTTACTGCCTCTTTTCTAGAATTTACTTTCAAACATAGTCGAACCATTTACGGTCTACTCCAAATCATTTTAGCTTTTACTCATAAGGTAATAAGCTTTTACTCTCAAGATAATTAGATTTATACTCTCAGGATAATTAGCTTTTATACTCAAATCATTCGAACACACTCAAGATCGTTAGTGGTTTTCACTCAACAATCGCTAGTGTTTTATGTACAATTAATTAAATTTATAGACAATAATTAGACTTTCCAAGGCCAATCGTTAGTTCCTAGGCCATCGATTAACGGGAAAAACAACGATTAGAACAAAAAACCCATTAGGCCTTCCTAATTAACATTTCATAATGACTAATCATGCAAAGCTATGTACAAGTAACTTTCTCGACACACAGGTATTTTAATCTCTCTAGGTTGCATGTAATTTATTAAATAGGGCACACCTAGATTTCATATATGTCTCGTAGTTCAATTGGTAATTGCAGAGGCGGATTGACTATGTCAATACAATAATTAAAATGACCCTTGGATCGTTTATGCAACATGTTATTACAATTAATATGACTATAATTATTACTATCGTTAGTTCCAGGTAATAGCTCCGAAAAATCGGATGCCAATAATCTACGTTAACGTAGTCTCTCACTGAATAAAATTCTTTGTCCATTTTGTTTATTATTATATACAATTCAGTTATCAATCTTATCAACACTGTGTCAAGGAAGCTACAGAAGGATCTAGTTGTTATTGAAATTATAACTTTACCGGAATACTGCCGACTGCTCACGTACTGACGCACAACTTCCCTATCAACTTTAATGATTTATTCTGCTTTGACAAATTTGACTACTATTTCTATGCTCACTGGCTCTATATAAAGTAATACTGAACGACAGTAAACAACTACTCGTCGCTTCGTTGTTGTCTCGCCACCTCTCTGAACCGGGTCCCCGCTCCGAAATGAATCTCGAATGCCATCCCCCAATCCAAACGTCTTTCGCAAGGCAAGGCAGCCCCGCCCTCAGTTCCTCAGTGTCTGAAACACAAAACTCTTACCAGTAAATGCGGCTCTTCCGATTGGCTTATCTTTATGTGTGAGTGTCTGCAGTGCAGCGATGTTGCGACCTAGGGTTTTTTATATGGGTGTTAACAATCACCACGTGTGGCTTTAATTTTTTTTCCCATCGTCTTCTAATTTTCAACTAAATCCTTAAGAGTTTTTTGTCCCAAAAAAAAAGGTTCATTTTTGTTATCTGGAATTCTTTGAATGTAATTTCTGTCCCGCATCATGACCGGCAATAACTTGTAACCTTTTTCGCATACTGACAAACCGCCTTTTGTCTATGGATATTTTATTGCTCAGTTTTTAGTTTTTAAGCCATGAACACAAAAAATTGTTGGCACGTTATTGCTTCCAACTGTAGAATTTTAAAGTTGGGCTGTTACCTTTTTTTTTTTTTCTTAGACGTAGCTCTAAGAATTCGCTTGCACGTGCTTACATCGTCGTTGCAATGTTTTTTCTCACGTATTAAATATAGTTTTATCTAAACACGTGATGACCATCTCACACGCCCCCAAATAGATTTTGAAATGTCGAAATTTCAGTTCAGTGTCGATTTAAAATCTATTTCCACAATCCGTCCTATTGTACGTGACATATTAGAAAAATAATATCGCTGTCTCATTAAAGCATAAACCTTGTATCGTCCAAAATGACCTATCTCTGCGTGTATGCTAGCGATCAAATCTACTTGCAACTTCTCTGGAATATACAACCTCAACTCTTCTCCTTGCATACCTTTATTGTAAAGAACACCCTCTTTTAGTACATAATGTTTAAACTCCGATGTACCTATATGCCTCATGCGTCTGATTATTTCGCGAACTAACCTGTCATTGCTTTGGTGCTCACTAATATCCTTCTAACTCCGAGTTACCTTCCGCCCTAAGTGTGTCTTAAACAAATTCATTTCTGGTCCAGCTGTTTTATTAGTTATTATATCAGTAGTCCCTGCTATATGTCTTGATAACGTATCGGCGACTATATTATCCCGGCCTTTTACATGTTCTATGGTGTAATCAAAACGACTCACATAATGCATCCATCGAATCATTCGCGCGCTCAATAATTAACACGACTGTAAGAAAATCAAACTCTTATGATCCGTTCTAATCACTAATCGCGCCCCCCGCAAATAAGTCTCAAATTTGGATAAACTATATATTATAGCCCATAACTCTTGTTCAGTAACCGTCCATCTTCTCTCTGTCTCCGTTAATGATTTGCTACAGAATCCTATAACCCTTTCTTCTCCGTCATTTGTCATTTGATAAACATATCCAGACACGCACATATTACTGCTATCCGTTTGTAATTAATAAATCTCTTTTGGACTTGGATGATGAAGCAATACGGTGTCTACAAACAGTACTTTCACTCTCTCAAAACATTCATTTATCTCTTCAGTCCACGCCCACTTTGTTTTTTTTTGTTTTTTTTTGTTTTAACAAATCACACAATGGTATAACCTTTTCGCTATATCTCGAAATGAAATTACGAAAGTAATTTATTAAACCTAAAAATCCTCGTAACTGTTTAATAGTCTTTGGGACTGGAAAGTCCATTATAGCCTTCTTCCTGTCCGGATCCATTTGTATTCCGTTAGTATTTACTATATGTCCTAACAGTTTTACTTCCACGCACAAAAATCTACATTTCTCTAATCTACCTGTCATCCCCGCTTTCTCTAGCTTATCTAGTACTTGATCTAGGTGTCCTAAGTGTAGACCTAGGTCTCCCGTTGTAAATACAATAAGATCATCTAAATAATTAATACGAAACTCCCGTACGTCATCTAGTATATGTCCATAGCCCTCGAAAACCCTGCTTCCGACGTCTTTAATCCTTGCAGTAATACACGATAGGTGTACGTTTTCCCCATAAAAGAGAAACCAGTGTACTTCCTTGAGTCTTTATGTAAAGGTAATTGGAAATAAGCGTTATTGCAGTCTATTAAACTTATAAAGTTGACCCCATGGAATGATTGAATTATTTCGGATGCCAACGGAGGTGATCCCGCGTCTCCTATCATCTTTTTATTGAGTTCACGCGCGTCTAATAAAAGTCTTATAGTACCATCTCGTTTCTTAGTGTAAGTAAGCGGACTACAATACGGCGTTGCCTCTTGTTGAATAACTCCCAACCCCTCTAGTTCGTCTAATTTTTTCTTGACCTGTTCTCTATGTCCCAACGGTACCGGATAACTACGTTTGACAAAAGGTTTATCATCTATTAATTTAATGACGTGTTCGTACTTATCTGTCAACCCTAACTTATTTGTGAACACCTTACTATGTTTGTCTAATACAGGCAATAACAACTTCTTTTGTTCGCTACTTAAGCCGGTATTGTCCAATTGATCCTTCCAATTGGATATATTGTCAATCTGTTGTGTGTCTCTCACTAACACAGAGTTAATTACAGTAGCGTTCAACGCGCCCCCTAACCTTTCGACTTCACAATCTGAATTTAATTTAACACTAGTCCGAACTCCAAAATGTTCTATCGTTAGCTTAGATTTAATCCCGCTATTTTGATTTAATCTAAGATCGTTAGTGTCCGTTTACTTCCGCAATTTACCACACCTTTCACTCGCTCTAACCAGTCGTACCCTAGTATCAATGACCTAGGTAATCTACGCATAACTAACACAGGTGCCTCGACTAAAGTGCTACCTAATTTGAACTCAATTAACACCAATCGATTCGTACTTTCACTTCTCGAACCAAATGCGCCCTGTACTTGTATGGCAGGTATAGCGATCTCAGGTAGATCGCCCCCTTCCTTCCGGATCAAGTCGTACAATTCATTGGTGATACCACTAATTTGACATTAATGCATTCATACTTTTGCCATACAACCACACACACACCTCCGGTAATCTAGGTAATGAGTAATCATCACTTGTCTCATCTACATCATCTAACTCATGGAATACCGTATACACAACCCTATCTCTCTTCGTACAAAATTCACACATACTACCACCCTCCTCACATACCACGCCAGAGTCGAACTGACTTTCCAATAAGACAGTTACACCACTTGTTAAAGACTGATAATCGCTATCATCATACATCGTTTCGTCTAATGTCTATTGTTAGTAGAGATATTATTTCTCATGGGTGTTACCCGTTGCCTTACAACAATATTTTGCTCTAGATTCCTAAGGAAGTTAGCGCCATTTATAATAGTGAGTTCTTCTGTTCTAGTAAACCATAATTGTTGTACATCTACAGAGTAATGTCTCATTATAGAGTTAACTTGGTCCCTTTCACTAAAGGCTATTGTCAAAGACTGCATTGTCTCTGTCTGTTCGGCAAAATGTTCAGACATAGAGATACCTGAATTAATAGAATACTCCCCTCTAATTATCTTATACCTTACTGATTCTTGAATTTGTTCAGTCCAGTAATTTCGTTTAAAATCAGCCTCGAAATCGGCAAACGTGGCCCAACCCTTCGAGTATAACTCCATAACCTGACGAGCATGCCCTGTAACACATTCCAAAGCAATATCTAGCCCTCTATCGTGCGCGTTTAGAGACTTTATGTATTTCTTTACTCTCTTTAAGAACGTAATAGGGTTAATCTGTGATCTCCCGTTAAAATTAGGTTTGTCAACCGTGGGTTGAACAACAAAGATGTTCCGAGTAGTTAAAGAGCCTACTCCGCCCTCTTCGGACATCACGCTTTCACGTGACAAAGAACTAGCCCCGCTATCTTTGTTTCCCTGACCTAACAGTTCTAACTTCTCAACTCGTTCATTTTTTGTAACAACAATCCTAGGGTCGTATTATTTTCTGTACTCGAATCGTCCATTGATCTGTCCGAACCTAACCCACGATTTCTAATGACACGTTTACTCCTGCCTTCGGCCATGTTAAACAATTGTTTTATGTCCCTAGAGCAATTTACTTATAGTGCGGTCCGTACAATGCGACTGTATTTGCGTTTAAGATGTTCGCGCCTTTCTTTGTTAGTACCGTAAACAACAAAAGTGAACCTTCTCAAAAAAACTCTTTCTTTATCATATTTAAGTTGCGTTCAGATTTTAATCCCGCTTATGTTTATTTACAAGGTAAAATAAAGTGATAAGTAATGTGCTGTGCTCTAAGCTCCCGCTAGTGTCCTGTAAAATCATCACTTATCAACACACAAGTTTACACAATAATACACGATTTATAAGTCATGCACAGTAATATAGTTCATGCACAATAAAACTCCTCTGCTTCACCTCGTTACCTCTGAAAGCTTTATGACACTAGACACTTGTGATTTCTACGTTGTGTTATTTTTTTTTCTTTGTTTATTAAATCCAATCGTATCGTGTCACGAGTACGTAATTGGAAATCCTGGTCACGGCACCATTTCTGTGGTGGTTCGAACCGTGTAGTGATCGTCTAATATGCTTTATAAGAGTATCTAGTATACTTTGCTAAATACAGAGATCCAACATCTTAGGAGAGCTAGACTATCTTGATTGTTTTGCTTCCAATCAAGTCGATTGCACATGTCTATACCAGTACATTAGACCGAACGAACAGTGACCATACATCTTTCCATTCCACCTAGCTTGCTCTAACTAATGGCGAGTCTCGGCCTTCTATGAAGCCTAGATAAATTTTCAATCTTAAAGAAATCTAAGAGCACATAGTAAGTCTGATGAGTGATTGCATAGAGTTGATTAAATGCGTTACAGACTAGCCATAGCAATTGTTAAGATCGCGTGGAAAGGTGTATTGTACCTGTAGGATTCTGTGATCCTCCGTCGGAAAGCCAGCCAGGCGAATGTCGGGGTACCTACACAGCTGACGCTGAGCGCGCTGCTGACCGAAGTCACTTTATGGGGACAACTGACCTGTTTTACCCTATACGCTGCGAAGCGTGTTTCATGTCAATTTTGCATGGCGCTGAGCGCTAATTATGAGTGATGGCATTTTCGCATCTTTTTCCCCTTTGTTATACCATGGTTTTATTCTCACTCATTGTTCTAAGTATATGTAATGATGAGTTAGTCTCGTCAGACTATAGAATGCAAGGTCAGTTGAAGACGGGACGTGTATATGTGACAACCCTAGCTGCCGCAATCCCGTCACGATCATGTACTAGTTTCAATTTATTAAATTCAGGCTTCACATTATAGCGATTGCCTTACTAGCAATAAAACAAATATGACCACTCCCCCTTAAAACATTGCAAAATCTCTGTATTAGCCCTACATGACCCTACCTCCGAGCCTACATCCTAGCTTAATTATAATAAATATTACCTACCGTTACTTACTATCCGTCGGATGTCTGCATCTGCTCTCCATCTGCTCAACTCTGCATCTAATCTGCTATTGTCTATCAACTCTAATGTGACTAAATGTTTCTGTTCTATAATGATACCTGTCTCACTCTCTAGTTAGACTGGATACAAATGTGCAGTTGTCGTAGGCTAGTTGTAGTGGCTAGCCAGATTTAAACCAAAGTATCAAAATGATTGCTCTTCTAGAATAATTAATAACTTTACGTCTGTATGTCTATAAAGATTAAGTCTACAGTCATCTATTCACAAGTGGCTAGTGAAACAAGGCTTGTTTATCTAGAGAACTAGCTTGAGTAACTAGTGAAACAAGGATTACAAGTTTAAAGAATTAAGCCAAGAACAATAGAGATAATAACCGTGAATGCTAGACTGCATTTGATAGACAAGATCATTTTAATTCTCACTATTACGATATACAAATCACAAGTATTTATCTCTGCTGTTCCTTGCGTTGTAGAAATCAATTGAAATAAAATAAAACACAAGATTATGGTAGATAGCATAATTTATTCTACCTCAATGTATTGGTTGATTTATTGTTTTATTATTTAGTGATTTATTTGTTGATTTATCGTTTATTATTTAATTACTTCTTTGTTGATTTATCGATTATTATTTAATGATTTATTTGTTGATTTATCGATTATTTATTTAATGATTTATTTTATTTAGTTGTGTTTGTTTATCTCATCACTTATTTAGTTATATAATTGTTTATTCCCTATATTTATCTACTCATCTAAATATAAAATTACGAAACTCTTTCATTATTTATGCCTTGTAAAGTCTTTAGATTAAAAGCTTTATATTATAACCATCATTAGGTCTTACTGCCTCTTTTCTAGAATTTACTTTCAAACATAGTCGAACCATTTACGGTCTACTCCAAATCATTTTAGCTTTTACTCATAAGGTAATAAGCTTTTACTCTCAAGATAATTAGATTTATACTCTCAGGATAATTAGCTTTTATACTCAAATCATTCGAACACACTCAAGATCGTTAGTGGTTTTCACTCAACAATCGCTAGTGTTTTATGTACAATTAATTAAATTTATAGACAATAATTAGACTTTCCAAGGCCAATCGTTAGTTCCTAGGCCATCGATTAACGGGAAAAACAACGATTAGAACAAAAAACCCATTAGGCCTTCCTAATTAACATTTCATAATGACTAATCATGCAAAGCTATGTACAAGTAACTTTCTCGACACACAGGTATTTTAATCTCTCTAGGTTGCATGTAATTTATTAAATAGGGCACACCTAGATTTCATATATGTCTCGTAGTTCAATTGGTAATTGCAGAGGCGGATTGACTATGTCAATACAATAATTAAAATGACCCTTGGATCGTTTATGCAACATGTTATTACAATTAATATGACTATAATTATTACTATCGTTAGTTCCAGGTAATAGCTCCGAAAAATCGGATGCCAATAATCTACGTTAACGTAGTCTCTCACTGAATAAAATTCTTTGTCCATTTTGTTTATTATTATATACAATTCAGTTATCAATCTTATCAACACTGTGTCAAGGAAGCTACAGAAGGATCTAGTTGTTATTGAAATTATAACTTTACCGGAATACTGCCGACTGCTCACGTACTGACGCACAACTTCCCTATCAACTTTAATGATTTATTCTGCTTTGACAAATTTGACTACTATTTCTATGCTCACTGGCTCTATATAAAGTAATACTGAACGACAGTAAACAACTACTCGTCGCTTCGTTGTTGTCTCGCCACCTCTCTGAACCGGGTCCCCGCTCCGAAATGAATCTCGAATGCCATCCCCCAATCCAAACGTCTTTCGCAAGGCAAGGCAGCCCCGCCCTCAGTTCCTCAGTGTCTGAAACACAAAACTCTTACCAGTAAATGCGGCTCTTCCGATTGGCTTATCTTTATGTGTGAGTGTCTGCAGTGCAGCGATGTTGCGACCTAGGGTTTTTTATATGGGTGTTAACAATCACCACGTGTGGCTTTAATTTTTTTTCCCATCGTCTTCTAATTTTCAACTAAATCCTTAAGAGTTTTTTGTCCCAAAAAAAAAGGTTCATTTTTGTTATCTGGAATTCTTTGAATGTAATTTCTGTCCCGCATCATGACCGGCAATAACTTGTAACCTTTTTCGCATACTGACAAACCGCCTTTTGTCTATGGATATTTTATTGCTCAGTTTTTAGTTTTTAAGCCATGAACACAAAAAATTGTTGGCACGTTATTGCTTCCAACTGTAGAATTTTAAAGTTGGGCTGTTACCTTTTTTTTTTTTTCTTAGACGTAGCTCTAAGAATTCGCTTGCACGTGCTTACATCGTCGTTGCAATGTTTTTTCTCACGTATTAAATATAGTTTTATCTAAACACGTGATGACCATCTCAACATGACACGTATGCATCTCTTTTGACATTTAAAATTTTTTTCTCAATGAGCTGCATCACCCCAAAATATAATTGCATACCGTAACCTAGAAGCCACAAAGCCATGATGGGACGCGGGTAACGTTGAGATACTAACTTTTTGCGACAGAAGATATCGTCGGCTTACTGCAAAAAATCATTAAAGAGCAGGTAAGTGTTTTCGAGGAATGACTAAGTAAAGTTTTGTAAAAAATGCTTATGGGGTATCATTTAAAAAAGTGCTGACGTATAGATCTACTTTTTAATAATGAATATTTAATAAAGAAACGTAGGAACAAATCAACATACTTTTTTAAAAATAAGAAAATGAAATTAGTTACGTTTGCCTTAAGTTTAATCTTAACAAATCAACAAATAATGATTTAATTTACCAATATTAATTGGTAACCATTATTTAAATACAGTTAAGTGCTTAAGTAATATTAACTTTGAATAGGGAAATGAAAGAATTAAATCTCGTAACTCCTTCATCACTCACAAAATGATTAAATGTAAATCAATCAGTCTTAATCAAAATATAAATGGATGTTATTAAATATTTTAATAAATATTTGAACATTCGATTAAGATGAAACTGCATTTATAGATTAATAAGGCAGCCGCCCGGAATGCGGAAGGTGCGTGGTTCCATTCCCGCCTGAGGTAGTCGTCTTTTTTCAGTGTTTAAAAAATTTTACTTAAGTATATTTCAGCGTTAATAAAACGCTAAAATATAAAACATTAATCTATAAACGCAGCTTCATCTTAACCGAATGTTCAAATATTTATAAAAATATTTTCTTTCGGATCTCAGAGGTGAAAAACTTCTAAAAAATGATAAAGCAATGTTGACTAAAAACATAAGCATCAAGCACTGACAAATTTCGACGGTTGAAAGCCAGACCTTGGTAGCCAAGTGGTTAAGGCAGCCGCCCGGAATGCGGAAGGTGCGTGGTTCGATTCCCGCCTGAAGTTGTCGTCTTTTTTCAGTGTTTAAAAAATTTTACTTAAGCGACCATTTTTGTCGACACGCTACCTACGAGAGCGCACAACTTTTGTTGGCTTGACCTCACCTTCGTGTAGACCCAAACAGCCGATTGCTGTTTCCTTTCGGGCTCATATGAATAAATCCACGATTTATCACCTGAGACGGTATTGTAAACAGCATTTAAACTCCCTCTATCAAACCGTTGCAGAGCAGACCGACACCATTTAACACGAGCCGACTTTTGTTCTTCGGTCAAACGATGGGGCACCCCGCGGGAAACTAACTTACATGGGTGTCATTTGTGAAACTTCATGAACTGGGGTTCATCAAGCAATATTATTTGAATGGCTGTCATACCAATGCTGAGAGAAGCCCGTATCTGCTCGTATGCCACATGTCTATCTTCTTGTATTAATTGGCGTACAGCATCGATGTTTTCTTTTGATACCGCTGTGTTTGGCCGATCAGAAGAGGGTACTGTGGTAAGAGATGAACGTCCTCGACGAAACTCAGAATACCAGCAATATATAGTCGTTTTACTAGGTACTTCACGTTCATAAATAGAAACAAGCTCGGCAAGACATTGTTCTTGAGATAAACCTCGGCGAAAGTTGTGAAAAATTATCGCACGGACATGTTCCCGCGTAAGCTCTATTTTCTCACTGACTACCACTATTTCAATAATACTGTTTTTTTTAAATGGAATTAAATGCGAAAGAATACTTAATTTCAAATACCAAAAAGATTTTAAGTCTAAGTTATTCAAAAGTATTCCAATCCCGATCTTTTCGGTGTGACCCTTGACTATTATCCCCGAAGGGTTAGTCAGAGACAAGGCAATGAGGACAGCAAAAGCAGTCTTCTACCAGATATTTCTTTAATAGCATCAGGAATACTCTGAAGCAGTTCCTATCTCATCCTTACTTTTTTACCATTACTTTCATTCCATATGAAGCAGTGACCATCATTCGGCTCTCCCGCTTTGTAAATAGTGGCATTGTAGACATTTAATTGCCAGAAATCACTAACTGTTGACCACTCACACGATGCTCAATCTTCGAAGTTCCTTCGCTCACAGACCGCGACCGTGTAACTGTGGCGGATACAGGCGCGTGCAGGTGAGGAGAGCGCGCGCGGGATGCGGCCAAATCCAGTTTATGACGCCTGTGTACGAACCAGTTTGTACGTGTTGCCCACCACTCTGGTGCTACCTAATATCACTATTTTGCTTTTATTGATGTTGAAATTTTGACAAAAGTCAGTAACGACACTAAGATTAAATAACTATCAATAATTAAATTTGGTAAAAGTCAGTAATATCACTTAAATAATTTAACGTCGTAAATTTTTTTGAAAAAAATCATTAAGAAGCTGATAATGATTTTATCTAAAAATAAAGTCTAGATTTTATTCATACGTCGTAATAACAAATAATCACTATAAAACTTATCGAGTTCTGCCAGTTAATGATTATGAAAGTGTTATAACCATGTGTTTTACCAAAAAAAATCATCAAGGTACAAAAATGATTTTTGATGAATAAAAATTTCTAAAATTAGGTTTATCAACTTTTTACAACGGAGTAGCTTTATAAATACGGCAGATAGGAAAATATCGATTTGCCTAATATAGTATTCATTGCTGCTGATCTAACTATGTCAATAGTGATTTTTTGCAGTTATTGATTTCTTGCAATAAGCCGACGATATAGGCTGTATAAAGACTGTGAAAGCTTTCCACATACAAAGTCTATGTGATTTCGCCATTTTAAATTATCTTCTATGTGTAAGCCAAGGAATTTGGTGGCTGTGGTTGGTTCAATGAGTCTGCCATTGTGTTCTATTTTATAAGTTAATTTAGTATTGCATCTTTGTTTAAATTCCATAATTTTCGTTTTATCTATATTTATTACAAGATTGTTGTTGTCTAACCACACAATTATTGACTTAACACTGCAGTATAGTATATTACTTTCTTTGCTGAATACAACTGTACAGTCATCCGCAAACAATATCATCGAATCACTGATGGAATTTGGGATATCATTAATGAATATCAAAAAGAGGAGTGGACCAAACGCTTCCTTGAAGCACCCCACAGATGACTATTCTAGGACTTTTATAGTTAGCTTTCTATTTAGTTTTTTAAAAACTTCTTGATATATTCGTAATTTGGGTCCTTAGACTTAGATAAGATTGGAGTCAATCTTAAGGATTGCCTCTTATCCCATATATTTCAAGCTTGTCAAGTAGAAACTTGGGATCCACTAAATCAAACTCCTTTGACATATCCCTATATAGAACAAATACAGGGCTCCTTGAGTCTACTCTGGGATAAATTAAGTGAAGAAATTCGTGAATTGCTAAATTAATGACATATTTTTTCGGAATCCTTTGTGAATATATTATTATTTTCAAAATAGTTATCAAAATAATTGTAAATAACCTTTTCAATTATTTTCTAGAAAATAGGTACTAAGGCTATAGATCTGTAGTTTTTCATATTATGTTAGTCGTCTTTTTTATAAAGTGGTTTTTTTATTTTTTATTGTGGCACGCTATAATGGCCTCACTCTGCCTGATGAAAAGCAGCCAGTGAAGCCCAAGAACTGAAAGGGTTCATCACAGCGCTACCACGCTATGCCGAATGCTCACACTATGGCGGCCTGCATAAATGCTTTTTCACGCCCCGCTTAAATAACCCAGGAGAGAAAGAGGAGAGAAACACGTGTGCAGGAAGCGCATTCCACATACGGGCAGTTCGGCAAAAGAACGATTGTCCAAACTTTTTGGTACGTGTCTTAATGGTCAACACGGTATGAGGGTGGCTTCTAAGACCTGCACGCGTCGATCTGGAAAGGAAAGGAGAGGGAGGATGAGGTCAAGGAGCTCCTCAGAGCATTCACCGTGGTAAAGGCGGTAGAAAGCACTAAGGGAAGCAATGTGCCTACGTAGCTGTAACGGCTCCAGACTGGTCGTAACGTCATCGTTACCGATAGTACGGACAGTACGTCTTTGCAACCTGTCCAGAGCTTCGAGCAATACTTGGCGGATCCGTCCCAAAGATGAGAGCAATACTCCACGCAGGAGCGCACCTGAGTCTTTTACATAAGTCAACGTTGCTCCGGCGTGAAGAACCGCTTCACTTTGTTCAGGATTCCGAGTTTACGTGAGGATGTGGTTATATAAGGTGACTGCTAGAAACCGCAAAAAACTTCTAGGGCTGGTCAGGTCAAGTGTTTCCAACATGACAAAAATGACAAAAAAGAAATTCGTGTTTTTTTTAAATTTTTAATTAAATAATTCATTTTGTATATTTTAATTAGATGGTCTTTGAGTATCTAATTTATTTTAAACCAATAGCATAAGAAAAATAAAATTAAAAACAATTAAAAATAACGATTATTTACAACGCGCGGGCAACGAACGGCTGGCCGGCCGACTGTTGACCCGTAAGCGTTGTCAGCTGGGCGATAAGTACCTACGTTAGTCTGCAATCACGAGACCCCATTTATTTTCCTTTAATTGAAATGTGCGTAAGTATAAGGTGCAGTTAAGTCCAACGCCACTTTTTAACTGTAATTATGGTAAGTGTTATGATGTATGAACGTAATTTCAATTCAATCCTAGTAAATATCTATCACACCACACATTATGAGAAGTTACAATTATCTTTCCTTACAAATGAAAGATCAATGGGTAGTTGGGTAGTTATCTAATATCGCGTCCGCACGCTAAGCACTTGCCGCTAACTCCAAACCAAATTACCAGATGACCTTTCATGTCCTCGACAACTAAACAGCCTAAAGCATTGTGATAAGTTACCTATGTTATGTTGTTGTTATTCAAGCGGTTATTTTACTATTCAGTCTTACTTATTTATTTACACTAAATTAAGTCAAACTAATGTCTCGCATTAAAGGCAACGTTAATACCTAAAAAGCTGCGTAATTAATAGGTGTCGGTAGGTTCTTACTTACATGATGTTAGAAGCATTCCAGTTTATTACATCAGCGAACAGGAAAGGTGATAAGCTTCCCATCACACCTCACAGGCTTTGACTGTCAAACTAATGTAATATTACATAAAAATTAAACCTTCGCCAAAATAACGTAAGTAAAATAAAATTTATTAAAGGACGAACTAAAATAACTCTTGTGATCGGCACATTATTATTACACTTATTTAACGTGTTTAAAAGAACACCACCTGTTCTACCTACAAGTCTAATACGACTTAACACCCATTTGTTACACAAAACATTAATTTGTTACTGAACTTGATTACTTTATTCACGGTAGCCTATTCATAATAATACTATTCCTTTACTAATTAACTCATACTAGTTATTAGTTTAATCGCCCACACACAAATGCACCTCACATACACACTACACACCAAAATTTTCCCGAGGAAACTGCACACACCTGCTGCGCTGCGCTGCGCAAGAGACTCAAGTGAGTTCAGTGACTCGACTCAGCACAGCAGTGCCACAGTGCGATTCTCTAAGTAAAGCCGTAACGTTGGTAGCACCGCCTGCCGCAGCGATAAGAATTTACTCTGTCTCTTTCATAGTCATAGAATTGGAAAGAGACAGCAGATCGTCTACGTGTCGCCCGCTTGCGCATCTTGCATCTTTGATTTTTTCGGCAGTCAACTTATGCATTCTGTCTGGTGCATTCGCGTCGCGTGTGCGTAAAAATGCCTAAAGCACGCCGAATTAGTGTAATAATAATTATGTGCCGATCACAAAAGTTGTTCTAGTTTATCCTTTAATAAATTTTAATTTATTTACGAAATTTTAGCACAGGTTTTCACTTTTATTTAATCATTATTACATTCGTTTGACAGTGGGAAGCTTATCACCTTTCCTGTGCGCTAATGTTATAAACTGGAATGCTCTATAACACTATGTAAGTACCTGCCTACCTATTATTTACGCAGCAGTTTAGGTATCAACGTTGCCTTTAATGCAATACATTAGTTTAACTTAATTTAGTGTAAGTAGGCAAGACTGAATAGTGAAATAACGTTTGACTAACAACAACACAAAATAGGTAATACATACTTATTTTAGTTTAGTTGTCGAAGACATGAAAGGTCATCGTTCGGTCGTTGGTCGTACCTTAGATACTACTACTACCTACATTTGATCTTTCATTTGTAAGGAAAGGTAGCTGTACCTATCTTCTCATAATGTGTGATAGATTTTTTTTTGTAAGACGTAGGGTAGGTTTGAGTTGAAATTACGCTCATACATAACACTTATCATATTTACAGTTAAAATGTGGCCATAACTTGATGCAATCGATAGTCGTTGGACTTAACTGCACCTTATACCTATAGACCGATAGCGCTAGGTTTTGAGGTTTCAAAATATTAAAGTTGTTTATGTTTTACATATAGTTTCCGGACCTTATGCCCAACCTAATATATTAGTTTGTGTCATCCTAGGTACTTGCGTAGGTAGAAATTTAGGTATTTGTCGCTTCGATCAGTATTGGATGAAAAGAAAATTAGAGATGAAAATTTTACTGTCATGATAATAACGAAGTAGTAACTGATGTACATAGGCAATTTGTGTCATTTCTGTCCACGAAATTCCTGATATTTAACCAGTACTTATCACGTCGCCCAACTAGCTCTGAAAGAATATTACAATAGGTTAAATAGGTGTTACGCGTTTTAGAGTACTGATATCTGTTGTTCAAAATATTTTGTGTCGAATTCATCCACGACATTTATAGATATTTCATTTTTTTATTACAAAACCCTGTAAAAGCCACAAAAGAAAGTGCAAGTTATTAGAGTTTAAGTGTTTTTGATTATTATGGTGTAACAAAACACTATTCATAATTTGTGTCGTTTTTATCCACGAATTCTTATTATTTTAATAAAAACAGACTTTTATGCACGTGTAGGGCAAGCGCGGGGAAGAGGGCGGCGGCGCGCGGCGGGCAAAATTCAAAGCGAATAGAAGCGTCATCACATGAGTTGTGGCGTCATGCTCGCGTCAGGGCCCTGAGCCTAATTTATATACAAAATGTATGCTGTATGCAACGTCTCAAATCAGTTCTCCGTCCTGGCCACGCATACGGCACGCCCTGTGCACGGCCCGGTCTAATATAATTCATCCCTCAATCTAAAATAATATTGACCCTTATGCTACGGCCACACTATCGCGCTAGTGCGAAGATTCACGTTGTCGCGACACGTCTGGCCAAAAACTTCGTCATAATAACGCCATGCATCATCGCGTTATGCTACGGCCACACTATCGCGGTAAAATTCTTGTTCCGTTGTCGCGGTAAAAACTTCATGTTCCGTTGTCGCGATAAAGCTTGGCCACATCATAAAAAACTTCGCGACGACGTCGCGATAATTGTGAACTTTGTCGCGATAATGCATTTCAACTAGTGGTAGGTAATATATTCGAAACTATATATCGATATTTGATATCGGATTCCTAAACTATAGCTAACATATATTTTAATATCGGTGATATCGGTATCGATCATTTCTGCGGACTATTAAAAATTCATGCAATATCGTGTTTTTTCCACTATAGTTTCAGAACGCATCGAATTAATATCGGATTTTGATGCAATATAGGTCACTTATAAGTTTCTTTTCAATAAATTTAGATAACTCAGTCAGTTTACCTTGTTCTAAGTAAGTGAGTGCCTATTAATTAAGTGATAAGGATTTAGTTAAGTAAGTTGAATTTTTCTTAAATAAATTTATGTACCTTTAATAATTTTATTGAGGAGCTCGATGGCGCAGCGGCTAGCGCGTTCGGCTTGCGATCTTGCTCGCTAAGCCTCTTTCTCAATGCCGGGTCACTGGATGGGTGACCAAATTAATAAAAAAACATCTCGAGCTCCTTCGTGCTTCGGAAGGCACGTTAAGCCGTTGGTCCCGGTTGTTGTCGTAAGATGACAGTCGTTAAAACCCACCAACCCGCATTGGGCCAGCGTGGTGGGTTATGGCCCAATATCCCCATGTGTGCTATTGGAGGCCTGTGCCCAGTAGTGGGACGCTAATAGGCTGATGATGATGAATAATTTTATTCATTAAACTTTTACAAGCACATTAGTTTGTTAAAAACTACCGATCAATGATAATTCAATAAACATCAGCGATACGGTACAATATTCTTGAATCGAATCACGTACAATATAGTGATGTCAACGCACACCTCATTTCTGACGCGATACTTAGTGTTTTTAAAATATACAGTTTCAGCTATGCGATTCTCTAAGCGACACATAGACGCTGCGCGCATGACTGCGATATGAAAGAGACAGAGTCATAAAAAGCTAAATTCAGTATACATGTCCCAACTCGGGACACCGACCACCGTCTCCAGAGAAAGACAGCCTGATCTGGTACACCGACGGATCCAAAATGGAGTCAGGCACTGGAGCAGGTATCTTTAGCAATGACTTTAAGCACAGTCAGAGTATGGGAAAGTTCGCTTCTGTTTTTCAGGCAGAAACTTTCGCAATTCTCCTGTGCGTTAAAAAGAATCTAGAACTTGCTCCTAAAAAGCGTAACATATTCATCCTGAGCGACAGCCAAGCCGCGCCCAAGTCACTTATATCGCCTCGAATCTACTCCAGCTTTGTGCTTGAAACCATGAAAGCCTTAAACAAGCTAGGTAGGCACAACATGGGAATCCATGGCAATGAAATGGCCGATGCACTTGCTAGGGAGGGCTCAGGGACCCCATATATTGGTCGTAAGCCGTTTGTGGCACTAGCATCGAGTACCATCAACAAAGCCTTCAAGGACCACATCCAAAACAGGCATAGAACCGAATGGAAAGAGCTACCCGGCATAAGACACTCAAAATCCTTCAAAGTCAGGCCCGATTAATCACCAGTGCCCTGACTGGGCACTGTGCCATAAAACAAATGCTCCACAAAATGCAACTAGCAACAGGCAACCTGTGCAGGGCATGTGGAGGGGAAACGGAGTTCATGCAGCACCTACTGTGTGACTGCGACTCTTTTGCCAGGAAAAGAATGAATCTTCTGGGATCGGCCTACCCGAAACCAGTTGATTTTATGCTCTTCGCCCTCACGGACATTGCCAAGCTTATGGCAATTATCTTCACTGAGGAGGTAGAGTGATAGGACGGGGTTATACAAATAGGTGGTTTGACGGGCGGGTGGTTTAGTGGTCAGCAACAAATGTTTGTGTGGTGAGCACGAGCATTTTGTGAGCGAGCCATGGATTATTATTAGTATTTATGTATGTTTGTATATCCGTTATTCAGTCACCATAGTTCGGGTTATGCTTAGTTTGGGGCTGAATAATTGGTGTGACAGTTGTAATTTTTTTTTGTGTTTGTGTCTTGGGGTAACATAAAACCGGTTCTTATTCATAATATTTTATTACTTCTAATACTTTATTGTTACTCCAATCCATAATGATCGAAACAGAATCATTTCAATAGTCGTATTAGCAACACGTTCACAGTGTTCACACCTCTAGTTGTCTCGCAGTCAACTCCTCTTAGGTCAACTAAAGTGTGCGAATAAAGTGTACCTGCACGAACTTTATCGCGACAAAATTCTTTGATGAGCGGCAATTTACCGACAGCAGCGCGTTAACGCAATGATGCATCGCGTTAAGACGAAGTGTTTGGCCAGACGTGTTGCGACAAAGCGAATCTTGAAAATGGTGTGGCCGTCGCATTAACGCGCCGCTGTCGGTTAATTGCCGCACATCAAAGGATTTTGTCGCAATAAATTTCGTGCGGTTATACTTCCATCGCACACTTTAGTTGACTGCGAGACAACTAGAGGTATGAACGTGTTGCAAATACGACTATCGAAATTATTCGGTTTCGATAATTTATGGATTGATTTAGATTCGATAAAGTATTAGAAGTAATACAATATTACGAATTAGAACCGGTTTTATGGAACCCCCAAGACCCAAATTACAAAAAAAATAACAACTATCACACCAATCATTCAGCCCCAAACTAAGCATATCCCGAACTATGGTGACTGAATAACGGATAAACAAACATACATAAATACTAATAAACATCCATGCCTCGGTCACACATGCTCGTGCTCACCACACAAGCATTTGACGCTGACCGCTAGACCACCCGGCCATCAAACCGCCTTTTAAATATTAACTTTTTTTTAAGTTATCAATTTTAATAAAATAAAAATTAAAGCAAATGAATTCTCCTAAGAATTAAGTGGTAATAATAATTTTAAAATGAACAAAAGTTATTTATCACGAACACCTGAAGTATCAAAGTGACGGCAAAACAAATAAAACCATAGACCAATCCATAGAGTACATAAAATAACTAGCGAATAGTTCAAACTCTTTTCCAAGTTTATTAGGAAGAAATTAAAACCTTCCTATTCCCAATTTAAAAACACATTTTAAAAAGTTTTTATTTGTAAGCAAATAATCTAATATTACAATTAAACTAGTATTAAAAACTACCAAACTTATGAAAAGTTAAACAATATAAAAGTACTAACTTTGTCCGATTTTTGTGTATAGATAGATAACATCGACCATCGTCTTTTATTTTCATCTTTGTATTTATTTTGTTCAAATAATAAAGATGCAGTAAATAATTATTTGCCGACATGTAATAAAGCGCAACCGCCTCTTCCATTTTTCCCGTTGAAATTAGAAGTGGGCGATACAAATCGTATATAGTTACTGAAACGTATAATTATTGCATCAATTTCGTCAAATCCGATATCGATGCGGTCTGAATCTATATATTTTGGAAAACACTATATCGCGTTAGGAATGCGGTGTGCGTTGAGATCACTATATTGTACGTGGTCCGATTAAAGAATATTTTACCGTATCGCTTATACTTATTGAAATTATTATTGATCGGTAGTTTTTGACAAATAACTGTGCTTGTAAATGTTTAATGAAATAAAATTATTATGGGTACCTAATTACCTACATTTTATTTTAGAAAAATTTTACTTACTTAACTAAATCATTATCTCTTAATTAATAGGCACTCACTCACTTAGAACGTGGGTAAACTGACTGAGTCGTCTAAATCTATTGAAAAGAAACTTATAATATTCAATATCGATTCGATGCGTTCTGAAACTAAATAGTGGAAAAATCACGATATTGCATGAATTTTTAATAGTCCGTTGATATGGTCGATACCGATATTAAAATATAATTATGTACCTACCATAGTTTAATAATCCGATATCAAATATCGATATATGGTTTTGAATATATTACCCACCACTAGGTAGTTAAATTGCAATAACGCGACAAAGTTCAAGATTATCGCGACGTCGGCGTCGGTCGCTAAGTTTTTTTAGATGTGGCTAAGCTTTATCGCGACAACGGAACACGAAGTTTTTATCGCGAAAACGGAACCAATATTTTCGCCGTCTAGTGTGGCCGTAGCATCAGAGCAAAGTATTGACCACATTGACCGTTGCCATTCGTAGGTAATGGGATTCCAGACGCGTTTCGTTCAAAATTAGCACGTCATTATTGTAATCTCTATGGGTAGGTACACATTTGTTAATTACGTAGCGGAGATAAATAAGAGTCAATCAATACTTCATAGGTAGTAATTTATATGAAAGAAATCATACCGAACGAACGTATGTGCGTGCGTATGCCCCCCCGCCCGCTGTCGCCTGCCCGCGTCCGCCCTAATCAGCTCGCGTCCGCCAGACCGCAACAATTTGCTTTTGTGTTTTATTCCTTTAAATATCGTGCATGAAAATGACACAAATTTACAAAGTCGATTTTTCATGCATTTATGATATTGAATATGTGAACTCTAATCATTGTAATATTTTTTTTATGTGTTTGTAGCTTGAAAAAACAAAATAATAAAAAATCTTACAATTGCGTGGCCTAATTTGGCACAAAATTATTTAATGGGCATATGAAAGTGATCTGAGATAGGAAATAGTTATTTCATCAATTGTAATTTTTTGTTTGCAATGTTTTTACATACTGACCCTAATTCAGTTTGCACTGGACGAAGATGACACAAACTGTGTTTGCACACTCCGCAGGCTATCATAGATATGATACCATAATTATTTTAAACTTTAAATTAATTTTGCCACTTCTGCTTTGAATAAAAAGAATCAACCACAAAACATCGAATTGCTGAAAATGCAAGTGACAGATGTGACACAAAACGCACTATTAAGCTTCTTAGGTACGACTGTATCGACAAGCAAAAAAAAAGTAACTTTAGAATTTTTTAAACTTATGACCCCATAATAGCCTAGCGCTATCGGTCTACTACGCACATTTCAATTAAAGGAAAATAAATGGGGTCTCATGATTGCAGACTAACTTAGGTACTTAACGCCCAGCTGACGACGCGGACGTGTCAACCGACGGCCGGCCGGCAGTTCGTTGAACTTCTTTCCCCTCGCGTTGTAAATAATCGTTATTTTTAATTGCTTTTCATTTTATTTTTCTTATGTTATTGCTTTAAAATAAATAAGATACTCAAAGACAATCTAATTAAAATTTACAGAATGAATTATTTAATAAAAAATGAAAAAAACACGTATTTCATTTTTGTCATTTTCATCATGTTTAAAACACTTGACCTGACTAGTCCTAGAAGTTTTTTGCGGTTTCTAGCAGTCACCTTATATATAATGCTCACAATATAGCTTTTCGGTTTGAGGTCGCTGTGTATGTCCATACCTAAGAGACAGAGACCAGTCTGGATGGGTAATAGGTTGCTCCGGAAGGAGGGTTGAGGGAGAATTGCGGACTTTTGGCATTGTACTGGACCAGGTTATCAGAGCCCCATTTATAAATGCGGTCTAAGTCCTCGTCCAGCTAAATGACAATCTTCCGTCTCGACTCCACTACATCGGCTTGCTTTGCCGCAAGGTGACCCAAATAACGCTGATGTACTGTATTGTCGTCTGCATAGCAATGAATGTTAGCCAGCGTGGGCGATATTATATATACCCTGCGGCACTCCGGCGTTCACCTGCAGAAACTGTGAGGCACTGCTTTCGCAGAGTACGCGAATGCAGGAACCCGGCGACCTAATCGCATAGGCGAGGTGGCAAGCCGTATGACGAAAGCTTGAAAAGAAGCGAACGATGCCAAACTCGATCGAAAGCCTTGGAGATGTCCAGGCTAACAGCCAATGCTTCTCCGTGCTTGTCCATTGCTTCACCCCACAGGTGTGTTATGAACGCCAGGAGATCACCCGTTGATCGTTTCGGTCTGAACCCGTATTATCGATCATGAATCAGGGAGTGATCTTCTAGGTAGCGAATGAGTTGCCTGTTTATGATTCGCTCAAAAACCTTGCAAAGGACAGAGGTGACAGCATTAGGTCGATAGTTGGCTGGGTCGGACCTATCCCCTTTTTTGGAGACTGGCTGGACGTTCACCTTTCTCCAAGCCTCCGGCACAATTCCAGTTGAGTACGAGAGGTGGTATAGGCGTGTCAGTACTGGAGACAACTCGGGAGCACATTTTTTAAGGACGACTGCTGGTATACCGTCAGGACCGCTAGCCTTCCGCACATCAAGTGACTGCTGCATGGCACGGACCTCACGTTGTCTGATTTGGACGTCAGGCATTGAGGAACCACAGTGAGGGATGGTGGTGGTTCCGCGCCGCAGTCATCGACCCGCGAATTCGCCGCAAAGAGCTTCGCTAAGAGGTTAGCCTTGTCTAGCGGCCGATGGGCCAACGACCCATCAGGGTACCGCAGTGGGGGCAGAGAAGGCGCGCAAAAGTTGGCTTGCACCGCTTTGTCCAGTCGCCAATAACTTCGGCTACCCGTTGGGTGCGACAACACATGTTGGCCATTGATGAACTGGTAGTCCTGTGTAATGGTAACAATGAAGGGATTGATTCACTCACAAGTAATTGTAAATGTAAACAGTTACCAAGCCGTTCATCAATCCCATGTGATTCTTCCTCTGTCGAATTGATTGATGTTTCTTCCAAAAGTTCCCTTACTCAGTGCACAATTAAAAATGTACCACAACTTATACCAACCAACCAGATTCCATGTAAGACAGATTGTAATAGTGACTTGGTAATATTTAGTGATGAATTTGGTAAAAACATGGGTCGGTTGTTATTTGACTTGGGACATTCAGTTATCAATTATTGTATACCGGGTGCTTGTTATCAACATATTTTGAAAAAAGCTGTAGAACATAAATATAACCCCAATAGCACCTTATTATTATTTGTTGGTAATAGAGGTAATCTGAACAAAACAAGCCTTATAAAATGTTTAGAATGTTTGAATAAGTTAATTGTAAAGAATATTATATTGTTTACATTACCCTATTGTAGTAGTTTGCCACAGGAGGAAAATTCTGTTAGACATAAGCTTAACCTGACATTACATTTATTTTGCAAAAATGACATAATGCATTTAATTGACACTAACAATTATGTTAGTAATTTTTATTTGACAAGAGATAGTTATTATCTGTCAAATTATTTTAAGCGACAAATAGCTTTATCGCTATCCTATTGTATCCAAACGTCAGCCAAAAACTTGGCTAAACAAGTTGCTTCTATTGAGCAATGTATATTTGACATAGACGTCAGTAGTGTTTCTACTGACATTCCAATTAATTATTTAAATTAAATTATATGACAAAAGAGGAAAACTGTTGCGAAATGTTTGTTAATAAAATGAAATTAAATGAATGTAAAAATAGCTTTAGCAAAAGCCCATGTCAATCATTAAATTTAAAAAATGCACAATCTTTTAACATTGTCCACCAGAACATCCAAGGAATGATGTGCAAAGATTTGGAGATTGAATTGTTCATGAACTGTAATAAAATTGATATTCTTTGCATAACAGAATTTTAAGAATCATTTGGTAGGAAGTTCGTTCAGTCGAGGAAATGCAATACATGGTGGCTCCTTAATTATTGTTAGTAAAAAGTTTAAATTAAAGGATAGCAAAGACATAGTGAGCCTCTCGGTTGAGCGAACAATAGAAATAGCTTGTGTGGAGTTGGAGCAGTTTGTTGTATTAAGTGTGTACAGACCTCCTTCAGCATCATATGATTTTTTCGAAAAAGTTATGGATGAGGCATTATATAAAGCCCGTAATGTGGGTAAAACAATAATTGTTTGCGGGGATTTTAATATTAATTTGTTAGAAAATTCCACAATGTCAACTAAAATTAAAAACCTATTTCTATCATACAACTTAAATTATTTAGTTTTGGAGCCGACAAGAATAACTGCCACTTCGGTCACCTGTATTGATAACATATATACAAATGTAAAACCACTGGCTAAGCAAATTATTAATAACCTGGACTCTGATCATTGTGGCCAAATGGTCAGCTTTCCACACCAGCGTAAACAAGTGACGAAAAAGAATATCACTGTTGTACCAAAAACTGCAGGTCGGCTGGAACGCTTTAAAAGCAATCTAGATACAAAATTAAATTATTTAGAATACAATGACAACCCTAATGTCTTTTATAATATTTTTTTTAACATTTATTGTTCAGAAATTAATAAACCTTTTATTCCAAAAAAGATCTCAGTTAGTGGTACTGTAACTTTTAATGAATGGGCTACAATTGGTATTCACAGAAGTAGGAAACGCCTTTATGAACTTTATGGTGAACGCAACTATAACACCAGCGATGACTTCAAATTATATGTTAAAAATTATTCAAAGTTATTCAAAAGAGTATGTCGATTAGCCAAGGCAAACTATTTGAGTTCTAAGATTAAGAATAGTAATGACAAAATAAAAATGACATGGAATATTATAAATAGTGAAACAGGAAAGGTCAAAAGTCGTAATAATGAGTACAATTTAAATTGTGATAATAAAACCTTGACTTCTGATGCTGATATTGCTGCAGCATTTGAGAGGTTTTTTACTGACATTCCAGTTTCAACTACAAAAGCCTTGATTTCCTCCCCCACTGTAGCTGAATCTGTTTTGAAGGAGAATGTTAAAGATGGTGAAAGTAATTTCAGTTTTCAAAAAATTTGTGTTATAGATATAATAAAAACATTTAACACTCTCAATAAAAAGAAAACTGCTGATCTGTGGGGTAATTCCGTGGACGTCGCTAAATCTGTAATTATGACAATAGCTCACGTTTTAGCTTGCATATTTAATGAATGCATTGACTGTGGTGTTTTTCCTGACCTCATGAAATATAGTAAAATAATTCCATTATTTAAATCAGGTAGCACTTCTGACCCCTCTAATTTTAGACCTATTTCTGTGCTACCCACATTTAGTAAAATTTTTGAAAAGTTAATGCTACACCAAATGCAAATTCATTTTTATGAAAATAAACTTTTACATTGTAAACAATATGGTTTTACTAGGGGTCGCTCTACAACTGACGCCGGTGTTGAGCTTTTAATCCAAATATTTGATACCTGGGAGGAATCACAGGATGCCCTAGGGGTATTTTGTGATTTATCCAAGGCTTTTGATTGTGTATTACATGAAACTTTGGTCAGGAAGCTTAACCACTATGGAATTAGGAATGCTTCTTTGAGCCTTCTAATCTAATACTTGAGTAACAGGATTCAAAAGGTCGACATTAACGGTAAAAGATCTCCGGGATCAGTGGTTAAAATGGGAGTTCCGCAGGGTTCAATACTTGGTCCATTCTTGTTTTTGGTTTATATTAATGACTTACCTTATTTTGTAAAAGACAGTCATGAGATAGTATTGTTTGCTGATGATACTTTACTTTTATTCAAAGTGAAACGACGACACCCAAATTATGACGATGTGAATAATGCGGTCTCAAAGATTGTTCACTGGTTTAGTGTTAATAACTTGCTATTAAACGAGGGAAAAACTAAATGTGTAAGATTTGTATTGCCTAATGTTAAGCAGGTAATAACTAGTGTACAAATTAAAGATAAGAATGTGAATCTTGTGGACACCACTGTTTCTAGGCATCACGTTGGATGCCAAGCTTCAGTGGGGCCCACATATAGCTAAATTGTCGAATAGACTTAGCTCTGCGGCTTATGCAGTAATGAAGATCCGTCAGTTAACTGACGTTGATACAGCTAGATTAGTTTATTTCAGTTACTTTCATAGTGTAATGTCGTACGCCATTTTACTGTGGGGAAATGCTGCCGACATTCAAACTATCTTTGTGCTGCTGAAGAGGGCTATTCGAGCAATATATAACCTACAGACTGGTGACTCTCTCAGAGAGAGATTTAAGGATATAAGTATAATGACAGTTGTGACACATCACAATATATTTATGAAAATCTTGTGTATGTTCATAAAAATATTGAAATGTTTTCAAAAAACAGTGATATTCACAATGTAAACACTAGAAGTAAGAACAAATTAGCAGTACCTTATACTAGGCTCCATAAAATAAATAATTCTTTTAAGGGTCTGTGTGTACGATTATACAACAAAGTACCAAATAATATTCATAAATTAGATTTTGATAAATTTAAAATCAAAATCAAAGAAAAGCTTTATAAAAAAGCTTATTATAAAGTGTCGGATTATACAGAAGACAAAACGGGTCTGAAATGCTCCAAGTACCATCAAGTACCAAGTACTCCAACAGCTATTTCTAATTGCCTATAATTAATGTATATAGAGCACCATATTTAATTAAACTATTTACATTCAAATTCATATTTTGTATTTTGTGACCTGGTAACGACATATAATATATAAGGTGACTGCTAGAAACCGCAAAAAACTTCTAGGGCTGGTCAGGTCAAGTGTTTTAAACATGACAAAAATGAAATTCGTGTTTTTTTTATTAAATAATTCATTCTGTAAATTTTAATTAGATTGTCTTTCAGTATCTTATTTATTTTAAAGCAATAACAAAAGAAAAATAAAATGAAAAGCAATTAAAAATAACGATTATTTACAACGCGCGGGCAACGAAGTTCAACGAACTGCCGGGAGGCCGTCGGTTGACACGTCCGCGTCGTCAGCTGGGCGTTAAGTACCTACGTTTTACGTTAGTCTGCAATCATGAGACCCCATTTATTTTCCTTTAATTGAAATGTGCGTAGGTATGAGGTGCAGTTAAGTCCAACGACTATCGATTGCATCAAGTTATGGCCACATTTTAACTGTAATTATGATAAGTGTTATGTATGAGCGTAAATTCAACTCAATCCTACCCTACGTCTTACAAAAAAAAATCTATCACACATTATGAGAAGATAGGTACAGCTAAATGAAAGATCAAATGTAGGTAGTTATCTAAGGTACGACCAACGACCGAACGATGACCTTTCATGTCTACGACAACTAAACTAAAATAAGTATGTACCTATTACCTATTTTGTGTTATTGTTAGTCAAGCGTTATTTCACTATTCAGTCTTGCCTACTTACACTAAATTAAGTTAAACTAATGTATCGCATTAAAGGCAACGTTGATACCTAAACTGCTGCGTAATTGATAGGTAGGCAGGTACTTACGTGGTGTTATAGAGCATTCCAGTTTATTACATTAGCGCACAGGAAAGGTGATAAGCTTCCCACTGTCAAACTAATGTAATAATGATTAAATAAAAGTAAAAACCTGTGCTAAAATTTCGTAAATAAATTAAAATTTATTAAAGGATAAACTAGAACAACTTTTGTGATCGGCACATAATTATTATTACACTAATTCGGCGTGCTTTAGGCATTTTTACGCACACGCGACGCGAATGCACCAGACAGAATGCATAAGTTGACTGCCGAATAAAATCAAAGATGCAAGATGCGCAAGCGAGCGACACGTAGACGATCTGCTGTCTCTTTCCAATTCTATGAATATGAAAGAGACAGAGTAAATTCTTATCGCTGCGGCAGGCGGTGTACCAACGTTACGGCTTTAACTTAGAGAATCGCACTGTGGCACTGCTGTGCTGAGTCGAGTCACTGAACTCACTTGAGTCTTTTGCTCAGCGCAGCGCAGCAGGTGTGTGCAGTTTCCTCGGGAAAGTTTTATGGTGTATGTGAGGTGCATTTGTGTGTGGGTGATTAAACTAATAACTAGTGTGAGTTAATTAGTAAAGGATTAGTATTATTATGAATAGGCTACCGTGAATAAAGTAATCAGTTCAGTAACAAATTAACGTTTTGTGTAACAAATGGGTGTTAAGTCGTATTAGACTTGTAAGTAGAACAGGTGGTGTTCTTTTAAACACGTTAAATAAGTGTAATAATAATGTGCCCATCACAAGACTTATTTTAGTTCGTCCTTTAATAAATTTTATTTTATTTACGTTATTTTGGCGAAGGTTTAATTTTTATGTAATATTACGTTAGTTTGACAGTCCAAAGCCTGTGAGGTGTGATGGGAAGCGTATCACCTTTCCTGTTCGCTGATGTAATAAACTGGAATGCTTCTAACACCATGTAAGTAAGTACCTACCGACACCTATTAATTACGCAGCTTTTTAGGTATTAACGTTGCCTTTCATGCGAGACATTAGTTTGACTTAATTTAGTGTAAATAAATAAGTAAGACTGAATAGTAAAATAACCGCTTGAATAACAACAACATACGAGTAACATAGGTAACTTATCACAATGCTTTAGGCTGTTTAGTTGTCGAGGACATGAAAGGTCATCTGGTCATTTGGTTTGGAGTTAGCGGCAAGTGCTTAGCGTGCGGACGCGATATTAGATAACTACCCAACTACCCATTGATCTTTCATTTGTAAGGAAAGATAATTGTAACTTCTCATAATGTGTGGTGTGATAGATATTTACTAGGATTGAATTGAAATTACGTTCATACATCATAACACTTACCATAATTACAGTTAAAAAGTGGCGTTGGACTTAACTGCACCTTATACTTACGCACATTTCAATTAAAGGAAAATAAATGGGGTCTCGTGATTGCAGACTAACGTAGGTACTTATCGCCCAGCTGACAACGCTTACGGGTCAACAGTCGGCCGGCCAGCCGTTCGATGTAAATAATCGTTATTTTTAATTGTTTTTAATTTTATTTTTCTTATGTTATTGGTTTAAAATAAATTAGATACTCAAAGACCATCTAATTAAAATATACAAAATGAATTATTTAATTAAAAATTAAAAAAAAACACGAATTTCTTTTTTGTCATTTTTGTCATGTTTGAAACACTTGACCTGACCAGCCCTAGAAGTTTTTTGCGGTTTCTAGCAGTCACCTTATATATATTTTTTGTAAATGTCGTTGCTTCTGTGCGTTGTGGTTTCTTGCGCCCGTTCTTTGCCACAGTTAAAAAATGATGTCCTGAATGGGTGGTTGGTTAAAAAATATTTGGACGTTTCAAAGTACTTATTGATTGAGTTTATTGAATATATATATTTTGACTATTGACGCGCTGGGCATTCGCTCTTGAGGGAGCTGTCTTGTAGACTTTGGTGGCCTTGTTGAAGACTACTTTGAGTGAAAAGATGTTACGATCGTTGAGCGTGCGAGCCTTGGTCCAAGCGCGATACGCCGCCTGTTTAAGTTCAACAGCTTTGGCGCATTCGCGATTGAACCAAGGGCGCGCCTTACTTCCGCTGACGACATCAGTGTAAGGGATGTAATATTACATCCCCAACATGACCTCGTCAGCGACAGCAGAAGCACTCTCCGATGAGTCCCTTCCCACAAAGCAGCGCTGGCCCCACGGGATGGACGCAAAATAGTCGCGCATACCATCCTAATCTGCCGACGAGTAGTGCCATAAACGCCGTTTAGACTCCACTGAGGGAGAGCTTTTACGGCGCAGTACGGTGGCACCAACTAGGCAATGGTCAGAAGTGCCCAACGGAGCACTTATCGACACTCTGTGCCCGGCTGGTCGACTCGTCACCGGTAAGCCTAGCAGGGACAGCGCTTGACCTGATATATCTGGAATCCTGGTGGGCTGGAGAACCAGTTGAGTTAGATAATGCGTGAGAGCGAATGCGTGGGCAATTCGGACTGCGTGGTCTGTTTTGGAAAAGCCCAACCAGGTCTCATGGTGGGCATTAAAATCGGGCGGACGGACGGAAACCGCTCCTGTACGTCGTCAACTGCTTGGCTCAGGTAATCGAATAGCCGAGTTGTCTCGTGGTCTCCGGAGCGGGAACGGTACAGGCAAACGTAGACATGGCTCTCGGAACTACAAGATCCACGTGTACCCATAGGATGGAGAAAAAGGGGTCCTCCAAGCAGCGCAAACGTCGACAGCAAACGTCCCTCCTGACGAAAAGGCATACTCTGGCTTTCGCGAGGAAGCATTCCTCAAGCACGTAGCCGGGGTAGTGCAGATATGCAATGTCGGCAGGACGGCGGATCTGTGTCTCCGTCAGAAAGAGCAATGCAGGCCGGGCGGTCTCAAGATGTTGGTGGACGGCGTTGAGGTTTGAATGGAGTCCACGGATGTTAGTGAACTCCACTCCAAAAAATGACTTGGTGTTGGGGAAGTAGGATGTTGCTGTCTGACCTGCATTGTTGTTAGACACTGACATGGTGGTTGGATGGGGGCGTGAGTAAAAGGAGATGCTGTGGTGGCAAGGGGGAAAAGACAAAGTGTGGGAGACTAACATGAACTGGTGCATGTAGTTGTTCGGTAAGACGTTATTATATATATTTTTCTTTTCTACTTGATTCATTTCGAGAAAGACACCAGCAGTAAACAATTTATACATTTTAATACTCTATGACACAGACATTAACTTTGCACATTTACAGTAAAATCGTGTTTTAAAAAAAATATAAAGAAAAACCGTCGTGCCCGTGCAGAAGAACTTACCATACAATGGCGTGATCTTTGATTATATACATGTCTAGATAGAGCCTGGCCGTAAAAAAACGTAGAAAAATTTATAGGCCAAAATTGGCCTATCGCGCAATCCTGGCGGTCAGTGTCATTGTGCCGTCAAGCAGTGTTTACCACTCGCGTTTCGGTGAAATTGTTCGCAAAATGACTGTTTGCTCAGTGAAATTCTGTCGAAACTACAAAAGAAAATTTTTTTCGCTAAGGAAAGTCACGTTTCATCTGTAAGTTTCGATAAATTTTAATGAAAATTCAAAGTTTAACAATAATAACGGCCATGTATGCGTAGTGTTGCTGGTATCAAAATGTAGAATTCCCATTATTGGTGGCAGAATATAAAAGGAGGTTTAAATATAATAAGTATGATTAAAAATACTCAGTCTTGTAAGTTAGTATTTATACATGGTCTTGTTGTAAATAAAGTAAATACATTAAATATAATTATTATTGGAACGCTTTCAAAGTTTTTCTTTTTTTAAAACTGATGTCTGATTTATAAGAGCTTGATTGAATAAATGTCACGGTTCCTATTCGATGCCGAATGTTTGTAAACATATTACTGCCATTTGTGCAAATGTCTAGTTTCACTAGGATTTTTACTGTTTTTTGAAACAAAGACACAATAGTGAACTGTTTTCTTGTGAATGCCTCTCAAGAAATAGTAAAATCCTACTGCAACTAGGTATAACAGTAATCTGTTTACAAACATTCGTCATCGAATTTGGCTGGATTCCGTTCTAAAACAAGATAAAATATAATATCTACTGTAATATTTTATAATACTATTATTATAAATTGTTATTGTGGTATGGTATCGTATCGATATTCGAAACGAATAAAAAAAATATTATGTTTAAAATGGAATGACGTACGTAAGTATTTATGTATGAAGTGTGTGTTTAAGTATATGTATGTAGGGGATGGTAGTATGTATGATTTAGAGCTCGATGGTGCATCGGCTAGCACGTTCGGCTTGCGATCTTGCACGCTAAGCAACTTTCGCAATGCCGGGTCACTGGATGGGTGACCAAATTTAAAACATCTCGAGCTCCTCCGTGTTTCGAAAGGCACGTTAAGCCATTGGTCCCGTTTGTTGTCGTAAGATGACAGTTGTTAAAACCCGCCATCACGCATTGGGCCAGCGTGGTGGGTTATGGCCCAATATTCCCACGTGCTATCTCCACGTGGGTAGCCTGCGCCCAGCAGTGGGACGTTTAAAGGCCGATGATGATAATGACGATGTTTGAGAAAGTGCGGGTGTATGATTAAGCCCCTAAAAGGTCAATATTTCTCGTCTCATGTAGGTAAATTATTGGACACGGATATTGATGAGCAGTCATCACATTATGTAACCTTTACAACTGTTCGACCACATAGCAAACATTTAAATTTTAAGATTTCCAACTGATCCGGTAGAAAGAAGTCGTTGTCGAAATATTTAACTATAAGGTTTCAACATAATAAGAAATTAGAGAACATGAAAAATGATGTAACATCCAAACGACAGTTATTTAAGAAACAAATACAAAGAGAACGCCATTAATTGTTTTGATTTTAATTTAAAATATTTAAATTAATCAATTTTGATTAAGTATTAAATGTAAATCATCCTGCCTGTTGCTTCTATTTCGTCCCTATTACAAACATATCACACGCACGCAGGCTTCCATTAGCGCATTATTTTATTGTACTCGCCCTCGCCTTCAATCATCCATTTTTTTTAAACACACCAGCTTCTTTTATGCTTTATACCTACATACCTGCAAACGTGTTCTGAAGAGAATGGGTTACGGCTTTTACACGGCAAAAAAGAAACCTTTACTCACCTCCTTTTAGAAAAAGAAAAGACTGAAATTTGCCTGCGATCACTTAAACTGGACTGCTGACCAGTGGCGTCAAATTATATGGAGTGACGAATCCAAATTTGAGGTAACTATTTGTGATGTGCGGAAAGAAGTTATCCGAAATAAAGATAAAGCATTTTATAAAGACTGCATTAAGAGGAAAGTGAAGTTCCCTGGGTCTGTGATGATATGGAGCTGCATGTCAGCACAAGGAGTGGGTCACCTGCATTTTATAGAATATACTGTTAATGCAGCAAAATACCAAAACATTTTGGAAACAAGTTTACTCCCGTCCATTTCGACTTTGAAGTATCAAAATGCATACATATTTCAACAAAATAGTGCTTCCTGCCTTACTGCAAGGACAACGAAGGTTTAGCTTGACTCTAAACGAATCCCTACGGAATAAAACAAAGGCAGTATGGATGTGGTACTCTGCCTGTCACAAAGACAGAGAAAATATATAAAACAAAACTGTCAGTTGACATTGACATTCGTATGTCAGTGCACTTCAGTATCGGATCGGGACACGAAAACGGAATGCCGGAACGGTCTGCTTACGGGACGCTGGTTAAATTCTGTCGGTAGAATAGCGTCAGATCTTCGAAAATCGGTTCGTAAACCCCGCGAGAATCGGTTGCGCATGGAGTCCTGACGACAGGACCACGCGCTCGCGTTTATTGTGAATTCGATTTGTTTAGTTGGGAAAACTCACCACGTGTGTCGGGCGTGAGTTGTGCGGACAAGAAAATCGGCTTATATCTTACTAATCGCCTCGCGAACAGCCAGCGGAGGCTCCTATGTGTAATTGGCTGGGGTGCAACGGATGTGTGCATGTGTGATTTGGACTGGCCTACGAGGATTCGGCAGGCGAGGTACGCTACCACGAGGCAGGCGTCACACCGCATCACGGCAGCTGGGCAGCGACCATTCTTTCCTTCCTACCCATACCACCTCTACATCCTCAGGTTGCAAGGCGGTTCAACCATCGCCGCACCACCGGTGAGTTTAGGATTAAATTTAGTTATTAAGTTAGTTAAAACATTAACGCTGCGAAGCGCAGCTAATTTCAAGCAGGCCCTGATCGCTGACCTGGCGGCCCAGGGTCGGTTTGGATCAATGTGGTAGCAGAAGCATAGGTTCCTTAAATTTAAATGACACGGACCAGCAGGTTCCTTAGAACTGTTTTGTGCAGCTCGGGAGCCAGTCCGAGTAACCTGTTTGTTCCACTGTAGCTCGGCTAGGTAGGGAAACACATAAATATGTCCACCTGATTAGCTTAAATAGTTAATTACGTTTAATAAGTTCGTAATTAAGATTATTACATTAAATGTGTAAATTCTATAGAAAATGAACTATAAAAGAAAGAAATTTAATTATTTTTGTATAAGTTAGAGTAACTTATGTGTAAAATTATAAAAGAAAATAATATATATATTTTAAGTGTTTTTTATTTTAAAAAATCAATACCAAAATACCCTTTTTCGAAAAAAAAAAACTCTTACATAACTATTTGTATGTATATAAGTTATATATTGTTATATTTGCGATTTTGTCCCTTTTGGGGAAAAGGAAGAAATTCCCAAACGCAAGCTTCAGTGGGTTGTTATCAAATAAAACCATAATATGTTCAACAGCTAGGCAGTATATTGTAAAAGAACACACACCCTAAAATTTTGTTCAACAACAATAAAATAAAATTTTATTTCTCTACTGTTATTTAAAAGAGGGGGTTAGTCACAATTTTTCCTTATAATATGTTAGGTACTAATCATTTACGTTACTCATTTTTATTTACTACACCGAAACAACCAAAAAAAAAACTATCAGTCGAAATTGACCCTAGTGTCAATCTCAAATGAAAGTCCAATAAACTTTCTAATAATTTTGCCAATTATAATTTACTGTTTAAATTAATCTAAACCTTATTACAAAGCTATATCACCCCCTAAAACACCAGAAAATCCTAAGAGTCAAAAGTGACCAAGCGGGTCGGTGATAATTTTAATCTCAAAAAAATTTTATAATACGGTTCCTACTACTACCTAACCAGCCAGCTAATATTTCAGTGGTAAGAGCTATGGTCGTGGGGGGTTGGGATAAAGCCAGTACCGTCCGGAGTATGATGTTGAAATTAAAATTAAATTACTCCGTACATAAAAATATTAAATTAAATGTTTTAATCAGTTTAACCGTATCAAAACCATCAAACGTTTAAAGCTACTACCCTAGAAAACCGTGGGGTTACACCGATATAAAATTAATATTAAAGGGCGCCAGGATCTAAAAGTAGACCCGAACCTGCAGACGACGTCACTGTTCAACTTCACACAGATCGAACTCGCAGATCCTCAAATGTTTCACAACTTCACCAACGCTTGGTGTAGTTGGATGTTAAAAGGAAAATAAAGCTTAAGGTGTCGAAACCTTAATTCAAAAAAATGTTCCAGTTTAAAAAAACAATTATCCCAGTTGGGTAAAAAAAAACCGTCAACGCCTGCTCATCCGCTAGGCGGCGACAGCTTGACTGGCAGCAGGTGGCCGCTGGTGCACCGAAGAAGCAGGTCTCGCGTCCAGGTATAGGGCCCAGCTCTAAATCCTGGCGGCGAGACGGGCCTCTCGAAGCATGTGCTGTGTTATCCTGTCTTTTCGCGTGGCTGCCAGCGGCGTCACGACCGGTCTATTGTAGCACGGATTCGTGCAATTAATTAAATTTCGGTAGATTACAACACGCTCCACAACAACAAACCTGTTACTTCCCTAATATCTTTTCACAATCCACACCTACCTCTTTAAACTGATTCTCAACACATCACCACACCACTCACGCCAGAGAATGAATTCATTTCGGCGTCGTAACTCGGCAGCTTTCCTTTCGCCGGAAGTCTTATAAATCTAAGGCCAGCTTATGATTTCTACTCTCAAAGTTGGGTAATAAATAACAACGCAGTTCTTTGAGAATTATCAAAACGTCAAATATGACGTCTGTCACAACTCGCCCTCTGCTAACAGAATTTGCCAACAATTACAAAACAAGACCTAGAAAAAAAAATTAACGCTTAGCAATGCGAAATGCGTTTTTCTTTAACTTAAATTAATTTTTGTGATATTTAACTCATTAATTACCCTTCCTTAATATTAGGGAGTATTAGTTTCCTCTCTGGTAACCCCTACGGGCAGAGACAACATCCATATAAAAAATAATTCTCCCGTTCGAATGTTCTAGATAAAAGTCCTTATAGAAAAAATAGTTCTATTTCCGGATTTGTTTGAGTTCAATTTAATTAATTTATTATGTAATTTACTATGGGAACTGTTTCGGCTGTTTTTAAAATTGAATCTTTTATGTGAAACTAAAAGCTGACAGCCACTTCGCCCCGCTACCGCTAGGCGTCGCTACGGTACGGCTACGGTGGCTGTCATTTTGTCTATGGTGTTATGTCAAATACAAAACGTAAACACGAAATTACGTAGATCTCCTTAGATTTAAGTTTATATCTTGCTAAAACTGATTTATAAAGGTGTATTAATTGAAAATGCAAGAAAAGTGTGTCTTGTAATGTGTCAGCCAAGGCTCCATGTCTTTAATGTGAAGAAAAAATGGATTATAGTCTAACAAGCCCCAATGATTACTATTTTTGGAAACCCGATCATTCAAAAACAATGATTTCAGGTAAGTATTATTCAATTATTGCGAACCCCTTTGTAGATTAGTAAAGGCAGACAGGGCCCTGAATTTACAACGTAACAATATGTTAGAGTAACTTATGTTTTAAATTATAAAAATTAAACAAACAATATTTTAAATGTTATGTATTTTAAAAATCAATACAAAAATACTATTTTGGAAAAAAAACTCTTACATAACTATCTGTAAATAACGCACTGTGGAGGCGATCTTCAGCGGCCGCGCCGGCTCGACGCGTTCCCCTCACTTGTCCTACTTTCATACGTAAATGAATCGCCTACGTATGTATAGCTAAGAAACGCAGCTACACATTGCATCAAACGCCGATCATGTCAGAGCGTCGTGATTTTAGTGAAAATTCTAAGAAATCGGATCACGACATGAGGTCGTGAACGGCGTACCGTAGAAAAATGAGCGTCACGACGCTGTGTCGTGATCCGCTTGCAAAGTGTTAAGTTACTGTGTAGTGCAGCTACACGGGTGGGTTTTCTTTTGGTTGTTTGTGCTTGCTTGGTTGTTTGTAGTGTAGTGTGACGCTGGTGGGCCAGCGTGAAGAGTTGCCCTGGTCGGTCAAATCTCTGGTGGTTGGGGAGGTACTGTTACGTTGTAAATTCAGGCCACTGTCTGCTTTTGCTAATCTAGAAAAAGGTTCGCAATAATTAAACAATAGTTGCCTGAATACCTGAAATCATTGTTGGTAAATTATCGGGTTTCCAAAAACATAAATCATTCTAGTTTGTTTGAATTGAATCCAATATTTCTTCATAATATAGACATGTAGCATTGGCTGACACAAAACTTGACAACCTTTCCATGCGTTTTCAATGAATACACCTTTTTAAATCCGGATTAGCAAAACTTACATTAGATTTAAAGAAATTTTAAATTAATTTCCGTGATGTTTACGTTTTGTATTTGACATAACGCCAAAGACGAAATGACAGCCACTGTAGCAACAACTAGCGGTAGCGGGGCAAAGTTGCTGTCAGTTTTTCATTTCACATAAAAACTTAAATTAAATAGTAGCCGAAACAGTTCGTATTATAAACTACAAAATAATGAATATTTATCATATTTACTTTCGGTAATTAAATTAAATTCAAACATGACAGGAACTAAAACATTTTTATTATAGATAGAAGATGAGAGAATTGCGTAAAATGGAATTCAGGGGTTGCCAGAATAAATACTGTAAATTGTACGCAAACATCGTAAAGAACGGATTTCACATAGCTAAACATATTTTTTTTGATAGAAAGCATGTAGTTTGATTAGTGACAAATTCTTTCAGTTCCAGGACAAGTTGGGAAAACGTCATGACGTTTTGGTTGTTTTTTTTAACTTTATTTTCATCACTTATTGATCATACTTTTATCACTTTTAGAGGAAAATTTCTAGGATGGCCTTTCATTTCTGACAATTCCGGAAAAGGACATTATTTTGGAGGTTGTTGACGCGGAGAGAATCATTTTACCGAGGTAGGATTTTATTGTGAAATGATATCAGGGAAGAAAAAGGGTTTTTAGAGGGAGTGTTAGGACAGTGTACAATCTATACTATTAGATTGTATTCGTCTTTGTAATATATAAATATAAATATCGGCTCGCAGCTGACTCAAATCCGTCTTCCTCCCGCGGCGGTTGGTGAGCGTACCCCCACCACCCCGCGCCCCGCGCCTTGTGTCACCCGAGACGACAGATTCTATACGTAGTAGCATAGACAAAGGTGTGTGTATATGTTTCTACAAGTATAAGAAAACTTTGCATACACTACAGACAGTATAGTCTACAGTGTGTTGTAATTACAGGAATCCATGCGCACATCACAAGTTTCAGCCGCCGCTTTGCAGCCTGAGCTCCACGTGCGAAATAAACCTTATCACTATACACAGTATCATTGTTTATAAGTGTTTCCCTCAAGCTCGGTTAACCAATAGACTGTCATCTTTTACTGAGAATCCTGAAATTCGATTCTGAAAGTTTTCGAATCACTCCGTGGCAACTTGTGTCGCCAGGCCATGTGGCATGTGTGTCAGCCCTTAATCTATAGAAAGTGGATACTGTATCTGTAACAATAATCTAGCGCATTGTTTAGTCGAATACAAGCGCATTGTTGTACCTTGGGTTCTAGTTAAATGTGAAAAAACAATAAAATAAAATTTTATTGGGCTACTGTTAGTTTATAGGTGTACCACAACGCAGGGATGCTAGGGACACACTAGTTAAGTAGCAAGTCCCTGAATCAGATAGGTTGATGCTCAGGTTTAAGATAGAAGACTGCGGGACCACATTAATTTAGCGATACTGACCTAAGTATGTGGCATGTAGTGCTAAGACTCCGTATTGTCCGTATAATTCTAGGTGCTTCGAGAAGCCCGCCTCGCCACCAGGATTTAGAGCTGTCCCTAAAGCCTGGACGCAAGGCCCATTTCGTTGGGGTTTCAGCCGCAACCTACTGTGTCGGCTGTAAGACGAGCGGACACTGCCTAGCGGAGTAGCAGGCGGAGACGGTTTTTTTAACACCACAGGTTAAAAAAAACCGTCTCTTTGACCTAAAATTCTTTTTTTAATACCACAATTTTATTAAGTAGAGTTTTCCTACCCAATATTCCAAATATCTTTATTTATCCAACTTGTAAGCGTTGGCAAACTTATCAAACTTTGAGGATCTGCGAGTTTGACATGTATTGTGAAGTTGTAGGTTAACGTCGTCTCCCAGGTCCGGATCGCCTTTACGATCCTGGCGCCCATTATGTTTAATTTTATTTCGGTATAACCCTACGGTTCCAGGGTTTTAGGTTTTTATACGGTTAATCTGGTTAAACGCTAACTTTAATGTTTATTTATAGACCGAGTATTTTAATTTACTTTACATACTCCGGACGGTACTGGTTTAATCCCAACCACCCACGACCATAGCTCATACCGCTGAAATATTAGCTGGCTGGTTAGGTAGTAGAAGGATTGGGGTGTGTGTCGAGTGACCTCCACGTGGTGCACCCTGGGCAACAGTTGGCTTCAACACCCTCCGTTCGGAGGATGTTGGGACCAGCCGGCTAACAACCCGGCATAGGCGGTGCTTCTTCTAAGCTTCGCAAACCCCACAGGCCCCCCTTTCTTTCTTAGGCTACCCCTTCTGGGCCACAAGGGGTGGGGGAAGGGAAACGTGACACAACAATGGTATTGCCAGCTCTTGATCGCTGTAATTTGTCCAATCGGTTTGAATCGTGCTCACTTGTGGCAAGTGAGTGCGCGACCTTTGGGCAGACCGTGTTCGCCTACGGGCTGCGACAAGGTATAGTCTATAAAATCCTGGAGAAAACCCGGTAAAACCTGTGGACACCGCCCGACCTCCGCAGTAAATAGGGTTGCCGTGGGCAAGGAGGGTCTACCTTGGTGGACTTCCTCCTCTAAGTGCGCAGGTTCTCCGGAAACGGAATAGGTGAAAGCCGCCGTCGTACGACCTGTCCCACGACTGATTTTCCCAACCGACAGTGGGGTAGGGGGCTTGCCTTTGCTGGCCGGTCCAAGTGAAAGGAAATCATGATAAAAAAAACCCCTCAAAGCGCTGTCGTTGGGGCGCCCCTTCGGCCTCGCGCGGCGACAGTGCGCCCGTCCTAGACGGGTGATAACCGAAGGTATCGGTTATCAGCTAGCGGTCATCCCCGGGGTCTCCCCGCACCCCGGGATGTATTAGGGACATCTGGGTATGAGGCCACTGCCGGGATGTAGTTATACTTGCACTCTACTCGTGGGAATAATTATGAAAAGTTTTCAAATTAACAATAAAAAACCATTAAGACGTTCAGAAAGGTGCGAAGTACGGGAGAAGAAGGAGTCCTTTAAGGACGCGGATGATGAACGAGTTTCACAAGGGTCAACGATTGTCGGCCAGGCTTTAGCTGTGGAAGTTTGTTCACGATGTAGCTTACGGGCAGTATATACTCTCTTGAGGCTGAGGAGGTTACGTACACCTCCGTCCTCAGTGAGAGTATAGACGATGGCGGGGCCAACCGTAAACGGCCCTATGAAAGGCGGATGTCGGAGTCGATTACGGCGGTGGAGATGGAGGACGTGCCCTCAGAGACACCCAAAAAGATCTCATCGGCGACTCGTGGCAAGGGCAGAAGGAATTATGGCATCGCGCACACGCACGGCATAGCCAAAGCAAAGAGCCTCCTGAAACGTCTTGAGAATGAGGCCATCAAGAAAAAGGCTTAGCGGGGTGATATGGCGACAAGTACATCATTTAGAAAAAAGAAGAAGTCGCAGGGCAAGGGCGATAGATCACTCTTTCCAAGGGCTTATGAAAGCACGGCTGGCAGAAGTTATAACGAGGTCTTGGGTGCCTTAGTCACCGTCCAGCAGGTGGTTACAAAGTCCCGTAACATCAAAGGGACCTGCCAGGGGGCAATTTATGTGCAGCTGGCCAAAATCAAAGAGCATGTTTGCAATCTTTTAGCTCTTTTGGTATCTGAGGAGACGCGCCGCTTAAGAGCCGATAATTCACGGCAGTCTCAGAAGGGAAAGAGAAATGGGAGCTCTCAAGCAGGCCGTTGCGGACAGTGGAGCCAAGAACGCTGATGTAGTATTGACACCCCAAAATTGGGTACAGGGTGGAGAACTAGCCGTCCTAGAAAACCGGGACGAGTACGCCCTTTTCTATGAGAAGGTAAAAGAAGACGTTAAGCGTGAGCTTATAATGTCGTGGGGAGGCATGTTCAATGCCCGATTCGAGGGGCAGAAGACCGGCTCCTACCGGCGAAGCCTATGCGCCCTCCACTTGCGGCAGACAAGCGAAGGGCTGAAAGGACAGCCGGACAAGCGCCAGCTAAGGCAGTTGTGACAGTCATGCAAGCGCACCAGAACCGGCTCCACGCCGCAGTCGCCCTAGAAAGGCGAAAGCTGCCTCGCAGCCGGTTTCTAGAACTCGCACAGCAAACAACGAGAGAGCGAGCTCACCAAGACCTGGCCTCAGTAAAGCGACAACATCTGAGCTCCCACCACAGGGCCCCCCAACGGAGGAGACCTGGGCAACCGTGGCAAGTAAAAAGCGAAAGAAGCGGCCCGCTGCTACTACCGTCCAGCCCCAGCTCAAGCCAGCGCCAATGCCGAAGCCTAGGAAGATTATTCCCTCTAAAACGGCGGCTGTAGTGATCACTTTACAGCCAGACGCCGTAGAAAAGGGAGCGACATACTCTGCGACGCTGCTGAAAGCCAGACAGTCAATACAGCTCTAGGAGCTCGGCTTGCAGGGGGTTAAGGTGAAAACCACTGCAACTGGAGCCCGAATGGTCGAAGTGTCTGGTCCCGATAGTGGCTTAAATGCCGATCGTCTCGCGGCTAAACTAAGGGAGGTCCTGGCTGATCAGGCTATTATAACCCGGCCATCACGTAGAGTTGACCTACGCATAGAAGGCCTAGAAAACTCGGTATCGGGCGCCGAGGTTTTAGCCGCAATTGCGGTCAAAGGAGAATGTCTTCCTGATGAGGTTAGGGTCGGCGAGATCCGATACGGATTTCGAGGTGAGGGGTCAGTTTTAGTTCGCTGCCCGGTCCCCGCTGCAGCTAAAATCGTTGCTGAGGGCAAGCTACTGGTAGGGGGTTGGAGCTTTTACCAAGTAAAATTGTTGGAACCGATGCCCATGCGTTGATTTAAGCGCATGAGTGTAGGACACACCAGGCAGCTTTGTCCGATGGAGGTAGACCGTACTGAGGATTGTTATCGGTGCGGGAAACCAGGCCACAAAGCCGCGACATGCAAGGCGGAGCCTAAGTGTGCGGTTTGTACCACAGACATATAATAAGAAGCAGACTAAACATTACAACAAAAAAGCATGCCCATTACGCCTACAGACAAATTTCATGCACACATTTACAATAAAAGGGGCTGAACTCAGGCACGCAAGGGACCTCAAGTACCTACATCTATAGTAATGTTATACGTAAAGAGGATAATATTATATTTTATAGACATTTAAGAAGATACTCATTAAATTTAAAAAAAAATCACCAGTAGAATGCTGTTATCTATCATTGAGTGCCAGGCAGGCTATGTCTGTATCTGTATCTGGCTGCGACGCCCCCTCACTAACTTAATAGGCCTATTACATCTCGACTGTGATTTTTGCGTAAAATGGCCAATTTTGGCGTTCTTGATCCAAGAATAAAAAATACATCACCAGTTTTGACTTCTTAAATAATGTAGAATAGCTATTGGCATAGTTCGAAGCGGCCTCGCTTTAGGTAAATTTTGCTTAACTTTTTTATGAAACCTAAAATTGATGAAGGTTTACATAAAATGTGCGAAGGCACTTTTTTGAGCTCCTAGATTAAACTACTGTTCTAAAGAAATGAAAAAAAAAATTAGAATGTTATCTATTATATAGTCGTATAGTGCGTAGCGGCCTCGGAATTTTTAGATATCATTGATTTTATATAGAAAAAAAATCTTATTCTAAACCAAAAAACTTCGTAAATCGCTTTAATTTAACTGTGAATTTCTCCTATCTACGATATTATTGAGCAAAATTTATACCAGAATAATTGTTACTTTTTTAGAAATAAACATTGTATAATGAATTTATTATCCTATTTCGATAAAAACGATAAATATAACTGCAAAATTACTACAAAATACGATGCGCCGGCCGTCCGAACTCAGCTTATTCTCGCAGAGTGGAGATTTGTAATATTAAGCATGATTTTATTATCGCATTTCGATAATAACGATAAATACAACTAAAAAGTTACTACAAAATGCAAAAATGCGCATTTTACGCAAAAATCACATTTGAGATGTAATAGATCTCTTAATAAAATGCATGAAATACTCGTAGTAGAACCGTTAGGTAAAATAAAAAAAATGTAATAAGTAATTAAAAACAACATACAAATATATGTATGTTGTTTTTATACTCCAGAGTATATACTCTGCTGGTATTTTTTTTAATAAAAATAAAAATTACAATAAATAATGTCACAATTTTTAAAACTAGTGATAAGACCGCCGGGTGGTCGAGTAGTCAGCGACCCTGACTGCGGGTTACTGTATATTTTGCATTATCATTATCTGTATGTTTCTGAAAACAAATAAATTTGTCATTTTCTATATATTTTAAAGTAACAGAGTTGAGAGACTGCTCAGACCCATCTTCTTCATGTTATACCCTAGAATACTGTACAACAATATTATACTTACGTTAACTCACTTAGGGCGGCTTGCAAAACGCTCCTTAATTTGATTTAAGTGGGACTAAACGCATTGTTACGGCGAAAGGCGTTCGCAGTAACAGCGACGAAATAAAGGTTGTGGGCTGGGTAGGTATGGATAGTGAAGTACTTACAGGGATCATGAGTCACAGGAACCGGGAGACGAGCTGACCACGGGCGGTGATGTAGGTTGGTTTCCTGGCGCACAGTCACTACACTAAACAATAGGCATTCAGGCGTTCTCTTCACTTAAGGTTCCTCGAGTCACTATAAACCTTTTCGGTCAGGCTGTGGCGTGCGCGGTAGCTAGCTTGCCGAGTCCGGGCGGTATGCTCACGAAGCGAGCGGCCGCGGGTCGCGCAGCGGTGGCGCCGCGGCAGATAGGCGGACGCGGTCGTCAACAACCGCTGAGTCAACCACCTTACAGCTGGCGGTATGATTTGAATGGGCGTCCCGGCTTTGGCGGGAACATCCTCCGGGGCCCAGGGTGGGCTCATCCAATGGGAGCCTGGCGATCCGGAATACAGGCCTCCGAAGATGTCCATTCGCGGTGTCCAGGTCTACCACCCGCACGACGCCATCCTTCCCAGGCAGGGTGCGAGCAATGCGCCCCAGTCTCCATTGGAGGGCAAGCAGGTTGTCCTCCTTGATGAGGACGAGCTCGCCAACTCGGGGAGGGGAGGATGGGGACAACCATTTGGAGCGGGTTTGGAGGGTATGAAGGTAGGACTGGGTCCACAGCGTCCAGAAGCGCTGGGAAAGGGCCTGTACCATCTGGAATCGCCTACGTGTGGAGATCGGCCTATCTTCCACGGATAGTTCGGGAAGGGCCGTTAGTGGGCGGCCTATAAGGAAATGTCCGGCTGTAAGCGGCTCAAAGTCTGAAGGATCAGACGAAAGTGGGCAGAGAGGTCTTGAGTTAAGGACCGCTTCGATTCGAGCTAAAAGTGTGGAGAATTCCTCGAATGTGAGGTGTTGTTCGCCAATTACGTGATATAAAAGTTGCTTTGTTGATTTTACGTTGATCTCATGTAACGCACCGAACCATGGTCCCTTAGGGACGTTCAACAACCAAGTAATGTGCTGACCAGCGAGCTTGTGCGCAATCATGTCATTATTCAAGGCAAGAAAGTTTTGTACTTCGATGAGCTGATTTCTAGCGCCTACATAATTTGTACCGCAGTCCGAGCGGATGAGAACCGGGGCACCGCGGCGTGCTATAAAACGCTGTAATGCCGCGAGGAACGCTTCCGTGCTGAGGTCCGAGACCGGTTCCAAATGAACCGCCTTAGTCGAGAGAGTCAGCGCCAGGGTGGCAGTGTATTTTGTGGTAGTGGTCAATGATAAGGTCTACAAGTGGGCTAGAGCTGGGAAGTATGAGCGGATGCTGCGCGTCATATCGGATAGACGCATGGGACAGTCGTCCACCAACTCTAAGGAGCTCATCTTTAATGAGAGGTGACAGCCGCTGGAGTCTGACGGAGCAGATTTTGCCAGTTTGAAGGCGGTGGATGTCCTCCGCAAACTCATTGTGCTGAACACTGCGCACCCAGTAAAGTAGGGCCTCTCTTCGTTCACTGACGTACAAGGGGCCTGAGCGTCGCGAATCTGGGTGGTGTCTGCAGTTGTGCAGAAAGCGTTTTAGACAAGCTGTCACTCCGACGAGCTTGTCTAGTGAACTGAACCGAGTGAGCAGGTCAAAGTCAAGACCGGGCACTGTGACCAGTGACGGGACGTGTTTGGGCTTAAGGCCGGGCAGGGCGTGATGGCCCAGAGCTAAGGGCATCGCAGGCCAAGACTCAGAAGGCTGTCCAAGCCACGTGGGAGACCACCATAGGTCGTGGGCTGACAGGGATTGCGCAGACATCCCTCTGCTTGCGCAATCTGCCGGGTTGAGCTCGGAAGGTACGTGTCGCCAGGTACATTCTGGTGAGCCTGAGCTGATTTTGACTACCCTGTTGGCTTCAAAGGGTTGAAGACGGTGAGGCGGTGTATTGAGCCAGGCCAGGACTATCGTACTGTCTGACCAACATATGTGTTGTTGTATACTGATATGGGCCGATAACTGAACTGACACACGGATCATGAGCTGGAAGAGTAGAGTGGCGGCCGACAACTCTAACTTGGGGATTGTGAGGCGATTCTTGATTGGTGCGACTCGCGACTTGGCGACAATCAAGTGTACCAAAGTATCTCCGGAGGCATCGAGCTCATGGAGGTAAACAAGGGCGGCAAACCCGGCTTCAGAGGCATCTGCAAACCCGTGAAGCGAGTATGCAGCTGAGCCTTTGTTTGCACAAATGTGCCGAGGGAAGCGAATGCTAGACAACAGCGGCAGATCCTCTGAGATGTGGTGCCACTCCGTTTGTACTTCAGAGGGAGTGGGCTCATCCCATTCCAGCTTCAGTAGCCACAATTGCTGAAGCAGCAGCTTTGCGCGGAAGATAACGGGAGAAACCCAGCCGTTTGGGTCACAAAGTGAGGCTACGGTGCTTAAAATAGACCGCTTTGTGACATGTGTGATGGGGGGCAGAGAGATGCGGTAGGTGAACTCGTCTGACTGAGGGCTCCACTGTATACCCAAGACCTTAATGGACGTGGACTCTGGGTTCATGTCGAAGTCCTTGGGCATGTCGCATTGGTTGTCGGGAAAGCTCTCGAGCAGCTTAGGCGAGTTAGATGTCCACTTACTGAGCTGAAAGCCGCCTAGGTCTAGCAGACTTATCAACTCTTCCTGAAGTGCTTGGGCGGATTCAACTGTGTCATGACCACACAAGATGTCATCAACGAAGATAGACTTGCGAAGAACCTGAGCGGCTCCAGGGTAGCGATGGCCTTCATCATCAGCCAGCTGAAGCAGAGTGCGGACTGCATGGTATGGGCTTGATCTTAAGCCGTAGGTGACTGTATTGAGGGCGTAGGTGAGCAGAGGGTGATCTTGTGAGGACCGCCATAGTATCAGCTGATACCGTCTCTGGTCTGGGGCAACCAGCACATTTCTGAACATCCTCTGAATGTCAGTGCTGAAAACGACTGGATGCGTTCTGAAGGACATGATGATGTCCACAATGTCCTGTTGAAGGGCGGGGCCTGTGTGTAGGCATTCATTTATGCTGACACCATTGGAGCTTTTGCAGCTACCATCAAAAACAATGCGCAGCTTGTCCGACCCTGACTTAAATACGCCATGGTGAGGGATGTAGAAGTGAGGTTTATGGGCGAATGTATTTGGGTGACAGGGAGCCATGTGCCCTAAGTCGATGTATTCGGCCATAAAGTCGACGTATTTAGAACGCAGAGACGGGTTCGCCATTAGCTTCTTCTCAATATTGAGGAATCACGTAATGCGATAGGGTGAGTTTTACCTAGTTGAGGGGCGTCCTTTAGAAAGGGCAGAGCGACCGTATATCTGCCTGAGGGATCGCGTGTAGTGGTAGAGCGGAAGATTTCCTCGCATTGTTCCTCCAGGGGATCATTATGAGTATGAGATTGGGGGAGGGGCTCCTCAGACTCCCAGAACCTTTCCAGACTCTGACGTATGTCCTGGGCTGATTCAGCTGAGTCTGGTTGTGAGCTGACGACGTGAGCTGAGTTAACCTGCTGCGCCGGCTGCGCATACAAGTCCTCAATGGGTCCTATCAACGCGAAGTCGAAAATCGTGCCGAAGGCTATGGGCTTGCCCGGGCCCAACGAGACCTTAGTCCCGTCAAACACCTGGCCAAGAACGTCCGACCCCAATAAGAGGTCGATCGGGGCTGGTGTGTGGTAAAGCTGGTCAGCCAATGGCACGGGTGGCTGGCCTAGTACGTGGGAAATGTTTGGTACCTTCTCTAAGGGAAGGTAGCCAGTGACGTTTATAAAATGTGAGCTGTGGCAGTGATTGTAGGAGTATCATTGTGAGTGGGTCGGCATACTATTGTTATTGCCGCCTTTGACTCATGTTTGTGCTGATTCCCAACTCCTGTAATTTTTAAAGAAGTGGGTTTTGATGGCAGGTTCAAAAGTCGTGCCATGCGTGACGTTATTAATGTCAGCATACTGCCACAGTCCAATAAAGCTCTGGCTGTGTGAAGATGGCCATGTACGTCCGCGACTCTTAGTGAGACGGTTGGCAACAAAATGGGTGTGCCAGTGGGCACAGAAGGTGAGTGAGCTGATTGAGTATCACATGAAATTGTATGAGCTGAGTATGTATCAGCTGTGTGGGAATGGGTTGACTGGGCATGGGCTAAAGGGACATGGGCTAAATGGGCATGGTCTTGTTCTGCCTCTTCGCTAGGGTGCTCCGTGATAGTTGGGAGTCATAATTGCTGGCGGCGTTCGCGGGGCCTACCTGCCTCGCTCTCGTAGTGAGGGCCGAGACAACGCTGGCAGCGCTCGCGTGCCTGTGCAAAGTCCCAACGGCCCTGCGTTGGCTGGGCATTGTACCATCTGCACGTCATGAACCTATGTCTCCTAGTGGCACAATAGGGACAGTAGGACGTCGAGCGTGAGGAAGAGGACGAGGACGATGATGAGGAGCAGCTTTGCTGGAAGGCCGAGTAGACGGGGAAGGGCTGACTGCGAGCCGGGGAGGTGGATGGGCGGTGACGCATTTGCTGCGCTGGGCGTGACGGTTGGTGAGTAGGCTGATCATAGGCGCGGTGAGGCAATGGAGCTGAGGAACGGCCACGGTAATGGTCGGGTTGTTGCTGAGCCATCTGAGCATAAGTGCGATGGGGCAACTGAGGAGGCGCGCGGCTACGAGAAGGGCCGGGCTGGGGCTGAATGGGTTGAGCCATGGCTATGTTGGAGAACTCTGTCTCCACACAGTGCGCGTGCTCCTCGAGGTAGGAGATAAGGTCCCTTAACGTGGGCAGGGTGTTACTAGACCCGTGCCTGCGTTCAAATAGCGTGCGGAGCTCGCCAATCGTCTCCTATGGGCAAGTCTAAATTGTTGAGGGCACACTGAGCCGATATGAGCGGCGTGAGGAACAGTGTGCGGATGTTCGAGCGCGTATGGATGCTTGGCAGCCCCAGGATGATGTCCACAAAACTATCAATGAGAACCCGGCGGTTCTCGTACCGCTTGGTGAGGATGTCAATGGCCACGGCAAAATTTTCATTGGTGACCTTTAGGTGGGACACCATGCTTAATGCCTCACCGCTGAGGCTTGAGAAGAGATAGTGGAGCTTGACTGCTTCCGACAAGGTCGCCATGTCGTCAGTCAAACTCCTGAATAGTGCAATAAAGGAGGGCCAGTCCTCCACTTTTGAGCTGAACCTGGGCAGCGCTATCTTGGGGAGGACGGCTGTAGGCGTATTGACGCCGAAACTGGGCTGAGCGCTATGGGTTGGGGATGATGTGGAAGAGGGTGAGATTTCCTCCCTAGCCATAAGTATCCCCAGGTACGCCCCGGAGGCCTTTGTGTGGTTCTCAGTGTATGTCCTCTCAACCCCCTCGTCCAAGTTCTCCTCGTCGAGAATGCTGTAGTACACTGAGTCCAGCTTGTCCTTCACGCCCTGTATCTGTGCGAAACGCACGTTGAATTCCTTTCTGGAATGTTTGGTGTCGCCAGCAATGATCCTTGATCCCACCTCTAGGAGCTGGTGTATAGCTTTGGCGGCCTCCCTAAATATCGCGGCTTGTGACTTGGTCGGCATCGCGATGAATGAAAGGAGACAAAAAACTAATAAAAAAAAAATAAAAAATAAATAAATTTAAAGGCAGTAAAAAGGACAACACCCTGTATATATTCTATAGTTGGGCTGGACGTATTTGTTTACTAAGGTAAACGCAAATGGGCTAAAATTAACGCAACAATAAAGAAAGCAAAACTAAGTTGGGACGCCTTGTATATGGCCCACGGGTGGGCAAACGCATGTGGATGTGTATGTCTGTGTTTATTGAACGCGTGTACGTAATATTAGCCGACCGCAAAACAAAACCAAAACAAAAAAAAAAAAATTACGTTATCCGTAGCCCACTACTGGGCAAGGCGCTCACAGTCGGGCGGACCTGTAGCGGACACTAGCGCAAAAGTTGGGACACTCCAACTTTTTTAATTAAGTTTTTATTATTCGTTTATTTTTATTTTTTTTGCGACCGACTCATTCTTCGCGCTAGTGTCCGCTACAGGTCCGCCCGACTGTGAGCGCCTTGTCCTTGTCTGTGTCCCACAAGTGGGCAAACGTGTGTAGAAGTACTATGCTCTTGTGGTGAGCACGCACAAGAATGAGCCGATTGCCAAGGCAAAAATTAAAAACAAAAAAAATATATAAAATTAACACGAGCGAAAAAATAAAGCACGCTACTTGGCACGCGTGGTGAGCATGCACGAGCTCTGAGCCGATTTAACACGACACGAACATAAAAAATTCATTAAAAAATAAAACGGAAAACCCTCTCTCGTTATAATACCCTACGTAACGTAATAATTTAACTACTAAGTTACCGTTAGGAGTATGAACAACGTATCATTAGGCAAAAATCATTTGGGTACACACATAAGCCCGCTCAGATTACAACAACATTACAACATTGCATCACACTTTCGATTTGTGATCAGACAATCGGATGCATACACAAAATCAACAACAAAAATAAAATAATATAAGTGTACGTTGGCCAGCTATACTAACACAATTGTTTTACGAGTACCGACAAAAACTTTTATTGGGGCAGGCCGTTTCGCCACGAGATAAAGGTAAAGTTACGGAAACAAATGAATTTAGAAATGATGGTAGGAATTAGATTATGGGCGGAAATAATTATTTTTAGCGGACTGTATTAAAATTGAAAATTAAAATAAAGTTAGGTTCTGATTAGGGCTGAACCTTAGCGGTTATTCCGCGCTCGATTGGACCAAAATGTTACGGCGAAAGGCGTTCGCAGTAACAGCGACGAAATAAAGGTTTTGGGCTGGGTAGGTATGGATAGTGAAGTACTTACAGGGATGATGAGTCACAGGAACCGGGAGACGAGCTGACCACGGGCGGCGATGTAGGTTGGTTTTCTGGCGCACAGTCACTACACTAAACAATAGGCATTCAGGCGTTCTCTTCACTTAAGGTTCCTCGAGTCACTATAAACCTTTTCGGTCAGGCTGTGGCGTGCGCGGTAGCTAGCTTGCCGAGTCCGGGCGGTATGCTCACGAAGCGAGCGGCCGCGGGTCGCGCAGCGGTGGCGCCGCGGCAGATAGGCGGACGCGGTCGTCAACAACCGCTGAGTCAACCACCTTACAGCTGGCGGTATGATTTGAATGGGCGTTCCGGCTTTGGCGGGAACACGCATTTAAAATGCTTAAACAAAATTAGCGGCTTGCACAACAAAAATTTAGTTCCTATACGTGTTTAACAAACTGTCAAAATTAAATACCCAAAAATGGCTGTTTAGCGTCGTTAAACGTGTTTAGCGCAGCAGTGTTGGGAATTTGGGATGAGAAGTGTCACTTTTTTCAGCTTGAGGTTATGTTAAATATCAACAAACAACTCCACTTACTGCTTATTCAATTACAATGGATTTATTTGATCTTTATTCAGATGATGACGAAGAAATTGTTGATTATATAATCAGGCCTAATATACGGCAAGTTTTTACCCGAACTGATCTTTTTAACACCCTTTCGGAAGACAAATTTATAAGAAGGTTTCGTTTGAGCAAAGCGACTACTCTAATTTTATTGGAACAAATAGAGCAACAATTGAAATATTGTGGTGTAAACAGGTAAGCTACCTACTGCACGTAACAACATAAGTAAGTAGGTACCTTTAACTACCTAATGACAAAAATTTTATTATGTTCCAGGATCATCTCAACTACTCCAATGAATCAGTTGCTGTGCACGTTACGATTCTTCGCAACGGGGAGTCAGTTGATAACTTGTGGTGATATGATAGGTGTTCATGAGGCAACAGCTTGCAGAATAGAGCACCGTGTAATTCATGCCATAGCATCATTTTATAAAATATATATAAAGTTTCCAAATACAGAAGAGAAGCAAAATGAGATGGCATTACATTTTTATAAAATTGCTAAATTTCCTCGGATAAATGGAGCTATTGACTGTACTCATGTAAGGATATTATCACCTGGTGGTGAGAATGCTGAAATATATGGGAATAGAAAAGGTTACTTTTCAATTAATACACAGTGTGTTGCTGGAGCAAATATGATGTTTCTAGATGTTGTAGCTAGGTGGCATGGTTCAGCACATGACTCCAACATATGGGACAATTGTGCTCTCAAACGAAACTTTGTCCAAGGTAATTATCATGATAAGCTTTTATTGGGGGATAGTGGGTATGCACAAACAAATTACATGATGACACCACTAGCTGACGGGAATATAAATACTAGAGGAGAAAGACTTTATCAGGAATCCCAAATTAAAACAAGAAATGTGGTTGAAAGAGCTTTCGGTTTGTGGAAAATAAGATTCCCTATACTGTCACGTAGCATAAGTGTAAAACTTAATAAAGTACCAGGAATTATAGTGGCTACATCTGTTTTACACAACCTAGCCATTCTTCAAAATGAAACCATTCCACCTGAAGAAATAGAATACCCATCAATTGTCGATAATGTTGAATATCCGGCACCTCATCAACAGCGTGTGAACAGTAATAATTTATCAAGGAGAATATTAACAGAGGGATATTTTAGTTCACTTTAACCCGCTATGTGCTTAAAACCATTCTACTTGATGTATTGGGAAATTATATGCACCTTAAATTTTATTTTTCTATTTTGTAACAATATTTGTACTTGTTAAAAGTGGTTGTTAATTCTTGTGCCTATTTTTCTTTGCAATATGGTAGCTAAAAAAATATTCAAACTATTTAAGACTTCTATTAAACATCCTACATGCATGAATAAAGCTAAATAATATTATGTATCACTAGTAGTTTAAGTACCAATAAAACACAATAATATCATTCAGAAATGTTTTTAATTTTCAATTCCAGCAATTCTAATTCCTTTTGCCGATAATTTTCTTTAAATTTATTTTCTTTTATTTTGTCTTCTATTTCCAGCCTTTTATGTCGAATTTCAAGCTCCAACATTTCTTTCTGTAACTTCACTAATTGAAGCTTTTCTTGTGATAAGTTATAAAAACTGTCACCAACATTCTTTTTCTTTTTGTTTAATGATGAACCTTCATAATCTGAAAGTATTTAATATTATTATTTAAAGGTATACAAGAAATAAAAACAAATTAATAATTTTCATTTTAACTACCTGTACCCAAAACCTTTCTTTTATGCATCAAGTCATGTTTCTTAATTTCTTTCTGGATTGTTTGAAAGGTACTCTGGCATACTTCAAATGTAGTTTCCATAGATGTAGAGATGGCATTCCAATCTTTGCCATTTTCTTCAAGTGCATTAATCAAAGCCTCTTTTTTAGACGGATCTGAAACATAACAGAGTAACAATGTGCATAAAGTACTTTCTTAAAACATGACAATACCTTCTTAAATATATACCTACACACTTTATTTAACGTTTTTACTTCACGAAATTGTTTTCTTACCTTCTAATAACATTTTAGCCTCAGAATGTTCTTTTTTTAACTTGCTTTTCATATTTCTGTAACAACTTATTAAATTGTCCACAGTTCTTTCCACACCTTTCGTGTTTGCATTATAGATTTCTGCAACTTTAGACCATGCATTTTGTTTATCAATTTGCTTGGTCGCATCCGTTTTCTTGCATTCTATAATGCGCGTGTATGGCTCCATTGATGAAACCAATAATAATTGCTCGTCTTTTGTAAAATTCGGTGCTCTAGATCTAACAACACTTTTCCCAGACATTTCACTCATCATAACTATTGCAAATTTAACAGTTGTAACAAAGCGTAAAAGCAGCGATATGGTCAATGCGTAAAAGTTTAGTCACAACAACCTCACAACACAAGATAGATTGATTCGTATTTTTGCGCGCGCGTGGTATTTTTCGATTTTGACAGTGACAGACCAGTTTGACAACAGAAAGTTTCGTTTTATGCATACTTTGAGCGTTTAGATGCGATTTTTAATAACATTTGTAAGACAAGGCGTGAAACGGAACGAGGACACTGTTTTACCGACTCGCTAAATGCGGTTAACTAAAAACACCCTTGTGCAAGAGGACCCTAAATGCGTTTAGGTTAAACGTGATTAGGTGACTAAATTTATTTAGCTAATTTTGTTTAGCAATGATTTAAATAGAATGTTGTGCAAGCCGCCCTTAATGTAGTTAATACAGCACTTGAGGTACTCGGCTGTAAATTTTGCAAATTCCTCAAAACATGATCTCCACTGGCATTGCTTCTTACCGGACCTTTTAGTAAAGATTTAGATGAATTCTGAAAAACAAATGTAAAAAGTTATTGTTTTATGCACATTTTCATACAATAATACATCCCTACGACTACCATAGGGTTAAAGGGGTAGGATAGGGTTTAAGTTAACAATATTATAAAATTAATTTACTCGTATTTAATTTATCCCTAATGAAAACATAAATCTTATTATTATATATTGCATACATAAATCTTCAAAATATACCTATTAAACAAAACTGGAGCCTAAATACGGCCCCGTAAAATTGTACAAGTATATGAAACGTCAAACGAGATTAGAGTTACTATATAATTGGTTATTGTTACCACAAGAATCTTTCAGAAACTACTTTACGTTAAAATTTTACGAGATTTGCACTTATGACAATTATTCACTACTTCTACAATGCCGAAAGATAATAATCACACAATGACTAAAAAAAACATTATGAGATTAGATGGCACAACCAAAACTTACCAGTGGAACGTAATTTCAGGTGTTTTTATGTATGAGGAGTTGCCGCACAAGGGCGCACTAAACTTCACTATTTTATTTTAGTACTTTTGGCTCATAAACTTTATTAGATTACAAAAAATAAGCGAAAACAATCTCCTGTACGTCCTTTGTTGACAAGTCTAGGAAGACATTTGTAGCTTAATTGTAGCTTGTCAAAATGGCGTTTTGCCTCACAGTCCAGTTTGTCTATGTGTGTGGAAGTGTTGCGACATTAAAATGAAAAGAGATAGAAAGTCTTATTAATTTGTGGTTGGAGAGAAAGAAGTAGAAATATGGTTTTATTCTCATCTTTGTAGTTGTGAAATAATGTTTGGTCTGCTTCTTATTATATGTCTGTGGGTTTGCACGCAGGCGAAGAAGACGTCGGACCATGTCATGGGGGGAAAGATGTGCTCCCCCCCTTCAGTCCGAGGGAAAGCGGCCTCAGAGGCCCAGGCCGCTAGAGGGGCTGAACAGCTTCCAGGAGGGGTAGAAGTGGACCTTAATGATTAGAAGGCCCTTCCATCCACTTCAGGTGAACCTCAACCACTGCGCGGATGCACTGGATTTACTTATTTAGTACACCGTAGAGTGGCAACTGGATGTGTTTGCTATAGAGATGTCAATCGATGAGTTCCCTACAGCATGACAAGACTTATATATAATAAAATACTTAAAATAGAATAATAGTTGTTGCAAACTAGGACCTAGTCAAGAGGTGCGAATGCAGTTTGGCTTTGAAAGAAGCAGGTGACTTTGAGTGACGAATTTCAGATGGAAGTTTGTTCCAAAGGCTGACAGCTTTAACTGAGAGGAGTCTCTGAAGTATTCAGAACGAGTCAAGCGTTGTTTCAGTAGGTTGTCAGTCTTAGACCTGAGTTCACGATTATGATCCGTACCAAGAAATTGGAAACGTTCCTTAGGGTAAGAAGGGTTGCGAGGGTCATACAGCACGTTAAACAACAGCACCAGAACATGCTCCTCACGTCGCAGTCTGATAGGAAGCCATCCGAGTTCTGTCCTGTGTTCAGACACGTGATCGAACTTGCGCAGGCCAAATATAAACCTTATGCACAAATTCTATAGTCGCTGCAGCTTATCTAGAAATATCTCATTGAGGTCAATGGTGCAGACATCAGCGTAGTCTAGAATTGGCAATAGGAGAGATTGCGCAAGCTCGATCTTAGTCTTCACAGGAAGCAGATTTCTCCACCTCCGCAACGAACCAGCGGCAGCAAACATCTTCCTACTAACCTCCGCAATATTAGGAGCCCAAGACAATGTACTATCGAAGAGAACACCAAGATTTTTGACAACGTCACTGAAGGAAAGGGGAACAGAATCTAGTAGGAGTGGAGGAACATTGACGTGCTTAAGTCGGGCAATCTGCTTCGACCCACCAATAATTATCGCCTGCGACTTGTGAGGATTGACCAAGAGGCCATGGGTTCGACTCCATTCATGAATAGTCGCAAGGTCAATATTAAGGCTTGCAATCATGCTGTCAACATCCTCAATGGGAGCACGGGAGTAGATTTGTAGGTCGTCAGCGTAAAGGTGATACTGGCAAGACAGGAGAGGAATAAGGAAGTTGATAAAGATAGAGAAAAGGAAGGGGGAGAGGACGCCGCCCTGTGGCACACCATCAGTGACGTCGCAGGGAGCAGACAGTCTATCATCAATCCGGACAGACTGCCTGCGGTTCGTAAGATAGCTGCGGAACCACTCAACTACCGAGTCCGACCCAAGAACAATCGACAGCATTGCCACGAGTACATCGAGTTTTGCTCATTCCTTATTGAGTGTTGTTTATCTGACCACCATATGGTCGGAATTACGTTGCGAACGAAGGATGCGGATGACTTTCATTTGTGTACAGGTAAAATTGACAATATTAAGAATACACGGACCTTAATGAGTGATAATTTATAAAAAGAAAAGTTGGTAAATGTCGATTGGTCACCATTGTTGTTGTTTACATGTCCAAACCTATTATACAGTAATATGTGTCAAATTTTTTGTAAAGTTTATGAGGAAAGTAAAGTGGATGTTCCTATTAAACATAAGCGAATAACGCAACCATGGGTAAACAAACAACTGTATGATATGATTGGACACCGTGATAACTTATTTAGAGCCTGGAAACTTTGCCCCAATAATATGTGTAAGCGTTTAGAGTATACCCGCTGTAGAAACAGGGTTAACAAATGCATAAATAAGGCCAGGAATTTGTATAGACAAAAAAAGATTATCAATTGTAAGGGGGATATGAGAAAAATATGGGCTAATATTAACAATTGGGTCGGACGAAATAGGAATGGTATAGATAAAAATGTTTTGAAATACTTAGGAAAAAAAGATTGCTTATATAATGTGTGTACTAATTTTTCAAAAACTTTTACTGAAGAAATAAATAAAATTAAACATGAGTGCGACGTTAGGTTTTTGGATAGAAATGCATATGTTATTCCATCTCAAGTGTCATTTAGGTATAAGAAAGTTACAAGTAAAGAGGTAGAAAAATATATTGACAACTTTGATAAGGACAAATCGCCCGGCGTAGATAGGATTAGGGTGCAAGACTTGCAATTTGTTAAGAAAGAGATAAGCCCGATACTTGCTCTGTTCATAAACTTATGTTTAGCCCGAGGCCTGTATCCTCAAGAGCTAAAAATAGCTTTAATCCGCCCCTTATATAAGCAAGAATCACACTATGATTATTCTAACTATAGACCGATAGCAATTTTGTCCATAATAAATAAATTAGTAGAGAAAGTTATTGTTTCTCAGATAAGTGTATTCTTGGAAAAGAACTGTATTTTGTCAAATGCTCAACATGGTTTTAGGTCGGGGCGTAGCACCTCCACAGCATTGACAGTCTTTGTTGATGATGTTAATAATTGTTTGGAACTTGGCAACCAAGTTATATGTATATTTATAGATTACAAGAAAGCATTTGACACATTAGATCAGGAGATACTACTGCAAGCCATGGAGGAGTGTGGTATACGTGGACCGACAAACAACTGGTTCCGTAATTACTTATCTAATAGAAAGATACGCACGACTGTCAGTGGAGTGGAGGGCGCTGAATGTGACGTCAGTCGTGGCGTCCCTACTGGCTCTGTGTATGGCCCTATTGGCTACATTATGCACGTGAACAGCGTGCCTAACGTGGTAAAGTACTGTCGTGTTTATATGTATGCAGATGATATGTGTTTACTTTACGCTTCTAAAGATTTGGAAGAAATAAGTAAATATTTACAAATCGACTTGGACAACATCACAAAGTGGGCCCATGACAATGGGATTATTTTAAATCATAATAAAACAAAATGCATGTATATACACTCGCCGTATAATAGGAAAGCTTTATGTAGTGAAGACCAAGTGTGTAGAATTGTATGCCATAGTTACGAGTGTCTGCACGAAGCTGGAGGTAGAGCAAATGCCGTCAGTGATTGTGGCTGTTGCTGTTTACAGTTTGTCAAGTCATTTAAATATTTAGGTTTACACGTTGACTGTAAATTTAATTGGAAAATACATGTTGAGGAAGTATGTTCGAAACTGAGAGCAGTGCTAGCAAAATTTTTTCAGCTAAAAGGGGTGTTAAATAAAAGAACTTTACGGATAGTTTATTATGCGTTAGTTGATTCACTAATTAGCTATGGATTGGGCAGTTATGGTCGCACGTTCGACACATGCCTCGCCAATATAAATAAGTTGCAGATCAGGTTCCTGAAGCATCTAGTGAGCCATAAAACTAAATTAAAATGTAAAGGAGATTATGATAAACTTTTTTTAATTTGTAAAATTCTTCCAGTAAAATCTAAGGTTCAGTATATTGTGGCAATTAATAGCTTTTACGATAATAAATATAGAATTAGCATAAGTAACAGGTTTAATACAAAGAGAGTAAGACAAAATAAATATGTATGTCCTAAATTTAAAAATTATTATGGCAAAAGAAGCAATAAATATTTTCTGCCAAATCTTTTTAACAAAATAGATTTTTTAAGGGACGGTAAAAAAATTTGTAAAATTACCTTAAAAAGAAAACTTAAAGCGCGTCTACTTGATGTTTTGTTGTAATTGGGTTATATTAGTCATGGTAATGTAATGGTTAAGTATGTAAGTGTTTATAATACGTTACAATAGGTTAATTTGGTATATACAATAATATTGTTAAGAGTGCTAACTTGCCAACAAACTGCTTTTGCAGTTTGGCGAGAGATAACAACATCGTAAACTGTATATGCTGTTATGATTTAAATAAATAAATAAAAAAAAAAAAAAAAAAAAGGTCAACAGTGTTAAATGCGTTGCTAAAGTCTAAAAGAACCAAAGTTGTGAGCTGTTGATTCGACATATCCTCACGCATATCGTCAGCCACTTCCGTCAAAGCAGTCACAGTGCTGTGTCCAGGGCGGAAACCTGACTGGTAGGGGCTCAGTAAATGGTTTACGTTAACAAACACACTGATCTGGTGAAGGACCAGGCGCTCGAGAACTTTGGAAAGGAACGGGAGAATGGAAATAGGTCTAAAATGAGAGTGAAGAGAAGGATTTGAGGTTTTAGGAATAGGGATGACTACAGCCTGACGCCAACAGATTGGGAAAGTTCCGGTGCTGATCGAAAAGTTGAAAATGTGGCAAAGAATAGGAATGATACCAGCCATGCTAAGCTGAATCATACGCCGGCTGACTCCGTCCATTCCTTCTGCAGTGGACTTAATAGCAAGGATATTTTTTCAATTTTACTCTCAAACACCGGCCTAAAGGAGAAGGTAGATGATTGCAGAAAAGGACTTAGGGAGAGGGATTGCAGCGTGAATTGTTTGATAGCATGGGAAAGGGGGAAAGGTGATGTAAAATGGCAGTTTAAGTAGTCGGGATTGAGGTTATGAGGAATATTCGACTTAGGCTTACCAATACCAAGTGATTTGAGAAATGACCACACTTTAGCAGGGTCACCGTTTTCGACCGACGCGTGGATGTGATATCGCTGCGCATCCCTACACATCCTACTACTAAGATTGCGATGCTGCTTATATCGAAAGCGGGTCTCATCCGAAGGGCTATTACGGAATTTCATTTTGGCCGCATTACGCCATCATAGCCTTGATGTTAGCAGTCAGCCAAGGAGCTGGGAGATGCCTAAGTCGAATGGGTCGGAGAGGAGCATAAATGTCGAAGAGTTGAATGAGGATAGAATTAAAAATTTGAAGTTTATGGTCGATGTTTGGTGCCTCCAGCACAGCCTCCCAGTCAATGTCTCTGAGATCAGACATAAAGCGCTCACCGTCGATATTTTTCAAGTTGCGCTGCATGACCACCAGGGGCTTAGGTTTAGGACAGCGGATTTTATAGGAGAGGAAGATAAGGTCGTGATAGGAGAAGGCCTCGGCAGAAAGTTGTCCGTGGGAACCGACATGGTCCGTGGAGGAAACAATGGCAAGATCTAACAAGGACGACTGACAGCCAGGAAAGTGGTGAGTAGAAGAAGACGGAAGTATTGTAAGATTGAGAGAATCAACAATTGAGTTCAAACGGGAAGATCGAGAATCGTGCTTAAGTAAGCAGGTGTTAAAGTCGCCCATTATGATTGTGTGATCAACCATCGGAACTAGATCCTCTAAAAGGGACTCAAACTTGGAAAAATAGTCAATTTGGAGATTGGGGCTGTAGAATACCCCTAAGAGAAGCTTGAGGTGGCCAAAGAGGACTTCAATAAAGAGATGTTCAAATGACTGAGAGTACAGAGAAGGAGATTTATTTAAGATGTTGAAAGAGAAGTGACTTCTGAGGTAAATGGCAACACCTCCGCCGCCCTTGCCAATCCTGTCATTTCGGATAAGATGGAATCCAGGAAGGGAGTATGAAGCAGAAGGAAGACAGGGTTTTAAGAACGTTTCCGAAATCAGGATAGCATGAACATTAGGGTTATTGGAGAAAGTAGCTACTAAATCGGTATAGTGTGCAGGTACACTTTAAGCGTTAATGTGGACCACGTTGAAGTTTTTAGGAGTAGCTGAGAACTCAGACTCAATAAGGGAATTCAAGGGTTTGGTAGCGCTATGGAAACTACAGTCGGCAGAAGATGCTGAATGGAAATCCGAGCCGTCACTCAAAGTGTCATCGCTATCATTGTAATTAGTTTGCAACATTGTACCTAAATATTTATAGAATAAATAATAATAAAATAAAAAATAATAATAAATAATAAAAAGTTAAATAAAAAATAATAAAGAACTAAACTTAAAATTACAATAAACAATGTGGTGAGGTATTCAATTTTGTCCTATACCACTCGCCAGCAGTATGGAAGAAAACGCTAAATACACACAACACAACAATAAGTACCTATTAATATTATGGAGCAAAACTAATATGAAAGATTTTATACAAATAATATTCTTAGCATAACTCACGACAATACAAAAACAAAAAGGAGACAATACTCGTATAACGTTTCCGAACGCACTAAACTGTCAAAGTAACATAACGTGAAATGAATGAGATGTCAGAACTAATGACTAGGCAGTATGGTCTTGGACCTTAGCCTGTTCATACAAGGAACAAACATTTAAAAAAAAATGAGATGTGACAGCCGGCAAAATAAACAAACAAAACAATACAATGTCAATATTTATAACGACTTGATAGGTGGGTAATAAAAATATAAATGAGAAAGTGGTGGAAATTCATAAGATATAAAGTATATTTCATAACTACATACAACATAAAAATAAAAGAAAAAGTGGGTAATTCTGTGCTACGACTACGAAAACCGTGGACCGTGCCGTGTGCCGTGTGTACCCAAACAATGTTGGCGTTAATGCTATGCTGTGGCAGCCGCGGTGTTTGCGGATATAGCGCGGAATTCCCGCAAAGATTCCACCTTGTGTCTACAGCCATCAGGAGTTTTGATGTTAATAACGCCGTCCATGCTCCAGCAATTAGTGATGCCAAATTTATCCCTAGCAGCCATAAAAACATCATGCCGATACTTCGTCAGGAACTCGGAGAGGGTTACCTTAGATCCCTTTAGCGCAACTTTACTTTTCCACAAAGCAGTGCGCACAGATGGGTCGGTGAACTTAACAACGATAGGTTGCGGCTTGCTGCTCCCCTGTTTGCTCATCCGATAACTTGCGGAGATGCTGCTTGCAGTTAAACTTTGGACCTTGCACTTTGCCGCTAAACTGGAGACCACCGTAGCGCACGTGTCTTCGCCCTTTCGTTCTGGGATACCATGCGCTAGCAGCATTTTGCGTCGAAAACGCATTTCCACCCGATCTATGCGGTTATGAAGGGCATCTACTTCAGCACGAAGCACAGCGAGGCCATTGCAAACAAACGATTTGAAGTTCACAAATTCCGTGTTGAGTGCTGCAATAGAATTAGGGCCCTTACGTGATCCTGTAGCTTGGTTCAGCTCTGCCTGGAACTCTGCCATCTTCTCCTTAAACATTTTCGCCATTTATTCATGTTAGTTTCTAACTGTGGGTGGTCCATTGTACAGAGATGGTGTCTTGTGATGAAGGAGATGTGACGAAGGAGAGTAAATACTGCAGGCGAGTAGTAACTACTTATGCCTAATATAGTAGCATATAATTTAAGGTAAATAATTAACTTTAAGTATTTTTAAAACAGAAAATAAACAGAGCTATTTATATTTGCTGTTGACTTGGCAACTACCCGCCAGATCTTTTATAATTTTATTTTATTGTTATTGAACGGAATTTAAGGTCTCTTAGTTGTGTTATTTTACAATATACTACCTAGCTGTTGAACATTTTATGGTTTTATTTTACAACAACTTCCTGAAGCTTGCGTTTGGGATTTTCTTCCTTTTTCCCAAGAGGGACAAAATCTCTAATGTAACAATATAATTAAACTAACTTTTGTACTAGTATTACTGGCTAACCGCATAACCGTGTCGCGTAGCGGTGAAATATTACAACCACCCCCTCTCTTCCCTTGGGTGTCGTAAAAGGTGACTAGCGGACTAACGACTGTAAATACATTCAACAGCATAGAGCGATGGACTCACTACCTATCACGCTGAGCACATGTACAGTTGCTTTTTGGTGAAAAGTGGACTATGGCGGAGGACTACTTTTGCGGTCCTCATTGCCTAGTCTCTATCTAACCCTTAGGGGATAATAGTCGTAATTATGTATGTATTACTGCGTACTATATACTTTTACATAATGAATAGAAAAATGAAACATTCATGATAGAATTACTTGTAATTAATTTTTAAAAGGAGCCTCGTATTATTTCTTAATGGTTTTTAGGATTATATTAATGCCCACTGTTTGATATAGATAGTCTACATCAATGACTTCCCTGCTACCAGGCTATTTCTAGCCAACTTAAAGATATACTAACTAAACTTAAATTATAATTAAACTAAACGACTTACGTACTATTCTTCCCTTGATACACGCCGCTCAGCCCGGTGCAGTCCGCTGCGCCCAGGCCGCTGCTGTGTTGGTGAAGGTAGCTCGCCTCCCCGGCGACTGCTCTGGCTGCTGTGGTGGTGGATCGCGCTCCCGCGCGTCTTCGGGGCTGGTGCTATGGTGATGGAAAGGCCCTAACTTCCCGTTGGCTACCCCAAGAGAGCTCTCAAACCCCAGAGAAATACGTACCACTGCACAATACCACTTAGCACGCCACGCGTCCGTGTCAACCAACCAATAACTGATTTTAACCAGCCCGCCCTGGTACTAATTTATGAACACTGTTTCACTGGTTGTTACGGGCCCCCCGGAATCAAAACAATGTGCCCCACATACCAAATTACACCAAAAAGCTCAATAATCTCCACGCGACCCCGCGGTCAAGTTCCTAACCTAATTTCAATGTGAGAGTGTCACACTGACATTGCCATTGACAGTTGTCTGTCAAACACAAATTAAAACTACAAAAAAGGTTGCCAGCTGTAAGTGGCCATTTTGTTCCGAACAGACCCCTGCCCCGATTGGAAGGCTCCGATCGTTAGCTCAATCCATCGGGCAAGGAGAGACAGCTGCTGTGGCTCATCGCGGAATCGAACCGCAGTCCCATGCTCGCCAACTAACAACTTTACAATGCTGCCCTAGCTAAAAGCAAGGAGAGCAAGTTATTCTCCTTCAACAACATACTAAGTCTAATTAGCCAAATTAAAATAATATTAAATTATACTATTTACCAAAGCTTATTTTCTAAAAATTTACAAACATCAGTTAAATACACCCGTGCCCTTGCCATTTTGTGCCATTGTCGGAGCGAATAAGTGAAGGTATACCCTTACGCGACATGAAACGATCCAACGCGACGACGAAGGCCTCCGTGGACAACGAAGAAACTCCTAAGAGGACGGCCTTAGTAGCAGGCACAAAAAAAACACAAAAAATTTACCTACAACCCGAGCGTTGCGCAGTTGATCGGTTTTACCGAGAAAGGTCCAGCAGAACCCGTTGCGTGAAACCCCCAAAAACGGACGAGACTGAGCGACTCGGTCCGAAGGCAGACCCTCCGTCTGCGGCTGCACGGGTGAAGACGTCCACTGTGACAAAATAAACACCGAAAGAGCACTACACAAATAAAGCTCTTTGGACAAACAATATTCAAAATTACAAATCACGTTACCTAGTAACACATCCAACAGACGTCAACCGTGCACCCCTGCCCGTGTAATGCTGCCACCGCTGTTGTGTGGTCGGTGAAGCCACTCCCGACCTGTGAACACCCAACAATAATAAATGCTGTGGTCCACCAAATGCACTGCGGCGTTGAGGCCTATAGCCAAAGCAAAGGCCGCGTCGTAGTATGTCCTGGCCGCGGCTGTGCCGTGGGATTCGCCTGGCGTCCCATTGAAACCTTCGCCTCTGATGGCGGCAGGTCAGGCTGGGAGGTCGCTACGACTCCCGCCTCATCGCTGAGGAACTTTAGAAGCTCCTCCAATCCCGGCAGAGTAGCCCCCCCCCCCCCTTTCTCTGCCGTTTCCCGCTCAAACCGGGAACGAACGTTCGTTGGCAGCTTGTCTAAAACAATATACATCAGTAGGAGCGACCACTCGGCTACTGGCAACCCTAACTGTCGCAACGCATTACACGCAACTGTGACTGGCGTCAACAGTTGCGTCTTTAAGTCCGCCCGATTGGCTACCTTAGGTAGACAACAATTGGCGCGCATGTACGTCTACATACGACCCCTCTTCCACAGCGTCACCCAAACTTCCTAACTGATGGGTAGGAAGCCTATCAGGTATCCTGGGCCCTCCCATTGGTGGCGGTGTGGATGGCTGGACATCCCCTATCCGTCGCCTTTTAATGTCGCAGGCCGCCTGGACGACATTATCATTATGTCCATGATTTGGTCGAAATCATCCTCGTATGCCGACCATACCTTTTTGTGGGATGTTGGAGCAGTCTCCGACAAAACCACCATAGCGGTCTCAACCGAAGACACCCGCTGCCTTAACTGCCTGGCTCGCTCGAGGATGACATCATCGCAGCCCCTTCGAGACAGCAGATCCTGCGTATGCACGAACCAGCGCAGCTGCTTGCAAAGACTGCCTCCGCCATCGCGTTGTCAACAAAAAACAAATAACGAGGAATTAGATTATATGTCCAACAATAGCACAAAGACAGGGCAATGTTCCCTACTAATGTAGCCTTTTAATTCCAATGTAGCCACAACCAAATTAATAAGTACAAAATAAACTTATACGTGTTTGCTACAAGAGGCGCACTAACAAATATAATGTACAAGTATTATTATTACATAGTCCCTATGCATAAATCAATCAAGTTAAAACCAATGTAATAATCTAATTAAATTTAAAATTGGTTTTAAAAAATGAAGGCACCAACAAAACAAAATGTGCCATTATTATTGTATAAACCGTAAAAATATATGGTCGCAACGTAGGATGTAAAAAAAATGATTTTATTTAATACAATTTAATAAAAAAGGAAATTACAATATTCAACTTAAGTTATAAAATAGAAGACGAGACTCGACCGATGTTAGGTAAAGAATGTCTTGCAAAACGACACGATGAGGTGAGGCACGCAGGGCGGCGCGGGGCGGCGGCGGCAGCATGCGCAGCGTCAGCGACTCGTGTTAGCAGTTGTTATGCACCGTAATGAGGGCAGTGCATGTCAGCAATATACCTATACTAGGCTTGCGTAACACCTCCACCCGTAGAACAGCGATTATTGAAGACGCTTGTCGTAAATTGAGCTGGAGGCTGTTTCTTGACAGATCTTGCTGGACCAGGAATAGCATAGACTCCTTGAAGTTCGGGGAAGGCCTCATCTTGGGAGATGTCTGTCTTGATCTTTATGTGCTTTAGGCGATACTTGCGGTAGATTACACCAATAGCTAGTGTGCTTACACTAAACACTAAGACATACATTGGAATCGTTGTATGATAGAGGCTGTAATCTTGATCTTGTACTGGCGTGATGGGTGTTTGCAGAGAGATTTTGGTATTTGCTGCATGAAGATGACTTAGATTGATGGAGTTCAGCTTGAATTCTGGATCCATATGAGATTGCGGCCTATTTTCTTCAGGCATGTCCATAAGTTTTACAACTTGGCCTCTTAGGCGATCTTTGATGTTTGATATTAGAAACTCTGGCGTTTCTACGTAGCATCCTTGCGGGATCATTATAAGATAGCTGCCTTGGAACGTTTGGTGGAGATCTTGACCACAGGAAAGATGTACTCTCGTGGGATACGGGAAGCTGGCCGTATAATGTTTGTCGTCGAGCTCTTCGAATGCTGGATGTTGCAGTGATACTGTTACTGGTTTGCAGATAGGTGTTCTCTGTTGTGTGGTTATCAGCGTGTGGATGCAATCTTGCGAAGTCTGGCCCTGCAGATTCTGTGTTTCTTCACATAGATACCCTTTACTAGTCTTCGGGCATTCTGCCTCTATGTACTTGAAGTCTTTCAAATGGATGGCAAGGAAAGGAGTTACGGGACTCAGGATTTCATTATACTTATTAGGTATTATAGATAATTTAAATAAATCGTAAGATGAAGGTAAGATGATAGGGAATTTAAATACTATTATAATACTATTTCCCGAGTAGTATGCGCCTAGCTTTATAACGTCATAGTACTCTCTAGTATCAAGATCGATAATGTTATCTCTACCGTATAGTTCTCGTAATTTACTAAGCATGGTCTCAATCAAAGGCGGGCTTATAATAGAATGATGTATGGTTGAACTTCTAATAAAAGCTAATATATTTTGTAACTTTTCTATTTCTAAAGAGACTGAATCCATGTTGTCACTTAAGATGAGAAGAACCTGAGCTAAATGAGCATACTTAACTAGATCATTGTCATTAGTAGCTACGCTTTGCCTGATCTTATTTAACAGAGATTCTATCTTATTTTGATTATTTACTATACTATTGATTATTTTAGAATATTGAGATGACCATTCTTTCGTAAGACTAACATGACTATTAAATTCAGTGATTAACTGATTTTCTTTATCCTGAAGGTTTTTTATGACAGTGTTATAGTGAATCGCGTCGGTATAGTCAAGGTTACCCGTTATACTTTTTACTACTGAGCCTAGACCATCTACGAGTCCTCTTTTTACGCGATTTGTTCTAAACGTTTGCAGCTGTCCAGATAAAGTAACGAGCTTTTCTTTAAGATAGTGAATATGAGGCTCAAACAAAGAAGATGTCTTATTATTAAGTTCAGGGCTTACACTATCTAACTGAGACGTAATTGAATGAATTTTATCCCATATGTTTTGAAGATCTATAGACTGTAAGAATGAGTGATAGCTAGACACGATGTTAGCGGGGCCCAATCTAAATGGTAAGACTCCGGGTCCATTGTCGAGAGGTTCAAGTTTTATCTCCTGCGCTAGGGTTGTCTGCAGAAGAATGTGAAGTGCCAGAAGAATCCTGCAACAAGCAGGCACTTTTAGGTAATCTCTTTAACCGGGATTTCGCAATAGGGCCTCGTTTTTTACGCGTGTAAATGTGTATTGGGAGATTCGCCATAACTGTATCCTGAGTATAGCGAGGGGCTAGTTTCTGACGAGATGCGAAGGGATTTTTAATAAAGATTTGTTGCTCGTTGGCATATTCAGATTCTGGCTCCCGATCCTTATTACGATTGTCAATTATATTTTTTCGTAAACTAGAACAAGATTCATGTATCAACCCGTAGGCACAATTCATCTTATTTTTATGCTCTGTTATATACTGTTGCAGTAAATGCGTTGATAGGTCTATATCGAAAGGATCACGGGGGTCGAAGTGACCTGTGATAACTTCTAATGGTTTACATTTAGTGAAAGTATGTATCGTACTATTATAAGCTAAGAGTGCGTAAGGCATGAGGTTAATTACTGATTTGGTTTTCTTATCTATTTTTAAAATGCGAAGATGTTCCAATATTGTAGAGTGGAATCTCTCAACGATTCCATTCTCGTTAGGAGTATGTGGAGCGATCTTGTGATGCTGGACCTTGTGTAGCCTTATAAATTCTGCGAATAACTGATTATTAAATTCGGGTCCATTATCGGATACTAGCGTAATCGGAATGCCGTGATGAGTGCAATATTTTAACAACGCCTGAACTACACTTAGCGCTGTCCCGTCTCTTAGATAATAGGCTTGTGCATACTTAGAAAAGGAATCAACTATGGTTAGAAATTTTTCGCTCTGAATAGTAAGTAAATCTAAATGAACTAATTCGAATGGTTTACTAGCGGGAGGAACTAATTTAAACTGTTGCTTTATAGGGTTGCGATCGTACTTAGCTTGACCGCAAACCGTGCACTCATTAATAAATTTGGAGATGTGATCTCGCATTTTAGGCCAATAGTATTTAAAAGATAGCGCTAGGTAACATTCATTTATACCGCGATGGTTTGTTTTACCATCGTGGTACTTATTAATTATGTCTTGCTGCTTTAAATATTCCCTAACATTTTCTAGCTCTCGCTTAGTGATCAAAAGATTCATTGCCGAATTTTTAAATGTTGATTGAATTATTGGTACTATCTGGTACATGGCTTGAGGAGGATTTATCAGTAGCCCTGTCTTGATTTTCGGATGAACGTACTCTTTTATAGCACTGATGATATCGTCTTCGAGATTGGATTCTGATAATTGGATACTTAGTCGCGTATGTGTTTCAAACGGCTTTGTTACAATAGGTCTACTCTTGATATCGCCCACTACATTTAAAATTATCTGTTTCGTGAATTTATTTAGAGGCTCGTCTGTAATAGGTATTTCTAAAATTGGATTTTCCTCATTAGTGTGAACGGTGAGAGTTCTAGATTCGTCTGCATCGTCTATAGCTGTGATTGTTCTAGATTCATCAAGAGATGGATCTTGTTCCGACGGATTTACTACTATAGAGCTAATTTCATCATTATTTAGTTCGATACGCGACAGGGCATCTGCATTCGTATTGCATTTACCTTGTTTGTATACTACTGTGTAATCATATTCAGAGAGTTTAAGACGCCAGCGTGTAAGACGCGAATTGGGTTCTTTTAAATTCATAATCCACTGGAGTGGTTTATGATCTGTGATTATCTTGAATTTACGGCCGAAAAGGTATGGTCTGAAGTACTTGCAGGCCCAAACGATGGCCAGAAGCTCTTTTTCTATTGTACTATAGTTGAGTTCGCTAGTATTCAATGTACGAGATGCATAAGCTATAGGTTTGTCTGCTCCTACTGAACCTTGCGACAATACAGCGCCAATAGCGACGTTTGAAGCGTCAGTTGTTAACAGAAACTCGCGTGAAAAATCAGGATACTGGAGAATTGGATCATTTAATAATAACGTTTTGCAGTGTTCGAAACAATCTATATAGCCTTGATCTAGTGTAATTTTGTAGCCTTTCTTTAAGCAATGGGTTAACGGTTTAGTAAGTTTGGCAAAGTTTGGGATAAACTTTCGGTAATATCCCAGTAACCCGAGAAAACGTTTGATCTCAGTTGCAGTTTTAGGCAGCGGATACTTTTGTATTGCAATTATCTTGTTAGGATCTGGCTTTACGCCATCTTTACAGATAACATGACCCAAAAATTCAGTTTCCAGCTTCAAGAACTCAGATTTGTCCATCTGAATCTTGAAGTTGGACTCTCGCAATTTTTAGAACACTTTCTCCAAATTTAGAATGTGCTCCTGCAGTGACGTACTAAAGATTATGATATCATCAAGATATACTAGGCATATCTCGTTCTGGAGGCCTCTCAAGACATTGTCCATCACCCTTTGAAAGGTTGATGGAGAATTTTTTAATCCCATCGGCATCCTCAAAAACTCATAATGTCCGTTCTCGACATTGAATGCGGTTTTGTGAATATCTGAGGGATTCATCTCCACCTGGTAGAAGCCACTAGCCAGATCAAGAGTTGTAAAATACTGGCACTTGCCAAGTTTGTCCAGTACATCAGTGATATTTGGAATCGGGTATTTATCATCAACCGTTTTCTCGTTTACTTTCCTGAAGTCCACGACAAGACGCCATTTAACTTTGCCTGAGGCATCAGCCTTTTTGGGCACTACCCAGATAGGTGAGCTCCATGCAGAATCAGAAGGTCTTATAATGTTCTGTTGAAGCATTTTTTCGACCTGGTCGCGAACTTCTTGTCGGTGGACGTAGGGATATCGGTAGCTTTTAGTATGTACTGGGATTTCATCAGTCGTTCTTATGTTATGTTTTATCTTGTTGGTGAATGTCAAAGATTCTCCCTCGAGATAAAACACATCCGCGTAGTTTGCGCATACAGCTTCCAAATTAGCAAGCTCTTCTGCGTTTAGGTGTTCGGTACGTAGACGTGACAATACTGCTTTAGCGCGATCTGATAAAATCTCAACACGTTCGGATTCAACATTAAATAATTCGGCTACTACGGGGCGGTCCATAGAAAAGATGATGTCATTAGATGAGTTATTGGTAATTTCTTCCCAACCACGGTTATCTTTTACTTCAGTTAAACATTCAGAAATTAGGCAGTTGCAAATTGTTTGACTTGTAACTAATACATCTCCGTCTTTACTATTTACAGGCAATCGGACCAGTTTAGAAGAACTAGCAGGAATAATTTCCTCATATAAATTTGCGTTGCGGGAATCATACATCTCTATAGGGATCTCCGCATTACGAGTTACTAGTGATCTATGTTTTAAATCTATATTAGAATCCCATTTGTCAAGAAGGTCTAGTCCTAATAAGCCATCAAAGAAATTATGAAAGTCATAGATAAATAGGTTAAGATCGTCCGTCTCTTTAAACTCTTTGAAACATGGTAGTGTAATAGAGTAATCGTTTTTACTAGTGGCGTGCACATTAGTAACTTGAAAAGGTTCATAATTTAGCGGTACTTTGTTAAAGTATTTTTCTACAGCCTGTGGGCTGATAAAAGATTAATTAGCTCCCGTGTCGAGTAAAAATTTAAGAGGAGGGTCGCTAATTTGTATGTAACCGAGTTGTCTCTGAATTTGAAAGTTAACCTCTATTTTCGTATGTTTGATTTCGGAACTTTCGGAAAATTTTCCTCTCCAGATGAGGTTGGAGTCTGTTCTACTTCTTCTACTTGCGTGGTCTCGGGACCTTGACCCTGCTCATAATCGTGATAGTAATCGGGATATAGTTCATAAGAGTAATCTTGATAGTAATCGGAATAATCATAGTCGCATTCATAGTATGGATTGTAATCGTATTCTAAATTATTAAAATTAATCTCGCGAGTTTTAAAGTAGTTGGTAGGCGGCGGGTTGCCAAATTTCCGCCAGTCGTGCCCAGATGGGGGTAAGGGCTTGGGTACGAAATGACTCACACCACTCATGGGTCGCGGATTACCAAAGTTATACGGTTGCTGAGGCTGAGGTCGTTGGGGAACCCTAAAGGCGTTATTCTGCACGTTATAATTTGGAGGTGGCGCTCGGAACATTTGTTGCGTTCTAGTAGGGCCACGAGGAAGCTGCATCTGAGGCATATTCGGCTTCCAACCTTGATAAGGTTGAAGTGGCACTGACTGTTGCTTTGGGAAAGACTGATTATTATAATTTAGTTGTCTGGAAGGACCAGGCAATCCAAAGTTAGGCATTCTCTGAGCAAAGTTATTTAGAGGTAAATTAAAATTTGAACCGGATGCTGGCTGTACCCAGTCTTTACGGCTCGGACCTTCGTTACGTTGCTGCAAATATAGCGTGTTTAACTCCTCTTGAACGAACTCAAGAGCCTTTTCCATTGTCTCGGGCCGCATGCAACGGATTCTGGATCCTAAGGGGTCTTTTAAACCGCGCAAATAGGATTGTAGTGTAAGTTTTTGATAAAGAGCTCGTTTAGCCTCGATTGTAGTAACGACAGCCTCGTGAAGCGAGATATATGTCATTATCGTACTGTATAAATTTTGGCAGCGCTCGTAAAATTCCTGAGGGGAACTGGAGCCTTGAGTTTGCATAGACAAATCACTATAAAGAGCGGTCTCGTCGCGATGGTCAGCGAAGTTGTTAATCAGTGCGTTACGTATTCCGTTCCAGTTATCAGGAATACCTGACGAATTTATCAATCTGGCTGCGGGCCCTGTGACTTTATTAAGTATGCCGTTTATAAGGGCTAGGTTTGATAACTCATGCCCATCGGCTACATTAAAATGTGTAATCACTAACCGGTCACATAAATTAATGAAACGCGTCAGAACGTGCGGGTTTCCGTCGAACTCCGGTACTAGCCTAAGCGACTTGTAAATTACGTCAATATCGTCTTGAGCCATTATTTGTTCTAAATTTCTACTCTCGTCTATATTGCTATACCTACTAGACGACCTACTAGATTGCCTACTTCGTGAGCTACTCTCGCGTGAACTCTTCGGATGAAAAATCTTGGCGATTAAAGTACACACAGAAAATACGATAAATTTACACAGAAAGTAAAATGCAGTAAAAAGAAATAAAATAGTAAAATAGGAACTAGGAATAACCAGACCCTGGAAAAGTCAAGGAAAGGTAGGAAAAATATAAGGTAAGGTGAGCAAGGATTTGAAAGATTCAAAGTACTTACAGCATCACTTCTTTTACAGAATCTATGTCTGGATTCTCCTTGGCTGCAACCACTTGTAGATTCGGGATAATCGCGGTGACTCGATATTAGAAATCTACTCTACGATTATCCTACCGACTGCGCCAAAAATATATGGTCGCAACGTAGGATGTAAAAAAAATGATTTTATTTAATACAATTTAATAAAAAAGGAAATTACAATATTCAACTTAAGTTATAAAATAGAAGACGAGACTCGACCGATGTTAGGTAAAGAATGTCTTGCAAAACGACACGATGAGGTGAGGCACGCAGGGCGGCGCGGGGCGGCGGCGGCAGCATGCGCAGCGTCAGCGACTCGTGTTAGCAGTTGTTATGCACCGTAATGAGGGCAGTGCATGTCAGCAATATACCTATACTAGGCTTGCGTAACACCGTTATATAATAATCCAACCAAATTTCACATATGCCGCTGTGTAGAACAAAACAAATCTATTCGGTCCCAAAGATCTAGTGTAAACAAAATGAATGTTTAACTAACATCACACAAGGATAAACCAGTAATCAGGCTTGAATTGATTCCCAAAGAAAAAACAAAAATAAAAATAAAATAGAAATGTTCCTTAATACTACATACGCCACTATGTAAACATTCATCCTCAATCATTTACCAAACAAATGTTACAAATGAATGGAACTCAAATTAGTTTCCCGAAAAATGTTATTCAATTTATAATGTAACATAACTGCAATATTGATATTGTGTCTACAGCTTTGCAATCGCTAGACAACCAAACTACAAATATTGTGAATCAAATGCCTACAATATTTAAATATGTTTTCAAAATGAAAACAACAAACCAAATCAAAATTCCACAATTTTCAATGCTTTAACTTTAAATTCTAAATTAAGTTTTCAAACAATCAAGGAACAAACAAAATGTTTAATTATTTGCAAACCGCTACAATCTTAAAATTCAGTTTGCACAACAAATACAACAAACATAATCAAAACATTGATTTGTTGTCACAAATTTGCACTACCCTAGCGAGACTAATTCTAAATTAAAGTTTTAAAAAACAATTACACCGCCCCGGTGAGTTGATATGACTCAAATAAATTCAAAGCCTGTATAGCCTAAATACAACACAAGTACAATGTGTAATACAACCAACAGTTATATCCTAACTCAAATAAACACATTCTTGTTAGTAATGTATAACCAAAAAACAAATGCCTAACTTTACTATTATGCAAGTAATTACAGCAAGTTAAGTATGACAATTGCACTTCCCGCAGTGTACTTCCTACATACTCAAAGCATTCTAAATGCGAGACAAAACCCAAATTAATTATTGTTACACTACTTGCTATAATCAACAAAACAAAACCTACATATTACAACATTGCATTCTGAATACAATTTAATATGCGGTTGCAAACAATCTTAACACTAAAACTAATAACTAATTACTTGAGGTCCGTAGACAAAACCACGCTCTGGTTTACCAAAAATTGTTTGATATAGATAGTCTACATCAATGACTTCCCTGCTACCAGGCTATTTTTAGCCAACTTAAAGATATACTAACTAAACTTAAATTATAATTAAACTAAACGACTTACGTACTATTCTTCCCTTGATACACGCCGCTCAGCCCGGTGCAGTCCGCTGCGCCCAGGCCGCTGCTGTGTTGGTGAAGGTAGCTCGCCTCCCCGGCGACTGCTCTGGCTGCTGTGGTGGTGGATCGCGCTCCGGCGCGTCTTCGGGGCTGGTGCTATGGTGATGGAAAGGCCCTAACTTCCCGTTGGCTGCCCCAAGAGAGCTCTCAAACCCCAGAGAAATACGTACCACTGCACAATACCGCTTAGCACGCCACGCGTCCGTGTCAACCAACCAATAACTGATTTTAACCAGCCCGCCCTGGTACTAATTTATGAACACTGTTTCACTGGTTGTTACGGGCCCCCCGGAAACAAAACAATGTGGCCCACATACAAAATTACACCAAAAAGGTCAATAATCTCCACGCGACCCCGCGGTCAAGTTCCTAACCTAATTCCAATGTGAGAGTGTCACACTGACATTGCCATTGACAGTCATCTGTCAAACACAAATTAAAACTACAAAAAAGGTTGCCAGCCGTAAGTGGCCATTTTGTTCCGAACACCCACATTGTCAGTTAATCAGCAATTCGAAAATCTTCCAAAACTTTAATTAAGTCCGCTGGCTTTTCACTCGACGTTATTCACTCTTACATACTTGCTGTCTACTCCCGCTTCGATGTATTCAGTCTTACATTTAGGCAACAAAATATTTCTAGTGGATGAAAGCAGTAATAGTTCTTATACCAATTTATTTAAAGTTCTTAATAACATAAACAGTCATACATCTGCTTTATTTTTAAAGTTTATCTGTTTAGGTAAGTATCAGAGATGGGCGTAATCAACTACTTTTTTAATCAGATTAATAATATGATTAAAAGTACATTTAATCAGATTAAAGTAGTCGTGATTACTTTTAATCATGATTGAACATATAATCTTTAATCTTGATTACAGTAGTCAGTAATCTAAATTACATGATTATTCTTAACTAAGTTAAAGTATATGAATTATGGTTTAGGAATTAATGAATATAATTTATATTTTATTGAGTTGCCATTAATTATCACAATTTGTATGCATCTAGAAATTGAGTGGTTTGCTTTATGTACTATAAATTATACCTACTACCACAGTGTTACTATATTCATACAGTGGGGCAACGCGTTTGATGTGGGGCGATGCCGCCGCCCGCGTAGGTATCCAGTATCCACGCGGTCGTTCGCCGATATGGAAGGGTTGTAACAAAATTCGAAATCAAATAATCGTAAATTTTTTATAAAATAATTTATTAAAAAAATTACGATTATTTGATTTATTTATTATCGATACTGTAATGCTTATTTTACATTTAAACAAATGAACATGTAACAGAAAATATACAATCTCTGCTCACAAGAATAGAATAAAAAATAAAATAAAAAAACTTTCCTACACTCATACCAATTATCCAGCCCAAGAGAAGCTTCGTTATGAAACTCGTTAAATGGTTACTAGACAACGGATAAACATACATAAAATACTTAAATACATACTTATTATACACAGAAAACTTATTATACAAAAAAAACGAATAGATTCTAAATTATTTTTTTTTGGGTAACAGGTAAGCCCTTGGCCTTCATCTCACCTGATGGTAAGTGACGATAAGGCCGAAGGTGGAAGCGCGCTTCACCCGGAATCCTTAACCACTGAGGAACTGGCTATCTTATCTCTAACTGTCGGAACATAACTATGCTATAAACATCGTTGTTATGGCGACAGACTTAGATAAGATGGTGGTAGCTAGCCAGGCGGACTTAACAGCCCTACCACCAACCAAACCGAGCACACAAAGATGTACCCCCGCTGGGAATCGAACCCGGGACCTCTGGGTCTGAAACCGGTGGCTTAGCCACTAGACCACAGAGGCGGTTAAAATTGACCCGACCGGGGATCGAACCCGGGACCTCAAAGATGGCGACACCATGAAAACCGGTGTACAAACCACTCGACTAAGGAGGTAGTCGTCGTTCAAATAGAATAAAATAGAATTTCTTTATTGCGTGTAAGCTGCATTTATTATTTGTTATATACTTAGTTGTTCAACACCTACATCAAAAAAAATGTGATAGGGGCGATGACAACCAGAACCGACGTCGGCTTTGGTGCTCTCCAGTAATAAATATATAGGGAACATTTAAAAAACTTAGTATAGCCCAGGATCGAACCTAAGCCTCGCCGACGAGAGGCGGGACCCAATACCTACCACCAGGCTTTCACGGCTTAGTAGAACGTTGGTATGCTAACTTATTACCCGTCAGCGGCGAAGCCAAAAAAGTAGGGTTTTGACCTGTATGTATGTATGCCCGTTTTTATGTTCTCTCTTACCTAATAAACGGCTGAACCAATTTTGATTAGTTGTTAAATTCGTCTTTATTGCGCGAGTGTCGAGTAAGTATATCAAATTAAAAAAATATATAGCGGATTTGTTGTGCCAGCCAAGTTAATTTGTCTAACAATTAACGATTTAAAGTTAATTACGACTTAACTCACTTCAATTTCGCAAGCCCATATTGCATTGTCTGGAAAGCAACATTTACTTTAAATAATAATAAGTAGAAAAAAATAAATGATGATTTATTGCTATACAATATGTTCTATAATTTTTTAACGATCCGACTGTTGGTTATATTAATCAAAATAAGTCTATATAAGGTTAAATTTTATCAACCGCAAATCTTTTAAGGATAAATTAAACAGCATAAATAAACTATTTTTATGAAAAAACCTTAAATTTTTATACGCTAGTTTTGAAGGAAAACGCCAAAAGACATTTCGATTAAAAAGTAAAATAAAACACCCCTTACGTGCCCTTACGCACGGCACGAGCCGAAACAGAAGATGCCTACACCGCTTACACCTTACACGTGCCGTAGTTTCATTCAAAGGAGCCGACAGAGACACCGACCGCAATGCCTACACCGCTTACACGTGCCGTAGTTTCATTCAAAGGAGCCGACAGAGAGACCGACTGCAATGCCTACACCACCACCGAACCGCTTACTACGTGCGGAGCGAGCAAGAGCGAAAGCCATCCTTCCTTGCCCCCGCCCGCTTCGCGCCCCGGCCGTGTCGCCCGCCCGCCCGCCGGCGCGTGCGCGTGGCGGGTGGGGCGATCGTCAGTTAGCCAAAAACATACCTATCGCACTAAGCTAATTGCAGTCGCAGGTGTATTCGCGAAAGTTTCTGAAATGCCGTACCGATATTCATCACAGGAGTACATGAATATAGCTATCTGCTACCATGATGCAGGTGAAATTATGTTGCGGGCATAAGTAATGTACGGTGAGAGATACGGACGAATAATTAACATTCGCACCATACTTGGAGCCGTGCAGCGCTTCCGAGAGAGCGGCAGCTTCCAGCCACACCTCGACTCTGGGAGGCCACGATACCCAGTGCGTCTTGAGGAGCACGTGCTGGATTTCTTCCACCGGCACCCAGTGGCGAGCACCGAAGACGCTGCCCGTATGTTTGGTGTAAGCCAGTACTACGTGTGGCGGCTTCTGCGCAGCGAAGGTTACCATTCCTTCCACTTCACTCGAGTCCAGGAGTTGCTGCCAGAGGACTACGCGCCCAGGGTCGAGTTCTGCCGTTGGTTGCTGCGGAACCCTACCTACAACGTGCTGTGGACGGATGAGTGCACGTTTACGCGCGAGGGACTCTTTAATATGCATAATGCGCATTACTGGTGCGAGAACAATCCGCGAGTGTTTCGGCCGGACCACTTCCAACACCGTTTTAGTGTTAATGTGTGGGCAGGAGTGTTAAACGGCCATTTACTGGGGCCCGTCTTTATAGACCGTCTGAATACGGACACGTATCTCCAGTTACTACAGCGCGACCTACCCGAGCTGCTGTTGGATGTGCCTGTATGGAGCCGCAGGTACCTGTACTACCAGCACGATGGCGCGCCTGCGCACTTCAGTCTGCGGGTACGCGCCTACTTGAACGAGGCGTTCCAAGGGCGTTGGATCGGGCGCGGTATCCTTATCCGCTGGCCGCCGCGTTCACCTGACCTGACGCCGATGGATTTTCATGTGTGGGGTAGGGCTAAAGACCTAGTGTATGGGAACGACGGCCATACAATTCGTACTGTGGAACTGTTACGTGCGCGAATTGTGAATGCGTTTGACGTGATGTCCAGTGAGCAGCAAGTGCTCACTGCAGTCCGGAGGCATGGCCTCGATCGTGCAAGACAGTGTTTGCTCACACAAGGCCGTCATGTCCAACATTTAATGTGATTAGGTTTAATTGTAAATGTGTAAATAAGAACCTGTAATTAATAACTTGTAAATATGTAAATCTGTAAATATCAATGAATTTAGACTTTTAAACACGCCAAGTTAATGTAAACTTTACATAGCTACATTACTTATTTCAATCTTGGTAAAAGATAAAACTAACGAATTGTATTAACTTGTCAGTCCAAAGCCTGAAAAAAGTGTGATGGGAAGTCAATTCGTTGTGAATAGTCAAAGCATTTAAATAAAAACAGACAAATTATCTATGAGTTTCATTTATTTACAATACCTATAGGTACCTACCTACTCGCATCACTATCTAGGGTGCATCCCCTGTTTACGTTAATTTTTATTGCGTTCATTACTTTACTCCGATTCTTTGGAAATAAAATAAATAAATAAATAAAAAATAAAATAAATAAATGTCTCCCGCTCGCTATTAAACTAACCGTGACTAGGTAGGTAATTTGTAATTGTGTAACTATAACAAATAATGACGGCCGGGTGGTCGAGTGGGTCAGCGACCCTGACCTGAGCAATTTGTGACTGAGTCATGGATGTTTATTAGTATTTATGTATGTTTATCAGTTATCAGTCGTCATAGCTCAGGCTACGCTTAGTTTGGGGCTGAATGATTGGTGTGAAAGTTGTAAAAAAATATTTATAAATTTCAAATACGCTAAATTAGCGCATAGGTGATTTGTTTCTCGCAGCGGAGTATTAACATGTGTTACTTAGGTGTGGTGTGATAGTTTTGGGTACCGTTGTTTGTGGTGGAGTCTATCCCGATGTCACAGAATAATGTACCCGATGTACAGCGCTTAGCGGTGCACTGCCGCGGCCACCACATTTAAACTTATGAATCAAATGAGGAAAGAGTGCAGAACGAGTAAAATGAGAGAGAGGGGCGGTTAGAAGCAGCCATGTTTTAAAACTATTTATGAATGAAAATTAAAGTGAGGAAAGAGTGCAGAAAGAGCGAAATGAGAGAGAGGGGCGGTAAGAAGAAGCCATGTTACTCGTATAAAACTATTTATGAATGAAAATTAAAGTCAGGGTGCTCTAAAAATATTACAAATGTTCTGTTAGGAAAAGTAAAAATAAAAACTAGCCTGATTTTTTTTTTTTAATGTTAGGGCCTTATTTCTCTGATATAATTAGATGTTTTGTCAAAATATTTGCGGTTGATAAAATTGAACCTTATATATAATAGGCAAAAATAAGTCTGCAGTGTGTGAACATGCTTTCGAGGGACCCAACCATTACATCAGATTTGACAAACCTCAAATACTCGCCAAGGAACAACGATTCATCCCTAGGATGATACGTGAGGCTATTGAAATTTAAAAACATCGTAATTTCAATAGAGAGGATGGTTGGAATTTACCACCTGCCTGGGACCCCATCATACAGGTCATCAAATCCCAGCCCCAACAGCAACACATTGCCAGACCTAAAAATATTGTTGGCTCGTATTGTATAAACTTGAACGCACCCGGTTAAATATAAAAATTATTGACGGTAGGCAAATAACTTCTAACAATGAGACGACCAACACCTCAGTCTCCCTGTGACCACGGACCCTGTAAAGGGTTCGAAACGTCAGGATAATATAAAAACTATGTAAATAGTAAATTAAACGCGAGTTAATCCGTAAAAAAGTGTTTCATTTCAATGTGTAGTGCTCGCTTAAACCTCAGAAAACAATATTATTAATCAATCATAAAAGTAATCAAGATTACGATTACAGATTTATAATCATTAATCACCGATATGATTACATTTTTGATTAATTTCTGTAATCTGTAATCGTGATTGAAGATTACACATTGTAATCTTAATCCTTAATCATTAATCTGATTACTTTTTGCCCAAGACTGGTAAGTATGTGCATTTATGCTTAAATGTTACCTAGTTAGTACAACAAATAAAAGCGTAATCGTGTATACACGACTAGCAGTGAAAAAAAAAATTAATGAATTAAAATCATAATTAATAGTTACTTTTTATATTCTACATAAAATTTTTGCGAAACACAACAACCGGTAATACGCGTTATTCCTCAATTTATTGTTTGCGTATTAACGCATGTTCTACGTTTCCCTAAGAAAAATGATCATGTAATCAAAATTCATAAAACAGTCTTTCTTTCATAAAATCGTCAATTTTAACAAGAAAAATATGAAAAAAATACATTATATGTAACTTGAACCTTACTTTTCAATTATGATAAAATCGACATTTTGACGTAACACGACTTATGCCTTTTTCCACTGAAGGTGCGGCAGGTAAATAATGTAAGAGAGAACAGGAGTAACTATATCGCAGACGTATTTTAGAACCATTACACAAATATCATCGTAACCGGTGCTTTTAGTGTTTTTAAGTGTTTAATAATAGTACATATTTCAAACGGGTCAGTTGGGCTCATGAAAAAGGATCTTGGAGAGTTATGAGTACATGCTTGTGTTGGTAAATTATTCTATGATTTTTTAGGTATATTGTGATGTACATAATAATTATTGAAAGATTCTGCAATTTGTTGAGGATCCGTTATATTGTTGTTAACAACTAACTTTGAGAAATTGTCTTTTGGAATTTTTGGTTTGTTATTATTAATGATGTCCCAAGTAGCTTTACATTTAGTTTTTGATTTTAGAATGTAATAATTATTTTGTGTCTTCTGAGTCAACTTGATTATTTTACTAAATCTGTTTGAGTATGCCTTAAATATGTTTTTGTCATTTTGTTTTTTTTTTGTAATTCTGTACTTCCAGAGAAGAAAACGTTTTCTTTTGCTACTCTGCTTTATCCCCAAAGAGAGCCATTTAAGCTTATTTTTGATATTATTTTTGACTTTTATGATAGGGAAACATAATTCATAAAAGAGTTTAAACAGACTATAAAACTCAACAAACGCATTATCTGCACTATCAGCCTGAAATACATCGCCAAAAGCAAGCGCGCTGATGCAATCCCTAAACTTACACAAATTTTCTTCCGAGTAGTCTGAACGTTAACCAATAATCAAATAAGCAAGTTTTCTTCACGGGGCAGTTTAATACATGAGCCTTATGATCAGACAAGCAAAGTTCAACCAGCTCACATTTAGCACCTCGTATGTTGTGTGAAATGTTGTCAATACAAGTCCCACTACTTGGCCTTGTAGGTTCCTTTACGGAAGGCTTCAAATTAAAAGTCATAGCAAGCTGTTCGAATTCCATAGAACATCTTGTTTTTTTAGCAAATCTATGTTAAAGTCACCACAAACTGCAAATTTTTTGCTCCCGTTATGTGTAATAATGCTCAAGATGTCATCAAATCTATCTAATAAAATGTTAAAGGAATGGTTTATGTCTTTGTTTTTTGGTATTCTATACATACACATTATAATTAAACTATGGTCTACTAGTTCAATAGCACAGCACTCTAAAATATTGGGGATACTATATTTTTGCACATCTGTCAGGACACTAAATTTTAACAACACTAACACAATGGACAAATGAACTTATTTCAAATGACATATAACGTTCATTGAATATAATTTTTACTTGCTTTAAATACACTTCTTATAACAACATTACTTATAAGTACTATTCATTTGATATAATACTCTCACTATATTTTCTCTAAAGCTATATTGGTAGAATCGTCATATTCTATAACTTCATTTGATATAATTTTTGCCTATAAATAAAAATAGCCATTTAACCCTAAATTGATTTCAAATATTGTCATAGATAGTTAATACGTTGTGTTTTCGTTAAGGTTGTGCTAAAAAAGTCAGTGACAGAAACGAAACGCGGCAAAACCGACTCCACGTAGACTTGTCTGCCGTACGCTAGAGTGTAATTTAAGTCCACGTAGGCGCAGAGGGGCAAGGCGGCCGGCGAGCAGAGGAGCAGGTGGTGAGCGAAAGCCATCTGCGACTATAAACTCGCGTGGGACCGCTGGAGTCCCGCAGCACCAGAGCCGTGACAGAAACCATGCCTGCTAGTAGTAGGATATTGGGGGGTCTGGATCAGATGAGATCCAGCCCCCCCAATATCCAATAATTGATATCTTTGATCATTCTTGTATATTTTTAAATCCTGTGTTTCTTTTCACGAACCGATCTTACACTCGTTTATTCATCAACGTTAAAATCAAAATATCTACTAAAGTACCATTTTCTTTAGCTGTCACGAAGTAGCAGGTAACAACGGTTACATTCTTAACAGCTGATAGTTTAATATCTGACCTGTTTTTCAACTGATCAAACGACCTTGCTTTATTAACCGTTCATACTACTACTATCCACCATGTCGACAAAGGTTTTGTTAATTCTTACCACTCGAGCAGTAACCTGTAACCCCTCATAGTAAACTCGTGGCCATGTTCTTTTTAAGTTACTTGTTATTAGAATACTATCATACTGGTCACCATCAATTATAGTGATGTGATGAAGCCCACAAAGCTGCCTTTTAATTATCACTGATTCCATTATAACACCTATTTTTAGAGTCATTTATTTATGTTTTAGTGAACTTGTTATCTATTTGACGATATATTTCAATCTAAACCAAAATGACCTCAACATGGCTATACTTACTAGTGAAAAATTTATGATTTCGTAAATAAAATGCAATATATGACGATTCTTGTTTGACAATTATTATTTAAAGAAAGGTCTGAATCAATCATTTTGTTTATTTAATAAAGGATCTTATTTTCTATACACCATTTATATAAACATAATACATTTTGAAGTGCACATACATGATTATGGTAGATACAACTTTTGATATCTAATGAATTAAAATATTTTTTATGCAGGGTTCAAGGTTAGGGCCACTTTTGTCTTCCAAGTTATACACATCATCTGTTTCAAGTATTTCTTTTAACCATAAAACTTTTTCAAAGCCTTTAGTGTAATACGTTTGTTTTTGAAGAAATCACGCAACAATATCTTGTAATTGTAGTAAGGCACAAAGCCGTCACTCTATAATATTTCTCTATTCCGTTCGATCCACTCTACACTTAAACGCTCTTTCTTTGTTAAATTGTAAAACGAGAATGGGCTTTGATCATAAATACGAAAGCGTGATTTTTTGACACGATCGCGATTTCATTTGGTATAAATTTGTTGTCCTCGCTCTTGAAACCTTGAACATCCACAATAACACTACATGATAATTTTCGTTATTTAAAGGCTTATTCATAAATACGATCGTTTATGATCAGACAGTAAGCAGTAGTGTTATTAGGTATATCTTCTAAGGACTCTATTTCTAATCGCACATCAACTGGGCCAGTTTTCAGTGTATCATTTTGTCTCGAACAATCAATAACAAACAATGGAGCTTTTTCTTTAAATGAGCGCAAATCAAGCGAGGGGTCTGCTCTCAAGTCGTAATATGACTGACGAAAATTGGCATACATCTCATATTATAATATATTATATTTTCCTTCATCAAATTTCAAATTAAGTGAATCGTATGGAAAGTATTGCGAGTTTAAGAATAATTTTATGTTAGTTATTTTACAGTGATCAAATATTGATGAACTTTGGACTTTGTTACATTTTCTGTTAGTTTGCATTCCAAATACAATATATCTCGGTTTTTCTAACTGAGAAGCAGTTTTTATAGACCATGAACGTTCTAGGTAATAATGGATATTTATACAAATCCCAATTTCTGAATGCTGGATGTATAGGACGATCTTTTTCCAAATATTAAGGTAACGATAGTTTGTCACAATCAGAGGCTCTAATATGAGGAACACGCCATTGAACCTTTTGTATTTCTATATTGATATCATCGCTTTCTCCATGATAGCACTATTTAACGCTGGATTGCTCCTTTGTAATATAAGTTCATGTATACAATAAATAAGTATTTTGTTATAGTCTTCCGCAAATCCTAATATTTTATTTAACGGGATAATAACATTAAAATGACCATCTGTTTGTTTGCGGCCATTTACGTTCCATCCCCACAGTGGAGCAATTTTACTATCTGCTTCATTCATTGAAATGTAAGGTTTCATTGTAGTTGTTATTCCCGCATTTTTTATGTGATCTATTTCAACACCATTAAGTTCGTACTTGATATTTTGAAATAAAAATGAAATTGGATTGTTTATGAATTCAATATCTTTTTGTATGTTTTTCCTAGCGCATCTTTGCTGGTCACACTTGCATAACCTTTAAAAGTATTTACGGCTTTGGTATTCGGGTCGTTCAAGTCAGTAGTTTGATAAATGGTTTGATATTTTGTAATAAATGATTTCAATTGATGTTCACCGGATTTTGGTTGAACAAAGTAAGCAAACAATTCAAAACATAATTTAATGCAGTGGTGCTTAATCAATGCATTCTGTATAACTTTTACAACATTGTTTTGATATGTCAATAAAAACTGTTCTGGTGTAAAGTATTCGTATGAAGGTTCAAGCTTATAAGTAACTATTCTGTCTTTGAATGCTGTAGATATTGTATGTATATTTTTATCATCAGTCTTAAGTAAAGAATTCGATTTATGTATATTGGTTCTCGTATGATATTTATATTCATTATTTAGCATTTCATTTTGGCAATTATCACATTTCTTATAGTTCGTATTTTTTCGGAGAGTTGATTTTACTGTACCTAAGAAAAAAAAACCAAACATTTAAGAGGATACATTTAATACAATTAGTAACAGGTAATACATAGCTCAAAAAAAAACCCAATAAAAGTTACTAAGTGGGTGCCCGGCTTATTCTCAAACGACTGCCGTGAGTGACCATTTGCCAGCCGACGTGATAAATATGATACTATGGAGGAATGTTTACTGGCGGCTGGTGCTGGTGGCTCGCAATCATCGTCACTGTCAGAGCCGAAAAGCTCGGCGGCGGTGGCCGGTAGCTTCTTGACGGCTGGTACCGGTCTGATTGTGACTTTCTTCGCCTTAGAGCTGCTTAGAGCTGGAGATGACGGAGGTGTGGGAGCGCTACTGGATGCTGCTGTTGGCGCCTTGCGTTTTTTAGACCTTTTCACGTCATTGACTTGCTCACGAAGCTCATCTTCAGACGGGAAAAGTTCTTCAGCATTCGTCTTCCTAACAAGAAAGACCTAAAAAGAAGAAAATAATATTTTATTAGCGGTCAATGGTAAATGAATACAATGATTAATACCTAATATTTAATTGAATGGCCGTAACACTGAAAAGACAGTACGCTATTCATAATTCAGTATTCACTAATGTGCATTAAATGTTTGAATACAACTGAAGTAACAACCGTATAATAAAACACGAGCCACAGTTGCCCATTCTGATAAGTGAACCTATCATGAAAACACGAAAAGTTGCCGGAATCGAACCCGCAAATAGTAAAATCGTTGGTTTTTATATTATTATGTGCTAGTTGGTACTTACATGATTGTTTCCAGAGAGTCTCGAGTCTTGCACAAGATCAGCGTCAGAGGAATGATAAAGCCTGCTTCAGACACCCGGCTTTTATACCGTCAAAACACGTGAAATCTTCCCATGTGAGTCCCGGCAATATGACTTAAAATCGCTGAGTAAGAAGTTATTCTATTTAGGACAAATGCATTATAAGAGATATCAATGAACTAGCTACACCCGCGACTTTATCCGTGTAGAATGTTTTTTTTTCTCTCTTTATTGGTTTTCGGGATTTTTGACAAAAATTGACGGTGTCAATCCCATCGTGCTTATAAAACTAAAATACTATTCTCTAAACACAGAGTATAAGCCCTTAGCTGCTCCTGAAGTTGGATCTGACAAAATTTCGTGGAACATTCCTATATCTATTCTATTAAGTTTCAGATTGCTAACTAACTGCTGCCTCTTAGACGCAAAACGGACACAATCCATCAAAATGTGTTGCAAATCGTCAACTTTTCCTAATTGATCACAGTGTGGTGAATTTACTTTCCTCGTCATATCGACGGTGGAAATTTCAAATGTCGTAAGGGACAAACCCAGTACAAAAAAACAAACTTCAACTTTTAAAAATGTCATAACTTATTAATTTTTCGTGCTATTGTGGTGTTTATTGGATAGTTTTTTTCAAAATTGTTTTATCTTTCCTATAGTAAATGTTAAATTTAAATATCTCAAGTAATTAAAAAGTTGATGTCCCTTACACACTGCAAATTGAGAAGAACTGTCCGTTACGATACGTAATAAAATACCTTTAATGAGATAAATGTCCCTTACGCCCTAACTGTAATGGAAACAGTATTCAACAAATACCCAAAGATTTTGACAATGTCACAGTAAAATGTTGTTAAGCTAATTATAAAATTATAATAATGATGTAAGTAACAGCAACGGCAGAAATAAAATTAGAATTAACAGAAAATTGTCCTCATTACAGAATAATAATTACTGGCATGGTAATCTCTGGGATCAGTTTGTTATCTATATATAAGAAATTTGATAAAATTTGAAATTGAATAACTATTGGTAGACAGGTGTTAACAGGTAAGTCAATATTAGTAATTTGCAACCGTCTGGTTAATAAATAAAAATGTATAAATAAAGATAATCTCATGACAAACACACACACACCAAACCAGAACAATGTTATTTTTTTTTAATGTTAAATTAATCATTATAGGTACTGGACTGAAATTTTTCAGCCAACCTACTCGCGATATATTTTTTACATATTAAATTTGATATAAAATACTTTTCATCCATTAATCGGCCCGGTGAAGGTCGTTCTATACTCGGATCTTAGACTACCCCATCTTCCCGTGGGAGTCGTAGAAGGCGACTGAGGGATCAACCCCGAGGATGGGCAGCAGCATCCTCTGAGATTACCACCGTCATACTGCGATCGCCAACGCGCCTGCCAAGCGTGGCGATTATGGCAACTTTCCCCCCCAATGAACGACAGCGCCAAACCCCGGCCCCTAGTCCCCGGCGGCCCCGCTCGCCCTAGCTACGGTAGCGGCCAAGGCAGTGACGGGGCAGGGGGTGCTAAGAATCTCCGGCAGAGACCTGGCTACCGCCGACAACGAACTTTGGCCCTGGCAACCTACAACACACGTACACTGCGTACCGACGAGAAGGTTTCCGAACTGGAGGAAGAATTGAGCAAGATACGGTGAGACATTGTGGGATTATCTGAGGTCCGAAGAGATAGGGAGGACTCGATAAATTTGAAGTCTGGTAACTTGCTCTTTTTCCAGGAGGCCGAACATCTGTACTAGGATGGTGTCGCGTTTATTGTTCACAGCTCTTTCGTGAACAACGTTGTCAAGACCGGAAGTGTGTCGTCGAGGGTAGCGTACCTCATACTTAGAATAACCAAACGGTATTCGTTAAAGGTTATACAGGTATACGCTTCGACTACGACACATCCCGATGATTAGATGGAGGCTACGTATGAGGACATCTCTAGAGCCATACAAGTCTCCAAAACTTATTACACCGTTGTCATTAGACATTACCGCAAAATAGGGCAAACGAAGCGGCGATGAGCTGAACGTGGGACGATTTGAAGTTGGAATTCGGAACCACCACCACTCTTCATGATGAACTCGTTTTTTAAGAAAGCTGAACACAACAAGTGGACATGGCTAAGTCCCGATGGTGCAACAAAAAATGAGACCGACTTCATCATGTCGACGAGGAAGCAAATATTCAATGATGTCTCTGTGATCAACGCGTTCAAAACTGGCAGTGATCACCGGTTGGTAAGATGCACATTAAACATCAATATCAAGCTGGAAAGACGTCGATTGATGAAGTTTACGCTCCGTTTTGCGCCTATCTAAATCCAAAACCCCGAAAGCTTCCACCTACAACTGCAAAATTGCTTCGAATGGCTGAAGTATTTGCGTAGACGTGAACTGTTACAACAACGGGTTTGTGAAAACTGTCCATGCGGTTGGGTCTAATTTCTTTAAAAGCTGGGAGAGGTCGAGAAGTTCTATGGACAGCTATACACATCAACGCGCCCACCTGTACAAAGCTTAGCTACAGATCCCCTAGAGCTGAGCTAACCCGACACTACACCGAAAATATCCCGGACATCAGCTTGTACGAGATTGGTATGACTCTCAATCAGCTGAGGAACAGCAAGGTATCGAGAGCTGACGGAATTACGGCTAACCTTCAAAAAGCAGGCGGAAGACCAGTACTCGCAGCTCTTTAGAGACTATTTAATTCCGTCGTACTCGGAGGTAGAACGCCAGAAGCGTGGCATGAAAGTGGGGTTATGTTATTCTTTAAGAAGAACAACAAGACCATACTGATAATGTACAGACTAATTTTAAATGTCGTAAAACGCGCTTAGTAACTATCAATTCATTTTCTGCCTTTCGTTTATTTGTAGTAAGTATCATTTTTTTTTGTATTTTTACAGTTCTGAATTACTTACAACTACAGAAACCCTGCATTACTTAGTTAGATTTATAGATGTAACGGAAACAAACATGTAATATTCGTTCTTCTTACGACAAAGTATATCAAAATATATTTTTATATATTTTTATACCCAATGTCGTAAGGGACTTTGTGTAAAATCTCGTCGATACTTACGCCAAATTGTATTCTTAGTTTTACATTATTGCTTTCCAAATTTTGTTGTAAAGGCATTCTATTTTTTTGTGTAAACCTTACGACGTACATTATTGTCACTTAAAGATCCTTACAACGTTCAGGAAATCTCAAAAATGATTACGATGACAAAATATGCCCTATACAACATGAGATTTTAATATTATGTCACATACTACAAAGTGAAAATCGCCGTAACTTCTTAACTGTAAGAGATAACAAAATTTGAAATAGACAGATCGATAGAGAATTAAATTTTAAGTATAATGGTGCATCAAGTGTACTTACGACTAAATGTCCCTTACGACATTTGAAATTTCCACCGTCGATATGAGCAAACGATTTTGTCGGATAATGTCCGGATCGCAGTCTGTGTACAGTAACAATTTGCTGTCTATTAAGTTCCCTGACTGCAAACCAAGGTATATGAGGGGGTTCACTTTGTATGCTCTTGTACCAGATGCCTTTACTTAGAGATCTTTCATCAAAGTACATTTTCTACTTTGTATAACATTTATGTTTATATCTATAAAAGACTTCAGTGAAAGTTGGTAGTGTACATAGTGGTTGCCCTTCTTCAAAGGCTCTCTTTGCATACTTATCAACCTCCTCATTCCCTGTTAATCTAATGTGCGATGGAACCCACTGCATTATTAAATCAATGTTATTCTGCTCAAGCTCTTCATATAATTTAAGGATAGTGTAAGCCGTAGTCAGCCCTCTTTTGCCATACAGACATTTGTTCAAATGTTGTAATGCGCTTTTGCTGTCTGTAAAGATTACAACTTTACGGACTTTCAAATTTATGGCATATTCCATAGCTTTAGATAATGCAACAAGTTCGGCAGTCATAATAGATACAGAAGAACTGATTTGATACAGACTATGTAACTTAGCTTGTGGATCGTAATAAGCTACTCCAATGCCGTTCTGAGATTTGGAGCCATCGGTGTACAAAGCATACCAGCCGTTATATTTTCTCCTAGATCTTGTGTTACGTCTAGTTTTAAGTTATTATTTTCATATAAGATTTTGGCCCCTTTTATAGAATTAAGATCAGTTTTTATTCTATCTTTCATATCAAAAGCAGATTTATTTAATGTGAACATCTCCAATGGACTGCATGATGATAATCTTTTGTCCTTAGTTTCTTCCAAAGATGTTACTACTAGAGGTTTTTTTTTATTTTTCAAGTAACTATTTTTATATAAGACTTCCAACCTAGTTAACAGTTTGATTTGAGTATTATCAGTCCAAGAATTAGATTTTAAAACATATTTATAAGCTAAAAGTTGTCTTCTTAGTCTAAGTTGAGGGATACATAGTTCGATTTCCATCACATGTATAGGAGATGGTCTTAATAAAGCCTCCTATAACCCGTAATGCTTGGTTCTGTAACTTATTAATTTTATGAGCGTGAGTTTCTGCTGTGTTGTCATATAAGAAGCTACCATAATCCAGTCTACTCCTAATAAGCGCAATATATAGTCTGCGGAGATGTGAAGGATGTAAGCCCCATTTGGCACCTGCGAGTATCTTTAAAATTGGTAAGAACTTAACTGCCCTTTCATAGAGTTCATTTACATGTTTGGTCCATCGTAAATTTTTATCTAATCAAATCCCCAGATATTTAACACTGGCAACTAATTCTAGTTGGTTACTATTAATATTGACGGTAAAGTGACGTTCTTTACTATCTCTATCGAAAACGCATAGTTTTGTTTTGTGCACCGACAACTCCAATCCAAATTGACTTAGAATTAATACCACAGTATTTATTAATTTTGTGAACACTATCAGCCAGATCTTTAGAACTTGTAAACAAAACAAAATCATCAGCATATTGACATACATATACTGTGGTTGACATGTGGAAGGCCATGAACTGTAATCAGATTTGAGCCAAGAAGGACTCCACCAAAGTGGATGAACTACTAAGTCGCGAGGAAGCAAGCCTCGACTCGCGCAATCAGCGGGATTGAGATGTGAAGGAATGCGCCGCCAGGTAGCGTTTGGAATGATGCCTTTCCAGTTTCCCAGGTTCACCTGGGAAACTCTGTTTCCTTCAAAAGTTTGAAGCTTGTGCGGTGAAGTTCGCAACCAAGTTAGCACTATGCTAGAGTCGCACCATGCAATTATTGGTATGGATTTTAATTTTGAGTGCAAGACTTTACACACATGGGCCATAAGGCGAGCCAACAGGACTGCTCCACAGAGCTCGAGCTTAGGGATCGTTTGCCTTTGCCTGACTGAAGCGACTCTAGATTTAGCGATTAACAAATGAACTTGAACGCTGTCACCGTCACCGCTTTCACAGCGTATATAGACGTATGCGGCATATCTGCGCTCCGATGCGTCGCTGAAACCGTGAAGTTGATATTTAGAATGAGGATCACCCATAACGTTGCGTGGAATCCGTATTTGATTTAAAGCTTTGAAGTCGTCAACAAACTTCAGCCAAGTTTGTTGGACATCGAAAGGGAGAGCATCGTCCCAGCCCAGCTCTAAAAGCCACAAACGCTGCATAAAAGATTTAGCGAAAAATGTTACCGGCGTGATAAAGCCACAAGGATCATAGAGACGACGAGCGATATTCGATAGAACACTTTGTTTGGTTAGAGTCTTACTCATGTTAGAGACGTGATAGAGAAAGTAATCAGATGAGAGGTTCCATTCAATACCTAAGATTTTGAAAATATTGTCACCGGAATCCTCAAATCGATAAGGTGTTTCATAATGATCTGCAGGTAAACTATTGAGTAGCTCACCAGAGTTGCTAGACCATTTCCTAAGAAGGAAACGACCTTGAGCCAACACGTCAGTGACTTGGTGCTGTAGCGTCTTAGCATCCTCTAGCGTATCACACCCAGTCACGATATCGTCTACGAAGGTGTCCTCCCGTAGGACACGTGCAGCCTCAGGATATGTAGAGTTGTTAAGATTCGCCAACTCATGAATCACCCTGATAGCCTGGTATGCAGAACTAGTGACGCCGTAGGTGACGGCAAAACATGGGCGATCAAAGAAGAGGGGTTTTAGGGGGCTAACCTGGTTCGACGTTGCTCCCGCGTGCTGGCTGTAGTGGACGCGCGTCTCACTCTTTCTTGACTTTCCACGGCAAAAGTTCGTGATCACAGTAGTAAACTCGCGGCGATCACTTGGAAGATGTTATGACTTGACCGATAAATGAGGAACACGAGAGCTCGACTGAAAGGCCCTGTCGCGTAGGCAGGCTGGATCGGAAGTGAAGATGGCCGACACGACACGACGCGATATTGGTTTACACCCATAGGATCGAGGATAAAAAATGATGAGGGTAGTAGAAGTCCCTAACCTAGGACGTAGCATCGGTACAAGTCTAATTCGATTGATAGTGATGTGAATGTAATTGAATATGATTGATCTAAATCTACCATACCGCCCCCCAAAGAGCGACTTAGCTCTTTTAATTGAAACAGACAAATTTGAAATAAGTTAACTGAAGGCTGATTGAAAAAGTGTAAATGTTATCTTACTATAGTTACTTACATGCTAAATTAATTGATCAATGTTGACATATCTAGGTTTCGGGAATTAAGCGACATAACTTGGCTACAGGACGCTTGAAAACTCCTTTGGTTGTTTTAATGTCTACGACCCGGACAATACCGTCATTCCCCGGATAAAGTTTGGTAATTCTAGGCTTTTTTCTAGAGTAACGGAGGTGTATTAGGCTCCATCAACAACACCAAGTCACCCATCTGTAAATTACGTTCAGGCTTAAGCCAACGATCACGTTGCTGCAGCGTGTGTAAATATTCGCTGTGCCAGCGTTTCCAAAAATGTTGGGTTATTTCCTGTAGCAATTGTCAACGATTCAGACGATGAGTTGCAATGTGCTCTAGATCGTGCGCCGGTAAGGCAAGAAGCGGTTGTCCAATCAAAAAATGACCCGGCGTCAGAGTTTCTAAATCGTTTGGGTCGCTACCAATTGGACAGATAGGTCGTGAATTTAGTATAGATTCGATTTTGCAGAACACTGTACTTAGTTCTTCAAACGTTAATACATGTTCGCCTATGATACGCTTGAGTAATGTTTTAGAAGACTTCACTGCATTTTCCCAGAGGCCACCAAGATGTGGTCCCGAGGGAACGTTAAGATGCCAATGAATTTCATGAGATGCTAGATGAGATAGAACTTTATTTGAGTCTTTATCGATTTGAGCTTTAAGCAGATAAATATTCTTAAGATAGTTGCGTGCGCCTAAAAAATTTGTGCCACAGTCGGAATATATGTTAGAAGGTAACCCTCTTCTCGAAACAAATCGATCTAAACAGGCCAAGAACGCGTCACTAGACAAGGTGGAGACTACTTCCAAATGCATCGCTTTGGTTGCAAAGCATATGAACACACATAGGTAAGCCTTAAAGATTTTAGGTTTGCGAGCATTGGAATCCTTGACGTGGAACGGTCCGGCTAAATCTAATCCAAATCTTTGGAAGGGCCTAGCTTGAGTGACTCTATCGGCAGGTAAGTTGCCCATGAATGGATTCATAGGTTTCGCCTTTAGTCTGTAGCAGCGTTGACTCTTCTAGTTTTCTTTCAACTAAGAAAAGAGAAGAAAAAAATAGTTCTGTAGTCTGTGTAGCTAGTTCATTGATATCTCTTACAATGCATTTGTTCTAAATAGAATAACTTCGTAAGAAGTGTCTCTTTCTTCTTACTTAATTTTAAGGTGTCTTTCTTTTAAATATTCCCAAAGATATTGTGCGTAGATTTTCTCGGCCAGCCGTGATCGCGACGGCCAAGGATCGTACACGTTGATGATGACTTTCTCAAGGAGCCGGACGGCGGGTTCGAAGCGTCGCGTTAGGCCCTTTGAGACGTTGATAGTTGATGATGATGATTCAGATGATGAAAAATAAACACTTTACTTTGTCACACTGATTTTAATAGGTAACAAGATTTAACTACTATAATTTACATGAAATGGCGTCCACGCGCCTTTGAATTTGAAATCCAATGACTGACTATAATTAATATTGAACTGGCATCCACACGCCTTGATGACAAAACCAATGAACAACTGATTTTACTAATCTAATTAATATTACATGGCGTACACACGCCCTTTATGAGAAAACCCAATGCATGGCCGACTGCCATCTTTAATCCATCTATATACTATAAACTAGACAGGGTTTTGATTGAATGACAAGTGATTCTTTTTTTTTTGAACGTAAGATCGATAACGCAAAGGCGTTAAACATTAAGATGATACACAATGAAATATATACAAACATGTTAATTTTCAATTAACATTCCTCCCGCCACCAGGGGGAAATGAACTGAATACTTGAAGTCCTTAATGCGCTCTATTTATAGTAACAATAACACATAATATGACTCATACACATGACTTAACCTTAAGAATGAAAACACTATATATACACAGAAGTGCAATGGTTAACTTAAATTACTTTCTATTGGTATCGGTAATTTACACAATTTGACCACTGGTCTTACAAGCTCTCCGCTTTGAGTCCTTAATTTAACTGATCTAACAATGTGATCTGATCCCTTAAACAATTCAATAACTCTACCCTTTCGCCAGTGAAGAGGGGGTGAGTTCTCGTCAATAATAAGAACTAAATCAATGAGCTCTATATTGTTAATATGCTTATACCATTTATTACGTAACTGTAGTGTACTGAGATACTCAACATGCCCGCGCGACCAGATCGTCTGGTACAACTTCTGAATAACTTGAAAACGGGACAATCGCGACATTTTAGTTTCCTTCCAGTGAGCTTCTGGCAAGGCCACTAGTGGCTGACCTATGATGAAATGACCTGGCGTGAGAACCTCTAAATCACTGGGGTCCTCTGACATAGGCACAAGAGGCCGTGAATTAAGTATAGACTCGATTTTAGTAAATAGAGTAGACAGTTCCTCGAATGTTAAAATGGTATCGCCCACCTCTCTCATGAGGAGGTTTTTAGCGCTTTTGACTGCAGTCAAAATAGTCCCCCCCATATGGGGCGATGCAGGAGGATTGAACTCCCAGCGAATGCTCTGTTTTCTGAACTCATAATCTGGTTGTCCAACAAGAACTGAGTGATCTCCTTTAGATACGAATTAGAACCAGTAAAATTGGTACCTCGGTCCGATCTGATTAGTAAAGGCAGCCCTCGTCGGCTGACAAACCTGGTGAATGACGCGATGAAGGCCTCGATGGTCAATGCAGAGACCACTTCGAGATGAACAGCTTTTGTAACTAAACATACAAAAACACACAGGTAAGCTTTGAGTGATTTCGCATTTCTTAGTAAACTGCCTTTGACTAAGAAAGGTCCAGCAAAGTCAGTCGCTACGCCTGAAAATGGTCGTGCGGCCGTGACTCTATCGGCTGGTAGGTCTGCCATAAATGGTGGCTGAGATGAAGCATTGAACCTGAAACAAACTAAACAATTTCTTATGACCTTTGATACTTGACGTCTGACTGACGTAATCCAATACTCTCGCCGCAGTATAGCAATGAGTGCGTTTGTTGCTGCATGACAATATGACTTGTGATAATATTCTATGAGTAATTGACCCCACCTATGATCCTTAAGTATCAAATATGGATGCCTGGCTCCATAAGGCAATGTTGATTTCCGTAGTCGGCCGCCGACTCGGATAAAGTGGTCTTCATCCACGAAGACACTTAATTTCTGTAGCGATTTACAGACTAATTTTCCTTGCTTGATTATTATAATTTCATCTTTATATGAATCCATTTGAATTTTCTTAATCCAATGTCTGGTTGCTTCACGAGTCTCGTCTAATGAGAGTGTAGAGTTAAGATTCCGTCTTTCTTTAGGCAATCTAATATTTCGGCAAAATCTGAGGTAATATTGATGAGCTTACTGAACGAGCTGACACGTGATAACAGCGCTTCTTCCCATGGTTCGACAGGGGTAACAAGATTGACCAATTTCTTGAATCCAGGTAAATCGTAAGGCATAGTAACTGGTAACGCAGGCCATTGTGACTCTTCCTTAAGTAACCAGTCTGGGGACCACCATAAATTGAAATGTATGAGATCTTCAGCCGCCATGCCTCGTGAGGCGACATCTGCAGGGTTTAATTCGGAACGTACATGTCTCCATATCATAGAACGTTTTGAATTTTGAATGTCTTGAACTCTGTTACATTCGAATGTTTGAAGCATGTATGGTTTTGTGTTTATCCAAGATAACACGATTGTGCTATCTGACCAAGCATTGATGCTGTCAAATTGAATTGAACTGTCATATGACTCTGATACATGATTCAATAATTTGAACACTAGATGAGCGGCACTGAGTTCCAGTTTTGGTATCGTTTGCTTTGATCTCTGAGAAGCTACTCTTGATTTAGCTATAAGTAAACGTACCATGACATTTCCTGACGCGTCCACGGTCCTGAGGTAGACGCTCGCGGCAAAACCAGTCTCTGCAGCGTCTCCGAATCCGTGAAGTGAATATGAGACAGTCTGTGGCAGTGCAACACATCTAGGTATCTGCAAGTTTGACAAATAATTAAGGTCTTGAATGAGTTCGACCACTGACGACATTGACTATTACTGACAGGTTCGTCCCATTTGACTCTATCTGAAAATAGTGTCTGAAGAAACACCTTGAATCGAAACACAATAGGCGCACAATATCCACACGGGTCATACAGGCGTGCTATTGTACTAAGGATATGACGCTTAGTAATTGCTTGTCCTAGCGGTACATTGATCTGATATGACATTGAGTCTGATACTGGGTCCCATTGAATACCTAATACTTTAGTAAAGCTTTTATCGTCAGTATCAAACTGATGGGGCAGTTCGCAGTGTTCCTGCGGCAAATCTTGCAGTAATTCATTGCAATTTGATGACTATTTCCTGAGCTCATATTTGGCGCTTTTCATTAGTGAGATGAGTTCTGAGTTGAGGTGTTGAGCCTCTGATAACGAGTCTGCGCCCGTGAGAATATCGTCAACGAAGGTGTCTCGTCTGATGACGGTTGAAGCTGATGATTCATGATGACTAGCCTCCCAATCATCGGCGAGTTGTAACAATGTTCGAATTGCAATGAATGGACTTGATCGTAGGCCGTAGGTATTAGTATTCAACTCATATACCTGAATTTGGTCAGACGGGTCCTCTCTCCACAAGATGAGCTGGTACTTCCTGTCTTCAGGGTGTATCCAGGTCATTCGAAACATCTGCTTGATGTCGGTCGTGAAGACTATTTGATGCCGTCTGAAATTTAACAATATTTGGGTAATATCATTTTGAAGTGGTGGACCGGTGTGAAGACACTGGTTTAGTGATGTTCCTGTTGATGAACGAGCACTCCCGTTGAATACTACACGGATCTTATCCGTTCCCTTTTTGAATATGCCATGATGAGGGATGATGAAATGTTCGGAGTCTAACTGAAAGTCCGATTTTGACATATGACCGAGAGTTTCATATTCCTTCATGAATTCTTTGTATTTACTTGCGAATACTGAATTTTTTGCCATCTTTCTTTCTAAAGATCGCAATCGTTGAATGGCTAAAGCCTTTGATTCACCCAATGGTAGCCTTGTTGAAAGTAATGGTAACCTAACCAAATATTTGCCATCTGGCATACGTTGAGTACTTGAATTATACAACCTTTCACATTCCAAGTAATCCGGATGAACAGCTGGCTTCGAAGGGGGCTGTTCCACCTTCCAAAACTTTTCTAAGACTTCCTCCAGTCTGACTGCATGGAGTCCATAGTCTTCTTCTGAAGTGCCTGCCGACTGGTCGGGTGATGTGACCGTCGATGGTGACTGTTGAGTGTGTATCGCTCCCATGATGACGTGACCGAAACATGATCCATAAGCCGCTATCCCTGGAATGTTGGTTGAAATCTTTGAACCATCAAGTACATAATTGAGCACATCTGTACCAAGTATGATATCTACATCTCGAGCTTTATCAAAGTTGCTATCAGCAAGAATAATATTTGATGCCTTTAACTGATTCTTTAATTTAATATCATATGGTGGAATATTTCCTGATAATGTGAACATAACCATTGCCCGGGTACCAACTATTGGTAATTGTGCTCCCACTGGTTTAATTACTAATTTTACAACAGTGCCCGGTGTATTAACAGCTTGATGACCTACTCCATAAAGAGTATTACTATTACCCTGTTGGTGCAATTTTAAATGATGAACTAATGATTGTTTGATGATTGAAACACAGGCTCCTGTATCTAACAGGGCCCGGACCTTGACAAATTGACCATCACCTGACCTGACCATTACTATTGAAGTAGGACAAATAGTTATGGGGAGTGATGGTCCCATAGATGCACCAACAGTTACCTTATCTCATGCCCTATCAGGGTTCATCTTTGACCCAAACCTGAGTGAATGAAAGGTGGTCTGAGCCAGATGTGCTCTGTCACCAACTCGTGGCCTTGGCTGGTGACGAGAAATGGACTGCACCGTTGGAGCCTCATGATGATGATGTGCTGACGATGGGTCCGCTTCTTCCTGGATCACACCAGTGATATGCACTGGTGATGAGACATGACGCGCTTTTGACGAAGTTGGCGTGTCTCGACCACCTGCGTATTGGGTGATCAGTCGAGCAGCAGGTTGATTTTGCTGCCGGGGAGCACCGATGTTCTCATCTGCGTTGCAAATGAGTGAGTTATGATCCTGGGAGCCACAATGAGAACACCAGTTCCTATGAGTACAGTCACTTGCATAGTGCTTCCTCAAGCATCGATAGCAGTGTCCCGACTTAGTCGCCCACACTTACGACCAGATCGTGACAACCGTTGAAAGGCAGGGCACCTATAAAGTGAGTGTCCCTGGGCACTACAAAATGAACATGAAGGCCTCACCTGATGAGCTGATGATCCTTGATCTGTTGATGATGACATCACCTGATTGGCCTGGTATGCCTTGCCTGAAGTCATCCGATGTTGACTTGATCGTGGAGCTGGTGGACGCACCGTTGGTAGTGAAGCCAGAGGTGGCCTCCTGACAGGCTCAGGTGCTGATGCCACTGTCAGCTGCAGTCGGCACTGTTCGTCCAACAACTCCATTAGTTGACTAATGGTAGGCAAAGCATCAGGGTTCGTGCCGTAGCGTTCCTCAAACAGTGACCGCAGCTTAACAGGCAGTTTCTGTAATGTTAAATACAATATAACATATGACCACTCTTTGACAGGCTGATCTAGCTTTTCTAACGCCTGAAGGGCTTCTTGAAGAGGATCATAAAATTGTGAACGCAGGTGAGTGACTGATGATGTGATGATAGGTAAATTTACTATCCTACCGATATAAGCATCAAGTAGTAATCTAGTATTCTGATACCTAGACTTAAGTAAATTAAGCGCCACTGAATAATTCTTGTCATCTACCGGCAGCTGTCTGACAATGTGAAGGGCTTCACCTGACAATGAGGATCTAAGATAACAATGCTTTTCAGCATCCGACAAATCACGCTCATGAACCAATGAATGAAATAAGTCATAGAATGGAACCCAGTCCATGAGGTTACCGGAAAACTTGGGAAGTTCTATAAGTGGTAATTTGGCCATTACCTGGTTTGATGTGACCTTGTGTGATTTTGAAGTACCAGCGGTTGACTCCGACGACGCTTGGTCCAGTTTTATCAATAGTTTGTTGACCTCCGTGAATTGCACCTCGAACAGCGACATGTCTGATTCAGACACTTCGTCAGTAGAAAAACCCAATAATGTTTCGTAGGCCAACACCAAATCTTTATAGTAGGTATTAAAATGCCGTTTTGCCACTGAAACAGAGACAGACCCAGTTTGTTCGTCGATCGTCGCGGCAAAATCCAACAACATTCTATGATGAGTTCTAAACTGATTTCTAGTCCTACGCGAAGCCATGATGACTATCTACTGACTAATGCACGTAATAAACAGTAACACTTGAGATAAGTTACATTTGTAACAAATTTAAAACTACCGAAACATAAATTTAGAATATGTAAACAGACAAGTAGTTATTTAATTGACAGACACTTGACATGACAGTGACATTGACTGAATGAGTGATTCAATATTCGTAAAAATTGAATGAAGTTAGACCGATTAAGATTGGTTTGATAAGAATGAATGTACTTACATGAAGTATTGGCCAATCACAACACAATAACACTAACTTATGAGTCCGTAAGAATGAGTGAACCGCAGCGCGCGCCCTCTTGCGTCGGCTGTCTGTGTTCCCGTTGCGTAGCGTAGCGATGCGATACGAATTACAAAATGGCGTATCTTTATCTTCAATAAATACGCCCCGTCGAATCTCGACCCTTTGATGAAGGTGATAATTATGATGAATTATTACGAACACTGAATTTAAACACTGAAACACTCCGAGATTGACTTGATATTCAATATTTCACACTGAACTTATAATCTTGACGGCAGCTTAGACGCGAGTTTGCCGGCAATGACCTTGGACGGCAACCGCGTGTCCAGTACCTATATGCTGTTTATCCCTTCCTGGGTTTAAACGATTCCCGTCCTGGGTTTTTAAACGGTTCCCCTCGTGGGTACCACCAAAATATTGTGCGTAGATTTTCTCGGCCAGCCGTGATCGCGACGGCCAAGGATCGTACACGTTGATGATGACTTTCTCAAGGAGCCGGACGGCGGGTTCGAAGCGTCGCGTTAGGCCCTTTGAGACGTTGATAGTTGATGATGATGATTCAGATGATAAAAATAAACACTTTACTTTGTCACACTGATTTTAATAGGTAACAAGATTTAACTACTATAATTTACATGAAATGGCGTCCACGCGCCTTTGAATTTGAAATCCAATGACTGACTATAATTAATATTGAACTGGCATCCACACGCCTTGATGACAAAACCAATGAACAACTGATTTTACTAATCTAATTAATATTACATGGCGTACACACGCCCTTTATGAGAAAACCCAATGCATGGCCGACTGCCATCTTTAATCCATCTATATATTATAAACTAGACAGGGTTTTGATTGAATGACAAGTGATTCTTTTTTTTTTTGAACGTAAGATCGATAACGCAAAGGCGTTAAACATTAAGATGATACACAATGAAATATATACAAACATGTTAATTTTCGACTAACAGATATCGACACATTTTCGATCCTACATTTAATTCAACAAGGGTGGATATTACTTTGTCTACTAGAACATTATTATAGGCTCTTTCAATATCTAGGAAGCAGGCCAATGTAGACGAGTTTTCACTAAACCCAATTTGTATTCTACTTACAAGTTGGACTAGTGAATCTAGCAATGACTGTGCTCTCCTAAAACCAGTCGTACACGGAGACAGAAACTCATTATTCTCAACATACCATTCAAGACGCCTTGTGATCATTAAATGAAATCTTTTGCATATACAAGATAAAAGTGCAATATCGCGTAGTTTTCCACTAGGATCATTATATTTTGGAATAGGAATAATAACAACATCTCTCCATTGCAAGGGAATTTCGCCGGTGGAATATATTAGATTGTAAGTATTTAAAAGGTAATCTTTTGCTATTGCAAAAGATTACCTTTTAAATTTTTTAAATTTTTAAAATGCCCCTAATAAGAGGCATTTTAAAAATCATACAATAGGTTATTTCGTCGTGACCGGGTGCAGTATCGACTATTTTAAGACATGTCTCAAATTCTTGTACTTATTGAAAATGGTTTGTCTAACTGTGGATTTGCTGAATTAAATGAGGGTGGCATAGGAGCTACAAAGTCAGGTGTAAGTTAATCTAAAAGTTTGATCTTCTTATGATCTTCGCAATGAGATCGGTTCCGTTTGATTCCCTTGATCCATTGCATTTTTCTCCACATGTCAGATAGTGAGGTATTTTTGTTAATACTGCTACAGAATGTTTGCCAGCTTTTTGAATTAGCATTGCGAATTAATCTTTGAGCGATAGATATTTTTTCTTTAAGTCATCTTTCATTGAAATCAGACGTATTTCTTCGAAACAGTTTAAGTGCTAGTCGTCTTTCTGCTATTGCTTTCGATAACTCTTGATTCCAGTATGGTTTAGGGTTAAATTTCTTTGAAGGATCGAGTTATGTAGGTGTAAACCACCCACATAGCACGATAAGACACCACGTACCAGGAAGCAGCCATGAAGATAACACGTAGCAGGAAACGAGGACAATCAACACCATTGTTATGACCATGATTGCTAACGACCTAATTCATGTACAGCATTAATTAGATAACCTTTTGTCATGTAAACAAGAACATTAAGTATACTATATATTGTAATACAAGATTAAATAAAGTCAGTCTTAACCAGCTCCTCCGAGCATCAACACCTTCTTATCTGTTTATAAATAAGCTTTTTAAAAAGCCTTTCGCCCTCGCCCACATCCTAACTGGCGCAGTCGGTAAACCACGCGTTCATAAGCGAATCAAGTTCAAATCAGTGAGCTCGACTTCGTAACGCGGGTCAAGAATCTACAGTGGTCGTCGGCAGCAGATATCAAACAGAAGACTCAATCTATCATCGATAATGCTCAAGTGGTAAGCATAAAACTCTGTTTACTACCAAGAGTCCTTTCACACTAACCTTGTGTAACCTATATTTTGTTGTGTTAATTGTGGTATTTCTAATCTGAGGATAAAAATGGCCAACGAAAAGAAATTAGACATTAGCACAGTCGAGGAAAAAACTATTGCAATTGACTATAGTACCCTCTCTATATTGTTACCATCATACGATGGCAACAAAAGAACATTAGCATTCTATTTAGAAGGCGTAGAAAACGCACTAAATTTAATCACGAATGGGGACGACCCCAGTGTAGCTTGTTTAATAAGAAACAAACTTACCGGTAAAGCTGTTGAGGCGCTCTCAGAAGGAACAGGTGCAAAAACCTGGTCCGAGATAAAAGCGACGTTAAAAAATAGATTTGGCGAATTCCGTAATGAAATTCAATTAATACAGGAATTAATGCGCCTGAACAAAGATAATAACTTAGATATTTTTTCAGAAAAAATAAGGGCTTTAGAAAGTACACTTATACTATCTGATCCCAACAAAAGAGAATTTTATCGGCAAATGGCGCTTAATGTATTTTTAGAAAAGATAAACCCAATGACTGCAATATTCATAAAATTACAACACGTTGAAAATTTGGAACAAGCAGTAACAATCGCGAAACAAGAAGAGGTTAAACTTAGGAATAGGAGGGCCCTACAAATCAATAATAAACCTCCTTACCAGAAACCTAACTTTAATACAAACACTCAGACCAAATTCATAGCTCAGAATAGGAAGGAACAATATAATAAGAAACCTTCACCAAACCAATCAAATAAAAGTTTCCACTTTCAAACATTGGATCAAGAAGATGATTCAATAAATGAGGAAATAGATAATCCCGAAAATAATGAAGATGTAAATGAGGACGAAAATTTTCTCACCGACAATTTCGAAAACCTTATAACATAGTTTACATGAATAACGTACAGAATTATAACCGCTTACCTTACATATATATCAGCGAGTTAGGAGGCAGATTCTTACTCGATACAGGTGCCTCACAATCACTAATTCACCCTAATATAGTAAAAAACAAAAACATTAATTGCGAAATAAGAGAACAAACACACTATATAAAAACAGCACACGCAACTTCTAAACACGACAAAGTAGCAATTATCACACTTCCACATAGCTTATTTAAGAGAACAATAACTCATAAATTTTTACTATTCGATTTTGACACTGATTTTAGAGGTTTATTAGGATTAGTACCTGAAAGAAAACCTAAATAGATTAAGAACAGATCACATGAATCCCGAAGAAAAAAGAAACATAAGAAAACTTTGCTATAACTACAGAGATATATTTCATTGCGAACAAATCCCATTAACTTTCACACACGAAGTTAAACACAGCTTACGTTTAACTGATGAAAAACCAATATTCGTAAGAAATTATAGACAAGCACCTAAACAAAAGGAAGAAATAAAAAAACAAATTGACAAACTACTAGAACAAAACATAATAAAGGAAAGTAGTTCCCCTTGGTCATGCCCAGTACACATAGTTCCAAAAAAGGCAGATGCCTCCGGACAACAAAAGTGGCGTTTAGTAATAGATTACAGAAAACTGAATGACAAGACAATTGAGGATAAATACCCATTACCAAACATAGATGACATTCTAGATAAATTAGGACGCGCACAATACTTCACGACAATAGACTTAGCCTCAGGCTACCACCAGGTAGAGATGCATTCAAACGATATAGAAAAAACAGCGTTTACTATAGATAGAGGACATTACGAATTTCTTAGAATGCCATTTGGCCTGAAAAATGCACCAAGTACATTTCAAAGATTAATGGACTCAGTACTAAGAGGTATAGATAACGTATTGACTTACCTTGATGACGTAATCATCTACTCGTCTTCACTAGAGGAACATATAAATAAATGCAAACAAGTTTTTAATAGGTTCAGAATAAATAATCTAAAGATACAATTAGATAAGTCGGAATTCCTGCAAAAAGAAGTCAAATTTTTAGGACATACACTAACAGAAAAAGGCCTTAAACCTAATCAAGACAAAATAATAGCAATAAAAAAGTTCCCAATACCTAAAACGCAAAAAGAAATTAAATCATTCTTAGGCCTAGTGGGCTACTATAGAAAATTTATACAGGACTTCGCTAAGTTAACAAAACCACTAACAAAATGCTTAAAAAAAGGCAACAAAGTGGAGTTAACAACAGAATATATAGAGTCATTTGAAAAATGTAAAGAAATATTAATCAATGCACCAATTCTACAATATCCAGATTTCGAAAAACCATTCATATTAACAACAGACGCATCAGACGTGGCATTAGGCGCAATACTATCACAGGGAACACTAGGATCAGACAAACCTGTAGCTTACGCATCACGCACATTATCAGAAACAGAACAAAGATACTCTACAATAGAAAAAGAGTTGTTAGGAATAGTATGGGCCATAAAATATTTCCGCCCATACCTATATGGAAAAAACTTCACAATCTACACAGACCACAGACCATTAACTTGGATAATGTCCCTAAAAGACCCAAATTCAAAATTAACACGATGGCGATTAAAATTAGCAGAATACGAATATGAAGTGCAATATAAAAAAGGTAAACTAAACACCAATGCTGATGCATTACCTCGTGTAAAAATAATTTACAATAATGAAATAAGCGAACAACAACCTAGTACATCAGAAGAACAGTTAGACCTAGAAAATATAGATATACGTACTTTACTAGACATGCCCATAACACCCGACATACCGCCACTAACACCCGAGGTACCCATTAACGAAGATATCGATACTAGGAACAACAAAGAAACTGAACAAATACCAGAGATACAAGACGCAATAGACAGACAATTAAAACAGTTACATATTAGAAAAACACCGGGAAATCAGTACATAGTCGAGGACAGATCCAAAGGAAGAATAATAATAAAAGACGTTTTTATACCCATCAATAACACTTTGGAACAAATAAAATTATTCCTATTAGAACACACAATCCCAGACAGAATATTTCATTGTTACTTCCATCATGAAGATTACTACGCACTCTTTTGTAAAATATATAAAACAACGTTCAATGACCGTGGTCCTAAACTAATCCGTTGCTTAAATAGAGCGACACTAATAGAAAACATTAACGAACAAAAAGAATTAATAAAAAAATATCACGAAGGTAAAACAATTCACAGAGGGATACAAGAGACCTATAAGCAAATACACAAAAATTATCATTGGCCAAACATGCTACTATCAATACAAAAATATATAAACAAATGTGAAAAATGCTTAAAAAGCAAATACGAACGTAATCCCTTAAAACTACCATTATCACTCACAGAAACACCACATAAACCTATGGAACATATGTACATGGATTTATACAGTAGCGGAGGTACAACATTTTTAACAATAATTGACAATTTCACAAAATATGCACAAGCAATACCACTTGTGGCCGCTACAAGCATACACATAGCCGAAGCCCTATTAAGTATCTTCTCTACAATAGGAATTCCAATAAAAATAACAACTGATTCAGACACAAAATTCGACAATGAAGTTATAACAGAAATTTGTGCAATGCACAACATACATATACATTTTACAACACCATATAACCCTAACTCAAATTCACCTATAGAACGATTACATTCAACACTTGCAGAAATAATTAGAATTCAACGTATCACAGATAAAGATGAACCATCTAACCTCATGAAATACGCAATAATAGCATACAATAACACAATACACTCAGCTACAGGATTTACTCCTTTCGAATTATTATACGGACACACAAGTAGCAGAAACCCACTGGAACTACATTTCCCACAAGAATTTTATCAGGAATATGTAATTAAACACAAACAAATTATGGAAAACATACAAAAACTAGTGAATTCAAAATTATCAAAAAACAAACAAGTAGTAATAGATAAAAACAACTTAAATACAGAAACACCCAACTTCAAAGTAGGAGACAAGGTGTATAAACAGGTAGCAAAAACAGCAAGGTCTAATAAGCAGGAACCCAGATACCTAGGACCATACACAATAGTCCGAATACACCCAGAACAAATAGCAGAGATAGTAGGAAAACATATTAACGCGAAAACTATCAGAGTACACTTCCGCTTACTAAGGCGTCCTGAAAATGTTTCAGGAACACCATCGCCTGCATCACCATCATATGCCACCTCACCACAGCAACAGCGATCATTGAGCCAATAGACAACCACAATGGAATTTTAGTGCTAACCGAAGCGAAGGCCCAATATCAACTAGACACATATCACCTCATAGTCATCTATAATATTACACAACTACGAGAAATATACATAGAAATATGTAGTAATTACTTCACAATAAAACTTAAAGAAAATAATACAATAAAGGACTTGTCAACACACAAGCAAATAGAATATTTAATCGATACAGTAGAAAGTAAACTAGAATATTTAAGATTAGAAAGAATAGGTCTTAGAAAAAGTTACAGACAAAAAAGAGGATTAATAAACGGATTAGGCTCAATAATAAAATCAATTACAGGAAATCTAGATCAGGAAGACGCAGCAAAATTTGAGAGCGAAATTAAAACACTTAAAACAGTAGTAAACAATAATGCAAATAGCCAACAGAACACGATAGGACTAGTTAAAGATTTCACGCAGGAATACGAAACTAAACTTAAACAAATAAAATCAAATCAAGAATTAATAGCTTTAGCTATTAATAAAATCTCAAAAGTAACAAATTCATAAGAAAAAAGAAATGAAATAACAAGTATTTACAGTGAAATAGGAAGATCGTTCCAACAGCTCTACAATAGATTGTATATGTTAGAAGATGCAATTACATTTTCGCACTTAAACAAACTACACCCTAGTATAATAGACCCAAGCTACCTCATAGAAGAATTAAATTATATACAAAACCAATTAAACTTAAGATTGCCCTACTCACCTAAGTTAAAAAATATACACTTATTGGAAAAGGCAATTACAGTAAAAGCATATGGTACTAATGAAACACTTAACTTCATATTGGAGATACCACTAGTAACAGAACACCCATATAACCTCCTACACCTTTACCCCATCCCCAATAACAACAACACTATCCTAATTCCACAAAACCCTTACCTTATCTTGGGAAATGACGAGTTTGCTTACCCCCACGAACCATGTTTGAAGATCACCGACAAAGACGTCATCTGTAAACATCTAGAATGGCAAAAACTGCAGCAATCCAACGATTGCATAGCACAACTTATACAGCACCAAGAACCACATAACTGCACATACATACTAGCAAATTACAGAAATAACCTAATTCAACAAATTCAAGATAATAGCTGGATTGCGATGATAAAGCAAGAAGAAGTAGCGAAAACAACATGCGGAAACGATGTCCAGTATCAGCGAATTAAAGGTGTTTATTTAATCACAATAGACAATAGATGTACCATTCAAATCGCAGATAGATACCTAACAACACATCAGAAATACATTAACATAAAGGAATCGATTCCACTGCCACGCGCATATAAAACACCAAACCCATCTGCAATCGCAGTAAACCTAGAAACAATCGAATTAGATGATCTAAATAAACTACTACAAAGGTCAAAAGAAATAGCACCCCCAGAAAAAGTGTCATGGATAACAACCTCACCCAGCTGGTCATCCATACTATTATACATAATAATCATCATAGCAGCATTAACGACGGCAGCATACAAATTCTGGTGGCTTCGAAGAACCAAGACCAGGAGTATCACGCCAGAAGACGGCGAAGAAGTTGTTCTCAAGCCGCTTCAATCTACGACGCGCCTTTCTCTTAAGAGGGGAGGAGTTATGTAGGTGTAAACCACCCACATAGCACGATAAGACACCACGTACCAGGAAGCAGCCATGAAGATAACACGTAGCAGGAAACGAGGACAATCAACACCATTGTTATGACCATGATTGCTAACGACCTAATTCATGTACAGCATTAATTAGATAACCTTTTGTCATGTAAACAAGAACATTAAGTATACTATATATTGTAATACAAGATTAAATAAAGTCAGTCTTAACCAGCTCCTCCGAGCATCAACACCTTCTTATCTGTTTATAAATAAGCTTTTTAAAAAGCCTTTCGCCCTCGCCCACATCCTAACTATCGTTACAACTTTTTTTAATGGGAATATGTTTATTAGCTGAAGCAATAATCTGATCAGTAAAATAGTTATACCTTTGTTGAACATTATTTTGCATTTCCGAATTATTTTCCCTAAAAATATTAGAAAGATGTTCAGTATAACCAACCTAGTCAGCGTTTCTAAAATTTCTACCATTCATTGCGAAGTGCGTATTATCCTGATATTGTAAACCCATTCAAATAATAAGATGGTCTCTGCCTAAATTTTCATTTGTTACAACCCATTTCACGTTCATTGCAATGTCCGTAGTACAAAATGATATATCTGGAGAAGTTTTTTGTAGAGTACCATCTACTAGTTTTACACGTGTGCTTCTGCCGTCATTAAGTGAAATGCAGTAATTATCAAAATCACTATCTAACAGTTGGTGACCCTTGTGTCCGTTTTAGTGTACCAATTAATATGATGACCATTGAAATCACCTAAAACCATTGAATTTTCTTGAAACTTTGAAAATATAGAGTCCCAATCTGAATGCTGAGTACGTGTTGTACTGGTAAAATAGACAGAAATAATATACTTTAAAAGTTTACAGTTAAAAAATTTCACATATAGGACTTCTATACCCGTGTTACTGATAATAATGGGGCTCAAACATGCTTTAATAGATTTGTGACACAAGATTGCTACTCCCCCGTAAGAATCGTCCCTGTCTTTCCTGAACACATTATAGTCGCTTAAACACAAATCTGTATCTGTGTGTGTAGAATGTTAAATTTATAATATGTATTCGTTTACGATTGTACAGTTACGAGCACAGATATGTAAACAATTGTAACTCTTATCGCAATGAAATAAGAATCATATGGTTTGCATATCTAAGCTCATGACTGTACGGTCAGCATCAAATTCATCGATGCAACATAAGTCGTCCTATACGTACGTCTTGGCATTTAAGGTAAACTAACTTTACTGTTATGTGTTTAGAGTATGTTTTTGACTAACATTGTCACTATTTTTTAATTCAAGCAAGAAGACACTTAGTACTTACGCAATAAAACTTATTTTACTTTAATGGGTAGTTCTGTTCGACCATATAGTACCTAAGTTTTGATAAATATGATGCTTACTGTAATGTAGGTAGACAATAATTAATGTCGCTCAAGCTTGTGAGTCAGTCTGCGAATAAACGGGTTTAATGCAATGCGTGTTTCATTCAGCGTACATATTTCACAGTGGCGACGGCAGGGGCGCTTGATGATTCACGCGGTGGCCTGCATCGAAAAATGACCATATATGGTAATGCGCGGCCAAGGCTCGAACCCGCGCCCCGCGCAGTGTTGCACGCCTTCCGTGCGTGTACATGCTCCCGGGGTTGAAGCGTTTTGCTTTAAGAAAGCGGAAGTGGGCAGATGTTGTTGAAGCCACGCCAAATTGTGCCCTTCTTGGTGCTGAGCTCGGCGAGCCTCGTGACGCCGTCGTTGCCCGGGTAGACCTGCCGCACGCGACCCAGCAGCCAGCAGAATGGTGGGAGCGCCTTATTCTTAATAAGGACGAGGCTTCCCACAGCAATATCATCTGAAGTTGCAGACCACTTGGTCTTTTGCTGTAGCAGATAAACATACTCGTACTCTTTATACTAAACAATGCGTTGGTTCTATGTTACGGGAACATGAACAGTATTAACTTTTTAAAGATTAAGACACACATGCCACATGGCATGTCGCCTGGCGACACAAGTTGCCAAGGAGTTATACGAAAACCTTCAGAATCGAATTTCTGGATTCTCAGTAAAAGATGACAGTCTATTGGTTAACAGAGCTCAAGGGAAACACTTATGAACAATGATTAAGTAATACTCACGCGCAGGCTTAAAGGTTAAATCGCGCGTGTCGCCAAGGCGGCGTCAGGGACTGCTTAATCTCCGCACGGATTCCTGTAATTACAACACACTGTAGACAATATTGTCCTAACAGCCCCTCTGAAAAACCCTTTTAATTCCCTGATACCATTTCACAATAAAATCCTACCTCAGAAAAATGATTATCTCCGCGTCAACAACCTCAAAGAGAATGCTTCTATTTTGGCGGCATCGCTTCTTCGGAAGTGTCAGAAATGGAAGGCCATCCTAGAAATTTTCCTCTAAAAGTAGTAAAATTATGAGCCTTACGTGATGAAAATAAAGTTAAGAAAAACAACCAAAACGTCATATATGACGTTTTCCCAACTTGTCCAGAAACTGAAAGATTGAATCAAACTACATGCATTCTATCAAAAAAATAATGTTTAGCTACGTGGAATCCGTTCTTTACGGTGTTTGCGTACAATTTTCAGTATTCATTCTGGCAACCCCTCAATTCCATTTTACGCAATCCTCTCATATTCTATCTTTTATAAAAATGCTTTATTTCCTGTCATGTTTGAATTTAATTTATTTATCGAAAGTAAATATTATAAATATTAATTTATTAAGTAGCTTATAATCTGAACTGTTTCAGCTATTATAATTGAAGTGATAACATTAAATCTTTTTTGATTGCAATTTCACCCCGACTCTATGTGTCTATGGGCTGTCAGAAATTGTCTCCGGCAAATGTCAATATCAATAATAGATAAGATCTGTGTTGTTTACATTTTGATGATTTTGAACTTTTCCAAATCTAATGAAAAGTCTTGCCAAAACTGATTTAGAAAGGTGTATTAATTGAAAACGCAAGAAAAGGTTGTCTAGTTTTGTGTCAGCCAAAGCTACATGTCTATATTATGAAGAAATATTGGATTCAATTCAAACCAACTACAATGATTCATGTTTTTGGAAACTCGATAATTTGCGAACATTGATTTCAGTGAACTATTATGTTTAACTATTGCGAACCTTTTTGTAGATTAGCAAAGGCAGACAGGGACCAGAATTTACAACGTAAAAGTACCTCCCCAACCACCAGAGATTTGACCGACTAGGGCAAATCTCGACGCTGGCCCTCCAGCGTCACACTAGACTACAAACAACCAAGCAAGCACAAACAACCAAAAGAAATTCCTACCCGTGTAGCTACACTATACAGTAACTTAAATGTTCCTGTAAATAGCTATAATATAATGCTATGACAGAGAAAACAAACAAAACGCAGACTTGTGTACGACGATTCTTTCTATATATATTGAAATACACGAAAAGACGAAACCCAAAGAGGTATAAAATAATAAATACATCTAAGAATCGTCCCTTTCGGAACGTTCTGTCCGTTTCCCAAAACACCCGTTCCCAAAACATCCGTTCCAAAACAAATGTTTCTTAAAATGAACGTAGGCCAAAAAACCCGTTTCTCATCGCATCTGAATGTCAAAACACCCGGTTCTCATAGCATCCGTATGCCAAAAGATCCATCTCTCATGACACCAGTATTCCCAAAAGACCCGGTTCTCATAGCATCCGTATGCCAAAAGATCCGTCTCTCATGAGACCCGCATTCCCAAAAGACGCGCGGCGTTTCTCATCGTATCAGTATGTCAAAACACCGTAGTAAACCCACATGTTCTGCTATATTTAACACAGAATACCTAAGACAGAGGGATAACTTTCTGCATAAATTGAAAACGATTAGTATTATAACCGACAACTTTACTTATATGCAGTAAAATATGTATTTAAACAGTGTAATGCAGTGCTTAGAACATAACTCTTAAAACATAACATAAAAAGGAAACCTCTGGTAGTGGTTTAAGATGAGAATGTAACTTAATTACGAATACGATTTCGTAAGTGTTCTACTTCATGTAAAAATGTCATACACTTAATTTCTCCGTACTGTAATCTGCGTATCAGTCTGTGCTTACTCTTCATCAAACAAGATATCATTCTTCCTCCTGTTTTTTTTAAAGCTATGAAAAGTCTGTCATTAATTTTTTGTCTATACATTTCGCCTATTTTCTCAATCTGTTAATAAACAGGAAATAATTAGGTTGGAGCGATGGGGGGGGGGGAATTCTATTTAAGCGTCTATGCCACCTTCAACGGAATTTCTAGTCAGGTGTCTTTCAAATGCGACACTCAATATATTTGGAGGCATCCTTGGAAAGCATTGAATCTCCATGTAAGCTTTGAATAATGTAATGACTTAGTTTTCTGGATACAATTGTGTAATAAATACAAGTACATTTTAACAATATATTCGGCATCAGCATGACTTTTGGGTAAAATATTTAACGGGAAACGGATTGCCAATAAATGGCCACCCGCCTCAGGACTATCATCACGCTGCCTTACTAGCGGTCCGGAGATTGGAGTTTTGGCTAACCGCCCCAAAAGAAATCCAACAAGAAACGTATTCCGTCAAAGCAGCCTACACGCCCGCCTACAATAGCCTCTAGCCTCAGGACTATTATCACGTTGCCTTACCAACGGTCCGGAGATTAGACCCATCTAATAAGATGTCTAATCTATAATATAAAAATAAAAAATAAATAAAACACTTCAGCCCAAGCGCGCACTGGCGGCCAGGTCGCAGCGGCCAGGCCGCCGCGGCCAGCGAAAAGTATGAATTGCATCATTAGCGCGCGCACTTGGCCGCAAGCATCCAGCGGCCGCGTGCATATATTTCGCTGGCCGCCGCGACCTGGCCGCCAGTGCGCGCTTGGGCTTCAACTAAAGAAAAAAAACAGTGTTACCACGCCAAAAGTCGAGACTTTCCTATTTGTAGGTACACGTCAAAAACCATAACAAATTTTTAAACAACAAGCTCCTTTGAAAGGGCTTCTAGCACTGTGGCGTATACAGCCACTAGCACTAAAACAGCAGTAACTTCAAGGCATATACAGCCCTTCATCGTCACTTTTCAACCCCTTTCACAAGCAACCAAACACCACAAGAGATTCCAGCACTGTGGCATATACAGCCACTAATGCTGAAATAGCAGTGACTTCAAGGCATAAACAGCCTTCCATCGTCACTTTTCAACCCCTCACAACAAACAAAGGACCACAACGGAGGTTTTCAACTCACCATACAAAAAAGAAATTGTAAATTACCAGAAGTAAATGTAATTGTAATAAATGTTTTGTAAAAAGTAATTGTAGTTATAGCAAGTAAAAGAAATTAAGAAATTGGGCGTGGCATTTCAAAATATAAAAAAACTACTAAAATATAAGCTGGCTTCCTCACTGGGTGATTTCAATTTAAGTTTATAGTACTCATCCACAGAACACACAGTAACAACCACAGAAAACACAGTATTAAAAGTAATTGCGTTTCGTCGCATTTCGTCCACTTCGCATTTGGTCCACTCGCCAAAAACACGTTCACATCGCATTTGGTCCACTTCGCATTTGGTTCATTTCGCATTTGTTCTATTTCGCATTTGGTCCACTTCGCATTTGGTCCACTTCGCATTAGGTCCACTTCGCATTTGGTCCACTTCGCATTTGGTCCACTTTGCATTTGGTCCACTTTGCACTAAGTCGTTTTTGCATTTGGTCCACCTAAAATATCCTCTTCGTTTGCTGCTTTTATGTGTTTAACCAATAGGTAAAATAAGGCTTTTCGAATTATTGAGTAGTAGGGTAACCTGACCTAATGCTGCTCCCCCCCCCCCTCCCCGCCCCATCTCTACAGCATAATGTGCAATTTATTGGCACACTAAAATAACCGTGTCACGTAGAGGTGAATGAATACTACCAATCCCTCTCTTCCCTTGGATGTCGTAAAAGTCGACTAACGGACTAACGACTGCACATGCCTGTCTCTATTTGGTGAAAAGTGGACAATAGTAGAGGACTGCTTTTACCGTCTTCATTGTCTTGTGATATTAAGTAGGTAGTTCACCAAACATGGATTTTACTTTTTTATTAACGTTTACACCAATTATTATCAAGCCCAAGATAAGCTTCTTTTTTTGAAACTCGTTAATATGGTTGTTGGCGACGCGTCCCATTCATAGTCGTAATTCAAAAGAATTTAAGTAATTTAGTTAGTATTTATGTGTAAAGTTATTCGTTTATAAGATTAAAGAGTTAAGTAGTAACGTAGTTGGTCTATTCTGTGACTCTACTCTGTAAATCTGAGGAAAAATAAAGGAAGAAAAAATATACTACAAGACTTTTATTGACCGAAGAACAGATTCAAGCGGATCGAAAGTAAAAATCCAAATAAAATTTAATAAATCTCTATTTACAGGGCAAATGGTATTTTACTTGTCAATAACTAAATGAAAGAAACAAACTTATACTTATGTGCTTAAATTATTACTAAATTTTTTTATTGTTACAACAAGCAAAGTAATGTAATTAACATCTACATGAACATTTTTATGTATTACGAAAATGTTAATCAATAAAAAAATTTAAAATACTTGGATTTGTGTATACCTAATACAAATCCAAAGCAACAAAAAAAATTAGGTACATAAATAAATTCACAAAAGTTTGCTTAAATTGCCATCAACGTTTAAATAATGATAATTTTAAGTAAATAATTTTACTATAAAATTGTTTAATTGTTAATTCACCTCTTTCGAGTTTTTTCAGAGTTTTTTCATATTTCTTGTCGAATTAAATATCACATTGCCTTCTCTTGTTTTTTTTGTTTATGAACAAGGATTGCTTTATTCTGGAATCATAATGTTTAGCCTCTTTTCGTAATTTGTGTAGAAATAAATAAATATTAGGATTTTTCGGAATTCGCTTATTAAGCCGCGCGTGCCAACCCTCAAGCGCATTTGTCGTTCTATGACGTTGATGCGCGCAGCTTAGAACAGACGTCGATAATTTTGGGTACCATTCCTTTTCAAAATATCGTCTAAATTTATTCATAATTTCACAGTCCGGGCCAGTTTCTAATATAAATCGCCAAGCTTCAGGTATATGTGTGGCAGGAAATAAAGGAATCATGGCACTCATTCTTGACACATTTCGTCCTTCTTTGGATCTATTTAGTTTTATCTTTTTCGAATACCGCCATATTGCATCATTGAAATGATGACAGCATCCGGTTACCTTCGCCTCTGGAAAAACGGTATGCGCAGCGTTCAACTGCGCTTTTTCGTAATCACTCTTGAAGGATTTCATTCTGACTCCCAAGTTTTCTTTTAATATTCTAAAAAGTCGCAAGTAGGTCGCTTCAGTTTTATTTGGCAACAGAACGTAAAATACAGGTACTATGTTTGTGGATGTTTTTGAAGAATTCAAATCCAAATGCACAACATATAATTTATAAAAAGGCCTCGGAGCTGATTCAAAAGTGCCGTCTGCGTAGTATTTGCCAGCACTTTTAGTTATTTTTGAGCCAACTTAGTTCCGAACACCAATATTTTTTCCACTTCACCATCTTCAAATAACAAAAAATTTTTTTAAACGCTTCCGGGAGAGTAACATTTTCAGGGCAGCCAAAAGTCAAAGTATCCGTTTCTATAAATTTTTTTCGTGCTCTGTAGAGAGAATCCCTAATAGATTCAAATTTTGGGATTGATTCGGGTACCATACCGGCAGTTTTATCTTCAAATATGACCTGCACTGGACCTAAATCACTACAAACCGCTGATTTTAATACTGTAATCAATTTTCCTGATTCGTTTTTACAATTATCTGGTTCACATACATGGCTTGTTTCCCGTAAAATCTTTTTCCTTGTTGCATCCATTGTAGCAGATGCGCTACATATAAATCTTTTGTGACATCTCCATAATGAAGTTCCATTTTTATTTGATTTATGGAGATTATAGCGAAAACCATGATATATCAGTGTGTCATTACCTTTTTGATTAGTTCCTAATTCAATATTTTCGTCAGTGTCGCCCATTGCACTTTTGATATTAACAGTATTTATTTACCAATTTTATTTACCAATTTAATAATTTTGTTTGTATATTCCACGGACCTGAAGGTCCGTGTTTAATTCATGAGATGAGAAAAATCTATAATTATTTTATAATACTAGAACGCACAGAAGAAAAATAATTTAAATAAGTTTCCAGCCAGCAAATCTTAACCTTTAGCCACTTACCACTAGTTTTGCTTCCGTAACCACTTACCACCGGTCTAGGAGACCGCGCGCATTAAATGGCTCAATTTTGAATAATATTTGAAGTTGGATTTATTTAAATAAAATCGGCAATTCTAAAGCATACTAGTATTTATTAAAAGAAAAAAACACGAAATAAAATCAATCTTATTTGAAATACAACTAAATTTTAGACTCTAAATTATAACAAAAACTAACGACCTATTTGGAAATTGAGATTAAAATTAATAGAACCTCTAAATTAAAAAAAAAAATAGTATTATCTAATGTTTACTAATCAAATAACACAAGAAAAATGTTTTAGTGCCACAATTGTTTTTTTTTCAATAAAATTGCAACCTAGTGATTTAACATTTTTGCGGCAGTGAATGTACAACTTATTAGAGCATTCGAGACATATTGGGGCTTTACATTCGAGACACAGGTACTGCGTCCTGCGTTTTTTCTTTGTGTCACAAGTGGAGTAAATCTTACGTATTTCCAGCTTATCGCAGCTACCACCTGCAACAGCTGGAGTGTCCGCTTCATTGATTTGGTTGGTTTGTTTAAAAAAAAATCTAGTTTCATCAGTAAAAAACAGATTCCATATTTCGAGAGGGGTAAAACAAGCATTTATAACCGTTCTGTACTCTGGCTTTATTTATATCTTCTATTTATTGTACGATATTATGTTGTAAAGTTCTCGAAGGATAATATGGAGGCTCAGACAACCAAAGAAAGCGATTTTTGCCAAAAAGAAGCTTATTTCTGGGGCGAGACCGCAACTCTGGCAGCGGCACATCTTCGTCTGATGAGGTTTGAACAGACGATACGGAAGGCGTGTTTCTAGTTTGAAGATAAGTTCTTCTGCTTGCTAATGTAGATTCTTTCTCTCCTTCAATTTCAGAATCGGATCCACTGGTTTCTTCTAGGACGTGGTCGTCACCAATATCATCTTCGACATCACTAAAAACTCCATTTACACTGACCTCTTCATCTGACGGAACTTCTTCTAGCCACCTAGCAATAAGTTCGTTATCAGCAGCCATTATTCACTGCACACGAAAAACTTAATGTAAAAAAAATAATTACGTATCCACTTACCACCGGTATCACAGACCGCTGACAATGTTTGGGACCTTCCCGTGGATGAACGCGGGCACCTATGAAGTCGTTCGGCGGCTCGCGCGGTACTGACGAGAGCGAGGGGAAGGTACATGGACGCACGAAAATGGACGATGCACTCACGCCGAAATATTAACAAAAATTACTTCAACGGTGTCTGAGAGACCGGTGGTAAGTGGTTAAGGGTTAAAGTTAATTCGGGTAAAGGGTTAATTCGGAAGCTGGACATAGTATCGGAGACTAGTCCTTCCAATTTGGAAGCTGGAGATCGTATGCCTAGTCGTCGGCTGAACTTTATAAAGAAACCTCGGATTCTGAGTTCTGCATAAATTTCGAAATATTATTTTTAAAACGCTGAAATCTAGGTGGCCAAATGTAAAAATGAGAAAGTCGAAAAGGTTTGATTATAAATTGTTTATAAGTTGCATAGCAACAAAGCAAAAATAAGTTGTCAGTTACGTCAAAACGTGACCAAAACACAATATCCAGTAAATAGAAAACAATTAAGGTGAGATAAATGCAAATATTACAAGGAAAAACGTAAAATAAGATTACCAAAGTGATCCGAAAATTGTGGGATACGTAAAAGTGTCGAAAAATAGTGTTCGAAGTTTCGTGATTTAGGATCACGGAAAAAATGTGTTTAATCTAGGAGTTGCGATGTGTGTAGTGAAGTGTAGTAACTAAATCATTATGTATCGTTGCAGAAGCGAGGAAAAATAAATATGAGGCGAGTAACATGAGATGAGAGTAACAAGACACGACGTGAAGTTGCATGAGGTAAAACGGTGGTTTCACCACATAATATTACCCTCAGACATTTGTATTTAAATCAATTTCAGTCCATAACGTTCTAATAATAATTCAATTCAGCTGTCATACAATAATATTACAATAAACAACTAAATTAACAATTAACTTTATGGTTTGGTTCTAAGGATCAATATTCATTGGAGAAATTTGACAGTTTAGGGTAGGTTGATCTGACGGCGTGAGTACTAGGTAATGTCAGTGATAATCATACTTGACTCTCAGAAGGTTGATTAAATTAAAGTCTGAATTGTTACCAAATAAATAATTTCTTTTTTTTGTATTACACTTGTGAATGTACAGTACAGGTAAGTTTAAAGCTAGGCGCAAGCTTATAGGCTAGCCAGCCAGTTGGCTGGCGCGACTGTTCGGATGCGCGTCTGGGAACGACTGGCATACGTGACAGTGCGCCTTACCTTGTGATGTTCATAATTGCAATTCAGCGCAACTTACAATGTGATGTGTCCCTACATAACATCCTTCCCTAAAATTGTTGACAATATATTTTTTTGAAATAGTCTATGACTACAAATATAAAATTCAATATTTAAAACTCACAAACAACCCTATTACATTGACAAACTGATAACCCTAGCGGCTGCGAAGGTGGCCGCGTCTAGTGATTTGATTAAGCCACTAGGTGGTCGCGTTTAGTGGCCGCGACTAGTGGCCTAGTGTGCGCCCGCCTTAGAATTCATTCTATCACCGATTTGAGTTGCTTCTTATCTTAGTGGGGCCTGTAAAGGTCTCCCTCTCGCAGCAGCACGTCGACCCATTGGGATCTTTTGTGCAATTAGATTAGAGTTACTTCAAATTATGGCCATATTTATTAAAAATATGGCCATGCTTAAAATTCAGTGGAAAGTAATTTATATTACACTTCCTTATATAATGCAGGTCATAACATTACGAGTTCGGAACTCACTAGAGAGAATATACGGCATGGGAGTAGATAAAAACATACATACCTACTTACTTACTTCATATATTGACCTGGCCAGTATTGGACATTGAATTACTTATCATACCACCGAGAAATTCAAAACGAAAACTTATTTATTTAAGTAGTTAAGACGAAAAGTAAGGTAATTCGCGCCAATCATACCTATATTACTTTCTGAATATATTTTGTTTCTTCGATACAAAAGTAACAATTACAATACAAACAAGAAGTAGGTAAATAATATTTACCTTTCTTTCTTATTTGTCGGTAATTTGAATAAAGATAAAACTATTATTTTATGCTATTAGTTAGTTAAGTTATACTATTTTTACAGCCGTCTAAATTACAATAAGCATGAAAGTTAGACTTAGCTATATGAAAAATAAATGATGTTGTTTTTCTGATTTATGCTGTGATGCGCGGCGCGGGTGCGTAGCACCCTTCCAACTGTTCTGAAGGTATAAAAAGCCGCACAATGCAATCGGCACGCAAACCCTTAGCCGCTGGATAAAACTACATAGAGTGAGTGCGGGATCGACACGTCCGTGTCCTCGGCGCACAGCACAGCACAAGTAAGCGTCGCGTCGGCGGCGCGCTTTGCAATACACCCGGTTTGAACGGCTATTTAACTGTGTTTGCGAGTTCCTATAATTATTATAATCATTCAAAATAATGATTGTGTACAATTACACACCACACCACATCAACATCAACGGCACACCAATCTAAGGATGTATCCTTAGCTCATTCAATAACCAATTATTAGTATGTTTAAATGATACTCACAGAGTAGACATTCATACCTATTCTTTTTTATGAGAATAATTTGCATTTATATTAAGTATATCAAATATATTATAACAAATTCGTTATCTTTAACGTTAATGACTGATTTACACGTATTAAGTAGTTTAGTAGCAATTTAGTAGCTAACTAAATTTTAAGTGACTTAAATTTAAGTAGGTGTCCATACGTATTTAAGTAGCTAAGCTCTTTAGTAATTTAGTTTACTCAAGATGGACGTTCAACAACGTAATGAAGTCGTAAATTCTGTGCTTAAATTTGTTATTAGTGAGGTTTTGGACGAAGTCAAAGAGGAAATAATTAAGGAAATAACCATACCCAAAAGACTGTGGATGAGAAATTAGATAATTAGAAGAGATCAGTATGGCGCAAGTGCTACTTTGTTAGGGGAGCTTGCGAATGAAGACAAACAAGAATATTTTAATGCGCTACGGATGACAGAAGACTCCTTTAATTACTTGTTTTCTAAAGTGGAAAACGAAATACAGAAAAAAGAAACTGTAATGCGATGTGCATTAAAGGCCAAATTAAAATTACATATTACATTATATTTTCTCAATACTGGCAATAGTTTTCGCAGTCTATCTCATTTTTTTAGAGTTTCTAAATCGAGTACTTATATCTTTAATACTGCCGCATGTGTGTGAAGCTATTTATCATGCCTTGAGGGATTTTATAAAGGTAAAAAAATACAATAACTAATCAACTATCATTTATTTATTCGTAATTAGTTGTATAATATTTTTATTAATACAAATTATAAAAAAATATTTTTCTTATCTATGGTAATAATTAGGTATTAATTAAGTGAGTCAGTTACCTAATGTAATCATCATGAAAAATCAAACTAGAAAAATTCTGCTGCTTATCCTTAATTAACTAAAAAAAAAAAAATGACAATCTAAAAACAAATTATTATTATTATTAGCCTTAATTGTCCCACAAATAAAAACAAATTACCTACTGATTATTACCCGTTATAGAAGATATTGCTCGTGATAGAATATCCGATGTAATAATACTTTGTGATTCAACATCTGGGGAATACATAGTAATATTATTTTCTGTTTCTGTTTGAAGAGTTACTGCAATGTGTGGAGGTGACGCTGTAGGTTGCGTAGTCAGAGTTGTGGCTAAATTTTGAGGTTCCGGAGACTCAACATAATAAGTGCTTGACGAAGGGGATGGAGTAGAATATGCGGGCGAGAGAGTCCTTTCAGAATGTATTAATAATTGTCTTATACGCAAGTCTGAAAGATAATTTTGTATAGTTTTTTGAGCTTCCAGTGCCAACATCAAAGGCATAGCCTTTAACTGACTTGCAATACTTTTACCAAACTGGTCAAACTCGTGTTCAGTATACTCAGTTGTAGATGGTGAACAGCTGATAATGCTAACTTTATCCACAAGGGAATGTAGAGAACTAAGTCTCCTTTTTCGGGTAGTGGCGTTAGACGTGCTTAGTACAGCAAATTCTTGTTCGACAGTTAATGTAGACTGACTTATTTCATTATCAGTTGTTTGAATAGATGAATTATTGTCGATATTATTTTCTCCATCATTCTCCTGTAACTAAAATAGTAAGCAAGTTAAATACAAAAAAATATTTATAAATACAAATATCTTTTAATTTTTCAGATGCCTACAACAAGTGGAGACTGGGCTAGTATAGAAAAAGGTTTCCGAAGAAAATGGAATTTTCCTGGATGTTGTGGTGCTATCGACGGCAAGCACGTTGTGATCAAGGCACCACCCCTTGCTGGGAGCTTTTTTATAACTATAAACATTCAAACAGCATAGTCTTAATGGCTTTGGTAGATGATGACTACTGCTTCAGCTATGTCGACATTGGATGTAATGGGCGAATCTCCGATGGAGTAGTTTTTAAAAATTGCAATCTGAGTACAGCCCTGGAAAATGATTTACTTCCAGTTGAACACGTCATTGTTGGTGATAACGCCTTTCCCTTGAAATCGTACCTTATGAAACCGTATCCAGGAAGCAATTTAAATTTGAAACAAAAAATATTTAACTATCGCCTTTCACGAGCAAGGCGCATAGTAGAAAATGCATTCGGAATTTTAGTCGCTCGATTCAGAGTCTTTGAAAGGCCTATTCCTGTCAGTCCTGACAAAACTGATAAGATTATTAAAGCATGTTGCGCTTTGCACAATTGGCTTCGTAAAACAAAATGTAATGTGAATGCTCCAACAGTAGACACGGAATACATTCGCAGTGTCTATATTATTCCAGGAGATTGGAGAGGTATACCATCAGATGGACTACAAAATCTACCTACGAATACTAACAATCATACATCTCGAGATGCTCGCAGATTCGTGACGATTATGCAGATTACTTTGTCGGAGATGGATCAGTTGAATGGCAAACACGCATGATATTCTAAAGTTATACTTCCGCACGCACCGCACAAGCACACACTTTTCTTTTTTTCTCTCCTAAATATTGACTTCGTGCGGTCAGCACATTTAGCCAGTGTCAAGTAAGATATTAAAGTGAATATTTTCTTTGCATAAAGTAGATGATAATGACAATGAGTGATAATGAACTTCTAATTAATGGTAAATTAACCAAACCAAAACCCCTCAGACTCAATAAAGCTGTGGGAATTTATTGAGATCTCACACGGACTTCTTGAGAGAATTTAAGAAGTGATGTTGCACTGTTTTGTTTTATTTAGCAACACTCATGCTCGTTCACGAACACCTAACAGTAAATAATCCACTATTATTTCACATTAGTATTCGACAAACAAAAATTAAAGAAATTAAAACAAAACTGCAGACTTGACGCTTTACTTTCCCGCCAAGAAGTCCGTCACTACGCATTTAACTATATTGTGCCCGTCCAAACGTGTCAAGTGACAAGCCCCGCCCACCAACTTAACCGAAAAATAGACAGAATTCTAATTTAGCTCTTTAGTTGTCAACTAAATTTTAACTTGCAACTTGCTACTAAATTTTGTGTTTACACGTACTTAATCACTTAAAATTTAGTTATCTACTAAATTACTTAATACGTGTAAATCCGGCATAAGTGATTGTTATTAAGTCGTCGTATTAAATGAGTTGATGAAACATTGTAAAATAAAGACCAAGATGAGTAAATATATTATGTTGCAAAAAACAAAAAATAATAATTCAAAACGTAGGTGGTATATTTGATAAAATTTCCGTCACATACTCTCAAAGTCAACATGTAACAATAATAATAATCTCGAAGGACGAGGCGCGCAGTATAATTGATGATTAAATGAACTTACCTGTAAGAAAAGTTCTATCATAATTATACGAAGCGCCTCGTCCGAAGAGATTAGTAACAAGTCACCCGCCCTAACAATCCCGTTACTAACCCTTAAGAAATGTATATCAATGATTTCAGGATCTTACTCTAAACTATATGACGAAGGAGCGTAATGGCGGGAACTACGTAGCTTACTATATATTAGTATACTCTAATCTAGTGCACGATTGGCCAAATGACGACATAATAAGCGGTACCTACTACATGTAACAATAACAAAATCTAAAAAAATAAAAATTAAACTTTCTTTAAAAAATAATTTATTGTAAATTCAATGTCACCATAAAATAGATAAATACTAATGTTAAAAAAGTGTCTCCTAGCGTATAGAATGTCATAGACCCACCTGAAACAAAAACATACTGGTTTAAATAAAAGGTGTATAAAATAAATACTAAAGTTTGTAGGTTTTAGTTTTTTTAAAACAAGTTTTAACCAATTTTAAAACAAGATTTGACTCGTACAAGCAGGAACATGATCGAACATACAAACATTGCATGCTAACTAAAAGCTTGTAAAAGTAGCAAGGTAAGGTAATATCATAAGTAATATTGCTTTACCTACATGGATAGTGATGTGGCTTAATTTTAAATTATATTTGTGCTTGGCTGTCGAGTGTGCGTGTGTGTGCGGGGGTGTGTGGGGGTGTGTGTGTGTGTGTGCGGGGGTGTGTGGGGGTGTGTGTGTGTGTGTGTGTGCGTGTGTGTGTGTGTGTGTGTGTGTGTGTGTGTGTGTGGGGGTGTGTGTGTGTGTGTGTGTGTGTGTGTGTGTGTGTGTGTGTGTAAGTGAAAAAAATGAAAATGAAAATGTGTTTTATTTCAGAAAATCTTTAACAAATTAGTTGCCGGGGCTTCCCAAAAAGTAATTAAACGATACCTGTGTTGGGAAAGCCTCGCTCTTCCTAGGTGTACCTAATATTTTAGATTAAAAAACATTCTATTACAATTTAGCTGTGCTAAATTAAGCCAAACAAAATAAATATCACTAAAAGTGTGTAGGTGTGAGTGTAAGTGTGTGTGTGTGTGGGTGGGTGGGGGGGGGGGGGGGGGTGTATGTGTGAGTGTGTGCTCAGATACGTGTATGTGCGTGCATGCATGTGAGTGTGAGCGAGAGTATGAATGAGTTAGATATACCTACTATTTCAGTCTTACCAATATATCTTCTACTTCATCATAGTTAAGAGTAGAGAGCCATTCAGTCAGTTTTTTTACGTACAAACAGTTGCAAAGGATAGATATTAAGTTTTCGATTTATTTTGTTGTAAGTGTAAGGGGCTTGAGCTATATATTGATTACTAGCAAAAGTTGTTCGTGCTGGGTAGGCTGGGGCTACAATGTCGCACCGTCTCTTTCTAAGTTTGGTATGGTCAAGTGGTAATGTTTTATGATATCTCAGTATCATGTGTAAGATATAAAGTTTCCTAACGGAGAGCAGTTCAGCTTCAGCGTATAGTGTTTTAGTCGAAAACCTTCGCGGCCTACAATACATTACCTTGATCAGGGATCTTTGTGCCCGCTCTAGATTTAGAAAGTATGACTTAGCTGCACCTCCCCATACCGAGATACAGTAAATTATCACGGATTGGGCCAGAGCAATATATACTTCATTAAGGAGTTCAGCACTCATTACATGTCTCAGAGATTTGAACACCCACATGAGCTTCCGAACCCTCCCCATTGTTAGTTCCAGGTGTGGATACCAACTTAATCTCTGATCCACGATGATTCCGAGGTATTTAACGCTAGTAGCTTTTTCTATCTTTGGGCAATCACAGGTGTCAGGTAAGGGTGTACAGCAGGAATGTATTTTGATTTCAAAGTCCGGTGAGGGCTGCGAATTAATGTACGGAGCAAAGCACACAAAATTCGTTTTTTGGGTGTTAAGAGTAAGGAGATTCTCTCTAAGCCAGTGGCTAACTATAGCTAGTCCCCTCTCAGCCTGTAATTTAACTATATCCCAGGTCTTACCTGTAAAGATGATCGCAGTGTCGTCTGCATAAGACAGTATCCTCGCCCCAACGCTACTTAGATTACAAAGGTTATTAATATATATTAAAAAGAGCGTTGGGCCAAGAACACTGCCCTGTGGGACCCCAAACGTTACGTTTTCCTCGTCACTTAGAAAATTATCAAGCTTGACACTCTGATTTCTGTTTTGGAGGTAACTGCTAAGTAGGGAGAGAGCGGAGTCACGGAATCCGATACTTTCCAGCCTGCAAATAAGAGTGGGGATTGAGACGGTGTCGAAGGCTTTCTTGAGGTCAAGAAAAGCCGCAAGACATTTGTTGCCCCTATCTATTTCTTTAGTTATAACAGTAGTGAGATCTGTAATAGCATCCTGAGTTGACATTCCCTTCCTAAAACCATATTGAGAGGTAGATAAGATGTTGTACTTAGTCAGGTAATTTACAATTCTTGAGTTCAAGAGCTTCTCAATGATTTTAGAAATAGAAGATAGTACCGAAATAGGACGATAGTTGTTGACGTCGTCACGATCACCACTTTTATACACAGGGGTAACAATGGAGCGTTTAAGAAGATACGGAAAGACTCCTGTGCCAAAGCACAAGTTGGCGAGGTCACAGATCAAGGGGACCAGGATATCCTTAGCTTGTTTTAGGAATAGTGTAGGAATACCGTCCCATCCTGGTGCGCTCCCAGAGTCTAAGGACATCAAGGTATTTTCTACTTCCTTGTGACAGGTGTCAGATAGCACAAAAGAGGACAAGTGATGATAGTTGTATGTGTTACTGGAATTCGAAGGTACTAAACAAGTTGTAATGTTCTCAGCTAGTGTTCGCTCAATGTTAGTAAAAAATTTGTTTACGTGGTTTACAGAGGGTTGGGGAGAAGATTTTATATTAAGTAAGTTGTCATTTCGGCTTTTAGGTGGTTTGTAATGAGTAATTTCATTAATGGTTGACCACAGAGCTCTAGGGTTTTTTACCGATGCTTTGATTTTATCTTTGTTGTATTTTCTTTTAAGTTTTTTTATAAGGTTGCCACAAAAAGTACGATAACGTCTATAGGTAATTATTAAAATTTGGTTTAAGGGATTGGATTTGAGTTTTAGGTACAAAGTATTTTTTAGTCTTATGCACCGTAAAGCACCTGTGGTCATCCACGGTTTTAGTGTTCTTTTGCTGTTCGTAACACTAACATTTCTAGTGCTGGCAAGGATAGCTGTCTTGACCATTTCAATTAGGGCAAATGCGTAAGTATCAGGGTCTTTAAACAATTTAAAGAATGAAACATCGATATTGACTAGCCTCTTATAAACATTGTCATAGTTAACTACAGTTTTATACCTTTGAGGAGTTGTTTTTTTTATACCTATTTACGATAGATAAAAGAACGAGGGAATGGTCCGTAACTGTAGTATTTAAAACCGCGGTAAAAGCTGAGTTGTTTTTGGTGTCAAGTCTCAGGAAGACGTGGTCAAGGCAGCCATCCCCCCTCGTAGTTAAGCTATGGGCCGCATGAAGTCCATGTTGTGATAACATGTTTAAGTAATCTAATCTATTTGTTCTTTCGTGTTTTTTTTCAGTTGGGGAAATAATTAAATCAATGTTAATATCACCCAAAATCATAACATTTTTACAAGTATTATTGTTAAGGTAATTATTGAGAGATGTAGTGAAATCAAATGCATTTAAAAATGACGGGGAACGGTAAATACCCAATATTGTGTAATTTGAGATTTGCAGCTCAATGCCGGTCGCATTAATAAGTTTTAATTCTTTATATTTTGCTGAGAGTTTATTTTTGGTGTATACAACTACCCCGTCACATTTATTAATAAGTTCTTTAGTTCGGAAGGACGTATAGTTCACTAGTTGAGGAATGTTTTTGTTAGGGTTAAGATGGCATTCGGTAAGGATTAAAATATCTATTTCACAGTGTAGTTGCGCCAGAGTGAGCTGCAAGTCATCAAAATTTTTGTATATACTTCTAATGTTATGTGTAGCAATAATAAAGTTATGTGTCCAATTTACTGTCTTTAGGTTAAGGTCCTGTATGCTACACTTGAGTGATTCTGAGATTTTAACCTGATCAATTTCTTTTAGCATATTATTATCGAAACTATTCATTAATAGTTAAGTAAGGACTCTTAGGGCTGCAAATAGGGTAAGTACGTTTTATAGTTAGTTTCAAGACAGGTCGTGGAAAGTATGAGTGTATATGGGTAAATTCGAAGTAAAATGTTTTATGTAAAAATATTGTACAATATTTTGTGTGAAGTATATAGTATAGGTGTGTATATACTCCAATAGTGTTGTATGTGGCATGAGAGTATGTAGGTGTATTAATGCTTTGTTTGTGTTCTAGTTTAATTAGAAAGTGAGCGTGTAATGTGTGTGAGGTATAGGTTTGGTAGTTGTAGTTGTGTGGTAAAGGTGTGAATTTGTACATAATATGTTTGTGTAGAAACTTGTGTGTGTGTTTTTTTTTATTATAGTAGGTATTGAACAATTTCTTAAAGTTAGACAATTTATAAAATCGAAATAATTTAAGAATAAATATAAATATAAATATGCCTATAGTTAGTCATGGTTCTTGCATTAGTTGGTGAACTTGAGCTTCGTGTTGAATGTAAATAACTTTAGATGCGTCATCTTTCCGGACTAGTACTTTTCCCATGGAGGTCCAGCAGTACTTAACCTTTTGTGCTCTTTTTAGGTCCCGGGCCAGGAAAAACAAACGTGCCGCCTTGGAGGTAAGTTGCTCAGTAATGAAGATCGGTGTGTCTTCGTGACTAGTGAAGCCTAGATGTTTGGCCTGCAATCGTGTCTTATTTTTGAAATTAAATTCCTTCGCTCTTTTTAGGAGGTCTGATCTCAGAATTGCTGACCTTAGTTCCACAATAATCGTAGGTTTCTTCTCCCCATCACCTCTAGGTTTTAGTCGGTGTATATCGTTGATATCATGTACGTTCATTTCGAGATTAATGGCCTTTGATAAGTTTACAACCATTTGTAACAAGTCTTCCCTTGTTTCCTGGGCTTTTTTGGGGACATTTTTAATTTCTACGCTGGTCTTACGCGAAGTTCTTTGTAAGTCTTCGACTTTGTCCTCCAAAATGCTGATGTAATCTCGATCTTTTTGAGCCTGCATTTCAAGAAGGGCTATTTTGTCGCGGTATTCCTCATTTTGTGCAGTCAAAAGTGTAACCGCCTGTAAGTAAGTTAAATATAGATTGTTCTGTATGATTATTGCTATGTTTACGTCCACGGAAAATTTGATTAGTACGGACTATACAGCGTGTATCAAGCGGGGCCAGCCTTAATCCAGTGTTTCAAATTATCCCAAGTGTAGACTCTTTCTATAAATACCCTAGTAAGATAAACTTAATTTAATTTGTTTTTGTATTTACATACAAAGTTAATCTGTAGTTAATTTAAAATCAGAACAAACTAAACCCATCACTAGCAGGGTCATGAACTCTGTATGATAACTGCCTATAGTGCACCTCCTGACTATAAAACTGCGTGCCCTAGTATGGCCGCGCCACGCCCCCGCCTCCTACCAGGCGTACAGTTTTACAAACAAGAGGTTTTACTGTGACGGTGGCGGGCGGCGAAAATCAAAAACCTTTGACCATGGCGGCACCTTTGACACAAACCGCCTGGGTTGTTTGTCGGCAGTCGCTTGGCGGCATTTTTTGTTGGATTTGTTAAGACAGATAAGTAGGCAGCTATTTTACTTTCGTGATTTAATCATCTGTAGGTACCTACCTACCTAAGTACCTAATTATTATCAAAGTAATAAAAATATTATCATTTTACAGTCACATTGTTTCGACTCTAAAGTAGATAGGTATGTTTACCTACGAGTAGATAGGTACCTAAATAGGTCTTAAATTAAAATGATTTATTTTTGAAATAACTCAATACAACTAAAGCGAAGCACTTTGAGGTGTAGTCACAGAATAGATAATCGTACTACTCTTAAGCTGGCCACTGACGATCAGTTTTGCGCGTCAGTCCTGGCGTAAAACTGTGGCATCACTCCAAATGGTTTTACGCCAAAAAGATTTCCCACTCACTGGCGACACTCCGGCTCGTCAGTTCTCGACCGACCGGTACAATCAATTTTGAACTTTAGTATTTGGCATTAAGGATCAATATTCATTAGAGAAGTTCGAATCGAACTGAGGTGATACAATCAATTTTTTTAACGACATTCACGATCAAATTTTGGACTGACGTCAGTTCAACTGATGGGAAAAAGTGATCGTCAGTGGCCACCTTTAGCCAGAGTCCTAAGTCACGGCGCATCGCGCAGGCGGAATCCGCCGCGCACGAAACAAATACCTGCTCGACATGTAAGAACCTGTCCGAACTGCAAGCGGGCGCTTACATACCTACTTTATTTCTACGCTCCGCAATCCACCTCCGCGATGCGCCCGTGACTCTGGACTCGGCCTAAAGGTAGCTACGCCTACTTAGAACTAGGTACCCTAGGTCCTTGATTACAATGACTTATTTTTGAAATAACTAAACTCAAAACCTCTCAGTCTTGGAATCGAAATGTCAAAAAATGTTTAAAACATTAAAAATAACAAAGTTATCATGTAACAGTAAACAAAACAAATATTGTTACAATTCACTCGGAAATTGAAAAAATGCTAACGGATTACACCACGTATTATTTTACTCGTATTTCGATGTATTTCTTACAACTTATTACCTACTGATCATTAGTCAGAATAATAATTTTCTAATAAACAACACAAAGATTCACTTCTTGCCGCTTGGGGCTTGAGAGGTAAAGCGAAGCACGTGTAGTCCACTGCACTTCACAATAAACAGTTTACAAAAGTGGCTCCAACACAGTCTCCTCAAAACCCGGGTCCCGCATATTTGGCTGGACCTCCGGACTCGTCGCACGAAAGGATCCAGTCTGCTGGAGACGCAAAACCATTCGTCGAAAGCAATCCGCCGATGGCAAGCGTCGCTGCTTAGCTTCTGGTCTGCCGTCGATGAATCTCTCGCGGTACAGTTCACGAGCACCACGGAGACTGCCATTAGCTGCTTCGACACAAAGAATCATTTCGTAATACTCCTGATTACTTAGAAATGCCATATTAATTTAATAGGTAGTCGAATCGAAACCAAACAGCAAAAAATATCTAAAAGTAGGTATGCACTCTGTAAGCTTTCACAAACGACTGCGAAAAAATTGTAGGCATGAAACAACAACAACATGAAAACAAACCTATCGTACCGTTGGGCGTTGCTATGTCGGGGGTGTGCCGCCTATCCTGGTACTTAGAATTCCGAAATGTGTAGTTTGCCCGCTCCCACAAAGGCACAGTAATGCCCCCACTATCAACTGCGGTCTCATGCGACCGCTTGGGGTTCTAGAAGTTAATACCGCCCATAACCCTAGTAGTTTTTAGGGTTCAAAATTTAGACTTAAGTTACGAAAACCAGCAATATTTTTAAATTAGTTAAGTTATTCATCAATTCATCACAAAATACTACCAAAGTGTAAACTGGCTTAAGCGCTGCGTATTATTTTTAGGTTTGTTGCTATTAATTTAGTCAATTAGTGATAAAATATTCCATCACACGTAAGTTTTATTTAGTACGTATGTCACAGATGTTTAAAAATGTTATTCTTATGAACATTATTATTGTAAACAACAACGAATGTGTTACGTATTGAAACTATGTGTGATACAACATAGTTAAACTTAGTTAGTTAGTAAAGTTTAACTATGTTGTATCACACTAGTTAGGATTTCAGGAATGCTTACATTTATAGCGGGTCAACCAAAGCGGTTAGAAAAATAAAATGAGCTACAGAGCCCATTAAGGAGAAAGACGCACGCGCACGATTTCTTGTGACTCCGCCCATACCAGGAGTGACCCTAGTACGAATACCGCCAATAAGTTAATACCGCTCATACTTTTTAGGGCTTGTAAATTAGACTTTGAGTTACGAAAACTAGCAATATTTTTAAATTAGTTAAGTCATTTTTTATCACTGTTCAAATTATTAACATTATTATTTTTTGTTTATTTAGAGCCGACATAAAAGTTACAATGAAAACTCACATGGTGACAGATTTTTCTGTTTTGTTATTTTTACTGCGTGTAAACGGGTGAGTTTAGTTCAGTGCTGAATGAAACCCGTATTTACAAACATTTACTTGTCTAAGCCTCAGAACAATATTGCTTAATTATGCTCCTTGTTGTCTCGTCCTCTATGATGGAAATACTACTTGTTAGTATCGAGTCTTAGCACTCGCCGACGCCACATAAGTTTAAAGTATCTGAAAATAAAATATTTCCGAACGCAGCCGCACGTCACTAGACTAGCCCGCGTTTTGAACTGTCATTCGTTTTTTATGTCACTGTACCGGCGCCACTTTTTTCTCATACTTTTTTGTGAAATAATCTTTTTAATAGTTTTAGTCAGTTTAATTATGATAAATAAACTGTTATTATGAGTAAAAGAAAGAGACGTGAAAAATAAAAATGAAATTCTGGGTTCTGAAATGTGCACTCAGGCCCATCTTTGGGATGAGGCGGTGTTGAAACATTCAAAACTTAAAACGGGCACAATAACTCGTACTTACTGCAAAGCCGAGTTTTTACCACCCTGGGTATTCGCAAGGAATATCAGGGTCTTACATTTACTGCAGTTTGCTTTTCCATTTGGGCCTAGATCTGCATGACTATGTCTGACATTCCTAATGTGTCAATGATGGCCCTGGATTCGGCTACTACTTCAAGTTCTGTGGAGGAGGAGGCACTGCCCGTGCCAATACAGTGTAGTAGAGGCCTTACCTGTGGAAAAAACCCAGTGTACAGACCCGGAGACCGAGACACCTGCCATAGACGTAGAATTGTTATTTGCTTTGGGGGAAATTGAGGAGGTGCTTAAGGGACCAATTGCTCATGATGAAATTGCACAGAGGTAGACTCCTATTCTCACGCAAAGTAATTAAACCAGAACTTATGAAAAAATACATCCCATATGAAAATATCCCAACGTTGCTCCCAAAGCTCAACCCTGAAATACCTGGCTGTCTCTGACCTGGTTAAGAAAAGAGATTTGATAATTGCTGACAAGCAAAAACAGATGGTTGCTGCACTATCAGCCCTGGGCCAATCACTCCATTTATTTTTCCTAAAAGGTGACAGAATTGAAATTATTAATTAAATAATTAAACACATCAATGATGCTGCCAAAATACTGTGTGACGCTGTGCACATAGATACAAATCGTAGAAGGTCGCTAATACCAACCGTCATTAACCCCTTGAGCACCATAAAACCAGACACAATTGAAAATCAATTGTTTCGCGACTGCCGGCGGTCTCATGATATTTGATCTATTAATAAAGATATGAAAGATTCCCTCACAGGGGGAGCAGATGCATTTTTTTTAAGTAACCTTTCTGAAAAGATCTAGGTTACAAAGGCTGTTCAAAAATCTGTTAAAGACCTGAAGAACACAAGCTTCATTCAAAAACCCCCAAATAAAACCAAATCTTTAAACTGGAGGGGCCCTCCTCGTCCAAGTGCCCGGACAGGGACAGGAGCGAGATCCAACCAACCTGCAAAGCTACGAAGCTGCAAAGTTAGAAGTTCAGGTATGCAGACTTCCTTTTTTTATAAATAATTGGAAGAAAATAACCAGTGATCCTACTATTCTGAAATGGGTATCTGGGTATGAAATCCCTTTTAGTGAGATACCATTTCAATCTTACTTGCCTATGAATAACTCATTTACAAGTAGAATTCTGTCAAGTTCAAATTGAAATTAATAAACTTATTCAGTCACATGTTATAGACAAAATATGTCATGAAACAGATGAACAATTTTGTTCACCTATTTTCTTGGTATAGAAACCAAATGGAGAGTATAGATTTATTTTAAATATAAAGAAATTTAATAGTTTTATTACTACAACTCAGTCTTATGATAGACTGTATTATGGCAACAATTGACAAAATGGATTCTTATTACATGTGTAACATTAATGCAGATTACAGTAAATATCTAAGGTTTTTATTAGATGGAAAAATATATCAATTTAACATTCTTCCATTTGGCCTTTGCACGGCTCCATACATGTTCACATAATTAAACCCATAACAAAACTTAGAGGTTTACAGCCTGTAAGTACAGTATATCGATGCTTGTAGCTAGCAGTATATTGGTAGTGATCATATTGAGTGTCTTAATAGTGTTAACCAGACCATAGGTCTGCTTACTCAGTTAGGCTTCATCATCAATAAAAATAATTATGTCAACTTATTCCATCAAAGGAATGTAAGTTTCTTAGCCTATTGTTTAATACAAACACCATGACTATTTCAATCGATTCTGATAAAAATAAAAGATGCCTTAACACGTTGCCTGCCATGAAACCAGACACAATAGAAATTTAATTGTTTGTCAGTCACAGGTGACCACCACGGCGCTCAAATTTTTAAGTACCTCTTCCATCAGGTTTTTTGTCAAAAGTTCTGGGAACTCTAGTGTCTGTTTGTCCAGCTAATCAATATGGGTTACTGTATACTAAAGCACTAAAAAGACAAATATTTAGCTCTTTTAAAAAATAATAATAATTATGAAGCATTTACTTCCTTGCCCAAACATTGCTATCCAGAACTTGAATGGTGGATAAAACATGTACTTGCCTAAATCAATTTCTTAGATAAGAAAATATAAATATATTCAAGAAATAAATACAGATGTCTCACTATCGGGGTGGGGTGCTTCTTGAGACAAACATACAGCCAGTGGTGTATGGAGAGGAAAGAATCAACAATTCACTTTAATACTTTAGAAATAAAAGCTACTATGTGTGGTCTCAAAAGCCTTGCTAATAATTCTTCAAATTGTAAAATACTATTACGAAGTGACAATACCACAGCTATACCATATATAAACCGCTTTGGTGGCATACAGTACTCTCACTTACATGTGATTGCAAAAGCTATTTGGCAGTGGTGTGAAGAGAGGAATAATTTTGTATTTGCATCATACATCATACATTAACACAAAGGACAACAAAGTAACAGATTTTGAATCTAGAAAACAGTTAGGTCATACAGAATGGGAATTAAATATTAATAATTTTAATGAAATAGTACAAGCATTTGGTAACCCTGTCATAGATTTATTTGCATTTAGAACAAACACAAAATGCAGGAAATTTGTTTCATGGCATCCAGATCCTTCAGCTTATAAAGTAGATGCCTTTACAATGTCTTGCAAAGGGGTTTATTGTATGCTTTTACACCATTTTCTATGATTTTAAAATGTATAGAAATAATCGTGTCCAATGAAGCAACACGGATCCTTGTAGTTCTCTTCTGGGACACCCAACCTTGGTTTCCCTTATTCAAAAAACTATTGGTGACAGAACCCATTGTATTTGAACCAAGTAATAACTTACTGGTTTTATGTAATTCCAACTCACCACACCCTCCACACCGCAACCTATCACTACTGGCAGGGAGATTGTCCGGTAGGCATTCTTAAAGCCTGGCATCGACGTACAGGCAGCTGAAATAATGATATCTTCCATATCAAGTAACACCTATAAGCAATACTTACTTTGTATTTGGTTTTCTTACTGCCACACCAAACAACTAAATGCTACTAAAGCACAGATGACAGACATAATTACTTATCTCACAAATAAGTTCCACAGTGGTGCATCTTATGGCACCTTGAATTGCATAAGGTCCTCGCTGCCACTAGTGTGATAGGGCCGCAGGTAGGAGCAGACGAAAAGATTAAAATTTTATTTAAAGGGTTCTTTCGCCTACGATCAAGTAAACTCAAATATAAGTATACCTGGAATGTTTCTATAGTGCTTAATTTTTTAGAGTCAAATTACAATGACTCAAACAACTTACATTAATGTTCATTAAACACAGTTACTTTATTAACTTTACCTACAGGGCAAAGATTACAAAGCCCTAGTTTCTATTGTTACTGACCAGATTAAAATAATTGATAATAAAATTGTTACTATAAAAAAAAAAAAGAAAAAAAAAATTAAGACCTCAGCACCTAATCGTCATCAGCCAATTGTTTAAATAATTATAAAAGAATTACCTCTGAAATTAGGAAAATGTCCTAATTTATTTATATCTATCAAGAAACCACATTTGGCGGTATCGGTCAGTACACTCAACCGTTGGATTGACGGTCCTGGCTGCAAGAGGGATCGATACTTCCATTTTTTCTACTCATAGTACCAGGCACGCTACGACATCAGCTGCCATTATGAAAGGCGTTAGCATTGATGAGATACATAGAACGGTTGGTTGGACTGACTCATGGACAACTTTGCAAAGTTTTACAACCGTCCGATTTTAAATAATAATTTCGCTGAAGCGATTATATTGTAATAATAATATTAAAAGTATATTGCTATAATCATACCAAAGATTTATTTAAGGCTGAGGACACATTTAAGTTTGTTTTTTTGTTTAATAAGATTCTCTTGGAAATTACCAATTATCTTTAAGGAGTATAAGACTGATTATGCTGTTGAAACATAATATCTGGGATATATTTGTTAAAATTAATAAACTTTATGATTCTACAACAGAACTTTGAACATCTAACAAGTAGTATTTCCATCATAGAGGACGAGACAACAAGGAGCATAATTGAACAATCAAACAAACTTACCAAGTGCAGTTCGATGGAAATTATGCTCCTTGTTGTCTCGTCCGAAGATGATGAGTCCCACCCACCCTCACAGGTTTGATACCTATTCCCTGGGGTTGTAGAATCAGTTTCATAAATAAATACACAACTTAAAACTAAATGACAGTTCAAAACGCGGGCTAGTCTAGTGACGTGCGGCTGCGTTCGGAAATATTTTATTTTCAGATACTTTAAACTTATGTGGCGTCGGCGAGTGCTAAGACTCGATACTAACAAGTAGTATTTCCATCATCTTCGGACGAGACAACAAGGAGCATAATTTCAATCGAACTGCACTTGGTAAGTTTGTTTGATTGTTCAATTATTGTTCAGCAGTGCGATTCTCTAAGTTAAAGCCTTGGCAGTAGCGGCTGCCGTAGCGCTGAGAATTGACTCTGTCTCTTTCATATTTTGAATTGCACCGCCTACAACTCTTTCTGCCTAGCCCTAAGGTTGACTGGTAGAGAATGCCACTTGGCATTAAGTCCGCCTTTTTTACATTTTGTTTTCTTTGTGCAATAAAGATTAAAATAAAAAATAAATAAATATTCATAGAATCGGAAAGAGACAGCAATCACAGCGTCTATGTGTCGCTTAGAAAATCGCGGTCTAAGCAAAGTAGAAATGCTATGCGAAGTAAGACATTTCTCAGTGCGTTTCGTATGACAAGCCTTTCAATTCATGAACAATACTCAGACGACTCTTTACATTTAAGTACATTTAATTTTCTCAAAATAATAAATGTTTTGGATTCGTACCTCCATACTAATTAACCGTCAAAAGTACTTACCTGATAGATAACACATTCTTGACCTGACCTGGTGATAGGAACAGAGAATAATTGACTAAATAAAAGTAGGTAGTCGTAACTTATTTTCTTAGTGAAAAAAATAACAACACGGAACCCTTTAAACTTTATCAAAAATAAATAGTTGAAAGCGGGTGGAGTCAGCACAATAGGCACAAAAATACTAGGGTCACAGCAGAGGCAAAGGAGGAAGTAACACTAGACAGAGTTCATTATTCCAATCAGCTGTTTGATCAGCTGTTTGTTAGTGTTGTCATAATGTCGATAAACTCGTATTATTTTCAAAAGTATGTACTTCCACAATGCCCGAGATATCAAGAAATGTTTTTATGTGTGCCAGCTCACTAAAAGTAACTGATTAGGTACGTGAAATATGGCTGGCCCCGCTTGATACAAGCTGTAGAATGTTGTCACTCTGATTCTGAAAAATCGTAGTTACTGTTGATTTGGGTTCCCTAAGCCATATCGAGGGCAGAGGTCCTCTGTGACTTCACCGTCACTAGTAATATTCCACAAATTAGTCTTCGTAACGTACGCGCGAACGATAAGTTTAAACGTTGTACAAATAGTTTTAAAGTACACGTATTAAAGATAAAATAAAATCGACTATACTGTCTAATAGTATCGAATATTTTCAATTTTTAGTTTAAAAAAAAATTGATTGATGTGTTTTGATCAGGCGGCTGATTACAGGATTGTTCTCTGACTCGTTTCACCCGATCATACTGATTGTTGCTGTTGCTGTAACGGAACTCATGGAAAAAATGCATTAAATTAACAAAAATCGTTTCGCTAACTTTTCTAGAAAATAAACGTCCATTTCATGCGCTAGGTACAAAAAAAATGTATTCCCCGTATTGGTTTATTACTCAACGAGCGGCAGATCTCAGCTGTTGTTTGTTATTGCTTTTTGTTTGCCAAGGCTATTTCCATTTTTTCCATTGTCGACATTTTACTGCCTTGCTAAAATAATTATATTAAGCCCTCTCATTGTTATTTTGAAGAAAAATCGTAGAAAGGTATTGAGGGCCATCAGGTAGTTCAAGTAATCCTTTTGGCATCTTTGTATCTATAAACTAAGCTACTGGCATTGTTGAGTTCGAGTTTTACAAAATTAGTACAAATATTATGTAATATAAAAGTTTTTTGTTCATTATTTATTAGGCTTCTTTTTTTAGTAATTTAGTGGTTCCCTATTTTTTTGCATAAAATTTTATGTCATAATTTATCATGACATACTTTTACTTAACCTAATAATACACACATCAAAAGTGTCTAGGGATCAACATATATTTTTGCAATAACTTTTCTCCTGATTGATATTAATTAAAATTTTCTTTAAGGATTCATCAAATAAAGTGTTTTCGTTTGTCTACAGTAACGATAAACCAAGTCGCCTTTGCATTAATAAAGAAATTTGCCATTTTCCTAATAAAGGGATTTTTGACATTTGAACCACTAACATTAAAGTTCGAAAAAAAGACTGAAATAACAGTTTTCTTTAAAATTTTATTGGGTAACTTAAACAATTAATAATCCGTGTTTCTACCGCGAACACTAACAACACAAGAACATCGGTTTGGCATACTCAAATTGAGTTCATCCAAATCACGCTGTGGAATGGCCGCCCATGTTCGTTGCAACAACAAAAAATGGTCTTCTTGCGACTGGATACCCTCCATATTCGGCAGAGCTCTTCTCTGTAGCATATCCCATGCATGCTCAATCGGGTTCAAGTCTGGCGACTGAGCAGGCCAGGGCATGACATTGATGTTAGCTGCGGCGAGAGTCTGTCTTACAACTCTTGCGGTGTGCGGTCGTGCATTATCATGCATTAACTGAAATAAGGGACCGATTTGCACTTGTAGAGGAACGATGACGTCTGATACAATCGTCTCAGCATAAATTTGAGCGTTGAGGTTGCCTCTGATCCAAATCAACTCAGTTCTTCCGCCGATCCAAATACCCGCCCATACCATGATGGTTCCACCACTATAAGGATGGACTTCCTGGCAGGATTTTAATCGCTGTTGGCGTCCAGGGGTTCTCCAGTGTCGTATACGTCTTGTATCCGGTCTCATACCAAAACGAGACTCATCAGAAAAGCACACGAAACGCCATTGTTCTTCTACCCAATTTCTGTGTTCAAGAGCCCATTGATATCGAATCCTACGATTGTGCATTGCTATAGGTGGTACCCTTAGCGGTCTTCGGGAATGAAGGTTCACTTCATGCAAGCGGTTTCTGACTGTTTGGTCGCTAATTAAGTTCCCTGAAGAGTGATGAAGCCTCACGGCTAACATCATGGCGGTTATTGTTGGAGCTCTTCGAGTTGTGATTTGAATGTATCGGTCTTGTCTCCGTGTGGTGCAGCGATACCGTCCTCCATGGCGCTCAGCCACGGTACCAGTGCTTCGGTAACGTGTCCAAAGTCGACTGATAACACTCTGACTTGTATTCAGAGCTAAAGCCACAGTACGTTGCCGGGAACCAGCTTCTATCATTCCCACGGCTCTGAGCATTTCTTCCCTGCTTAAATGACGTCGCCGCTCCATAATAACGTTGGTTTTAATCAGTAGTAGGGAAACAGTAGTACTAATAATGTCTTCAATGCGTTGTATGTTTTTATAGGGAAAATATTGACAGCTGATTTTCATCTTTTACTAGAAATTGATTAAAAGTTCCTGTTTCAAATTATGAAATGCACCAAAAAGGATCCATATAAATTTATAAAATCATAAATTTATTACAAAGCCACATCTCAATCTCAAGAAATCCGCATAAAAATGCTTGATCCCTAGACACTTTTGATGTGTGTATATAAATAAAAATCTATCGCCTTCACGGAACACTTTAGAACGTCTGCTCGTATTGAGCTAATTTTTGTAGTTGTATTTTTCAATGTCCGCTCGGGTTTGATAAAAAAATGGAAATACGTCACGGGAGAGCTAAGGGGTTTTCACGCAGACAAAATCGCGGGTGGGCTGCTAGTTTAAAATAAACTTTGGAGATGTATTTCGGCGTAACTAAGCAAGGAGCTTTTTAAATCAGAAGTCTGTAGAATACTATTGATTTTTAAATTTTTTAATCTTCCGCTATCACATAGTTGATCACGTCTTCAGTATGTAACTATCACTTTGATGTCTTTTGTGTACATTTTTTTATACCTATCACAACTATCACGTTATATTAACCTATTTTAACACAGCGAAACTAGGATAGAGAAAGGTAAAAAGTGTGATATTGGTATTATATTATCCTCGTTTAAATTGAAAAGTACTACCTACTTAAATAACTTTGAAAAAAAACAAGACAATAGTTGTTTTAAATCAGATAGCTCATGATTGTCTTGTTAACAAAAGCATTCGATTGGTAGTGTTTTTATAACTATGTCACTTTCCAAAGTAGATTAGCTTATTACTAAATGTTATTTATTTTGTCATTAACATACCTAGTTACAGTCAAGGTAATGAGATTAAGAAAGGGCTATTTTATGATTATTTTAGTTTCATAATAGTTCCAATGTGTAATTTGCTAATCACTTTTAATTTACACAAATAGTGGCTCCTAACATTGAAATCGCGGCGCCAATAGACACAATAGAAATTCTATTCATTGAGTACTAGTCAGTGCGCGGCCGCAGTTGAAAAGTTAATAGCTGTATTCTTTGTAGATACCATGTAACATGAATTCAAGAATGCTTACGGACTAAGATTTCTTTTGACGACAAGGAAAATAAATAGTAGGAATTTTCTATATGTTTTAAAGATCGCAGCGCCATCGAGCGAAGTCCGTTTTGTATTGAATAATTCAATAATATCGCTTTGTAGCACTATGCAAGCAATTGTCTACAGTTTTGCTACGACCGTAGCGCAACGTGGTTTTCTGTAGCAGTGTCTTGTTTTGATAACTGCGTTGATAGGTATAATATTTGTATTTATTTAATGCTGCTGTGGTTCAAGGAGTAAAAGTATTTTTCTCGTTTTGTTCGAAATAGTGAATTACAAGATAGTATTAATATCAAAATTATACGTTGTAAAGAATTGGTACTTTAGTATTCATCAGAGTTTTTTTATTAAGCCGGATATGCGAAGCTTGACAAAGGATGTAACCTTAAGTAGGTATTATCTGCTTATTGACTTAAAACAGGTTAGCCACAAACATTTAGGATTAGTTATAATGGAATATTAGATAGTCAAGGTACGCTAGTGTCATAATCCGAAACAAAGGAGTTTCATTGTTTCAATAGTTAATGGGATAATGTTCGACATTTAACTTGAATATAATAAAAAAAATTACAGAACTAAAGAATAGATTACCTATACATGTACTCGTACCTAAAGGTGAGCATTAGTGAACAATCCAACATTACTTTAACAAGTAAATTGGCGTTCAAATGTATGTTTTACTTTTACATACAACCGCTTGTTAAATCACTTATATTGTAAGTTGTTTTATTACGATAGTTGATATCAAGGGTTCTTAGAAGTTAAATTTACTGAAATAAAACCGCGTGTACCCGACAAAAACGAAAGGGTATTGTAGGTATCTCTGCAATATTATAAAAGTTTCGGAACCCGTTGACATTGTTAGGTACGGATGGAAGTTAATTATCCAAGCAAAAAAAATAACAATTTGTTAGCCTAAAGAAGAGGTGAAGATCTCCATTTCATTCGCCCATTCAACGCGAGCGTATTTCCCCGTTTGGCCACTGTTAGTATAATTAAGTAGTAAAAAGCTTATTATTTTATTTATGATGCCGACTTTTTTAAATTCATTTATACGAATGAAGCAGTCCTAAGTAACCAGTATAATAGCCAGTATTACCACCTTATCGAGTAATATTGAATTTATTTCAGAAATAGCAGAGTCGGCATACATCAAACGATGCCAGCCCATTGTCCAGGTTCATACAAAGACATTGAAGGTTGTTGAAAACAAACATTGTTTCAAAAATTAGCAGTGTCGGTATTTATTGAGTTATAATACAGTAAACAGTGGTTTTTGTCCTAATGCAGTCTGCAGATATTATCAACAACATAGAAAACAGTCTCACAGCAGGGCTGGACATTCGCCTACAATACCACACTGTTATTGGTATTCCCGCACCACAACCCCACATCATATTATTATTTGTATAAATGTGTTTGCTAAATGTATTTCAATACTCTAGTCTAGGCAATGTTATTTTTGTGTTGTTTCCATTTTTTGTGTTTTGTAGTTTTTTCGTTTTGACAAGGAATTCCGATGCAATATTAGCATCGGAATTCCATAATTCTCAGTCGTGATGATAACGTTGCAATTTTAATTAACTCATTACCAAAAAGTGTCCTAAAACTATGTCATATTGCTACAGCGATGCGCTAATTACCTTATGTTGCTTTTTTACCGTTAACATAGCTCGTTAGAGACAATTTTATTAGCAAAGGATTTTTATGGTTATCTTAGCTTTCTAATATGTCCATTATGCAATTTAGTTAATCACTAAAGAGCGTTTATGAATCCGGTAACTCAAATAGTATTTATTTTTTGTGGATATCAGATAAAATACAGTCACGAATATGCTTAGAGAGTTAAGACGCTTTTTTTGCTTATTTAAGATCATTTAAATACTTGTAACATCGTGACGCAAGACGAAGCGCCATCGAACTAAGGTCGTTTATTATTTAATTTTGATTATTCAATTAGATCGCTTCGTACCACTATGAAACCAATTGTCTACACTATTGATACGACCGTAGCGCAACATGGTTTGCCGTCGCAGTTTCTGTTTTGATAATGCGTTGATATAATATTTGGTTTCGGTTAATACTGGTGTAGTCCAAAGAGTAGAAGACATTTTGTTGCGTTCAAAATTGGAAAGTGTAAGGTATTACTTTTTCACGGAGAGAGATAGCGTACCTATGTATGCACCTAAAGGTGAAGTAGTGGGAATGAAGTTTACAATGAAACCGCGCGTATCCGACAAAAACGAAAAGGGAATTGCATCTACGTGGCATAGTCATCCCGCCGCCATTAAACATTTTTCAAAGTTGCGAAACCCGGTTATACTGTTAGATACGGATAGAAGAATTTGCTACCCTAAAGACGAGGTGAAGATCGCCATTTCATTCGCCCATTCAACCCGAGCATATTTCCTCGTTCTACCACCGTCTAGTAAAATGCTTACTCTTTTATTTATGACGCCGGCTTTCTTTAAAAGCTTCTTACTCTTACTACAAATGCAGCAGTCATAAATAACCGGTATCTTCATCGAGTAATAATGAATTTATTTCACAAACAGATCAGGTCAGTCAACAGTAGACATGTCATCGAAATTAAGCAGTGTCGGTATCTTTTGAGTTCTTAATCTTTCTTAATCTTTAAACAAACTTTAAACAAATTCTTAATCTTTAAACATACTATTCTAAAGCCTATATTTGCTTACGCATAATGATACTTAACCATAATTTTGTGAGGCATAATAATTATATAGGGAAAAAGTAAGTTGCGTAAACTTTGTGTTTGCGTTTAATAAAATACTTTTCGTTTAAAAAATAAACATGTTGGCGGCTTAGGGGTTGCCCAAGGGCCACCCCCGCCGCAACTTAACCTACTATTACACTACGGTATCTAATTTATATTTGAAATACCTAATACCTACTTTTGGTTTTTCAGATTCAAATAGCTGTCAATAAAATATTGCAAAGGCAAACCCTGATAAAAAACCAATCCAAATTACAGCGGATTTTGAAACTGTAACCTCACTCACCTTCTGTCTTGTCTAATCTACCAGACTATATTTATACCAAATAACTATTAGACGAATAAACAATATGGCTTATAACTTTATGCAAATCAAAATTAGGGCATAAAACATTAGCCTAAACCATATTTATGCTTACTGAAATAGTATGCCAAAAAACAATTAATGTCAAAATATTATTATGACAAAAAATATATGCCTAACTCGTTATGCCAAATTAAATTATAACAAAAAAAATAGGCGAGAAAAAGGGATCCCTAATGTAGTTGAAGCATTAGTACATTGCTTGCTGCACATGTGCATGTGGTTTGAGTGCCCCTTTTTGTAAGTCCTTTTAATCTTTACGAATCAAAGGAAACATTTAGGAAATTGCTCAATCCATATACATACATCGCAGACGTAGTGTTCCTAAAACCAACAACTCGGAATTAAAGTCAAAATCTAAATGTTTTTTTTTAAATAAAGTTAATTAAAACACTTTAATCCCTTGAGCACCGTAAAACCAGACAATTGAAAATCCATTGTTTCGCGACCGCCGGCAGTTTTATGACACTTGACCTATTAAATCTTTAAAACATGATATTTTACCTACTTAAAAATCTACTTACTATTCAGGACGTCACTTATTAGCTGTGGGGAAGAATGGGCGCGGCGCAAGAAACTGCACAGCTTCATACAGAAGTAACGACATTTACAATTACAAAAATATGTCTTAAAACTGTTTTAACGGGACTAAACACGATCAATTTTGTAAGTAAGTCCATATCTACTTACTGCTTCACGTTTCGGCCGCGATGCTGCGGCCCGTCCCGTTAAAACAGTTTTAATGCAATGCAACGCGATAGTTTAAAGTCTTAAAAAATATGTCGTTACTAAATCATAAAATCAACATAAAATACAATACCTGATTATTGATTACACTAATAACATTGTCCATAATACTGTATCTATATATCAGTACACTTTTAGAAATATCTGTTGGCGTGCTTGGAGTAATTCAAATCTATCTGTGAAATAAAATCTTGAGCCAAAATGTGCTGGTTCCATAAAAGATTTTCAATTACTTTTTTAATTTACTTATCTCGGCCTTATGTTCAAAAATAATCAACGGAGGAAACAAAACGAAGGCTATGTCAGCAATTATAAAAATATTGTTACTAAAATAATATAATGGTTGTAACTATCGTTACGTACGATGACGAAACTACATACCTGGAGGACTGGACGACGGCTGGCTAACCCGAGGACTAGACTCCGTGTCCTGACCAGGTGATAACTCTGCGCAGAACACGAATTTTGCGCTGAATATAAACTCTGCACAGCCTCGGGTAAAAGGTAAAGTGTGATTTTTCTCTTTGGTTTTGCAACAAACATTACTTATTCTTAACATTAAGGTGAGGTCCAATCAATAATCTATGGATACCTCGCCTGAAGTCGCCGCCCAAGCTGTGGCACTTATCCAGGCCGGACAGCCAAAGAAATGTGAGTGCTCAACTTAATTTAAGTCGATCTGCGGTCCGAAATGTTTATCGGAGGTACCTAGAGACTGGCGGCTTTGTTCGTCGCCAAGGAATGCCACGATCTCGGCTCACAACTGAAAGGCTGGATCGATTCATCGTGACGACCAGCTTGAGAAATCGTCACCTTACCTCCATTGAGATACAAAACCAACTTAGCGACTTCCACGGAGTATCTGTGAGCGCTCGAACTGTTCGGAGAAGGTTAAAAGAACGCGATATGGTACCACACAAGCCAGCTAATGGCCCTAAACTAACGCGAGCCCACCGAACAGCGCGTCTTCATTTCGCGCGCACTCATTTAAATTGGACTCAGCAGCATTGGAGCCGTGTACTCTTTTCTGATGAGTCTAAAATTGCGTTACATGGCAAAGGTCTACCGACGTAAGGGAGAGCGTTTTGCACAATGCTGCTTTGAAGAGAGGGTTGCTTATGGCGGTGGCTCATGGACTGTCTGGGGGGTTGATCCGCGAGCGGCAAAACTCAACTTGAGGTTATTACGGGACCACGGCTGCCAACATTAAATGCTGAAAGGTACATTCGTGAGTGCTTAGAACCTCACGTGATGCCATACGTGGACCATGTGGGCCTAAATTTCCTTTTTATGCATGATAACGCAAGAGCCCATACGGCCGGCATTGTCAGAGAATATCTTCGGGATGTGAACATCACATTTATGGACTGGCCAGCCAGAAGCCCAGACATGAACCCGATTGAGCGCATGTGGAACGTGCTAAAAAGACGTGTTAGGGCTCGTCAGCCAGTTGCCCAGACGATGCAGGAGTTGAAAACTGCCATAAAGAGGAATGGGAAATGATCCCTCAAAATTTCATAGAGCTGTTGATAAACTCTATGCCTAATCGTATGAGAGCTGTCGTAGATGCCCATGGAGGCAACACGCGTTATTAAATTAAACCTTTATTTGATAAAACATGTTTTTTATTCAAAAATCAACTGCCTTCATCAAGGCGCATACCCGACTTGTTAGGCGTAGCTCCATGTCGTGTGGTATTCTGAATTCAAATTTAAAACAATACGATCGAAAAAGATAGTAAAATGTATCAGGTTTAAAACTGCATCAATAGTTTTTGTTTAATCTAGCAATCACATTTAAGTAGGGGCCATAGAAATCTAAACTCTAAGCTGGGCCAATAGATGTGTCCAGAAGTGTATATATATATATATATATATATATATATATATATTTTTAAGATAATTAAGAAACGTTGAAAAACACATTAAAAATACTTCATTTCGATCTCCTAAGATGTAAATTTAAAGAGGCACTGTTGCTAAAAACATAAGTAAAAGCGTTAAAAAATTTCGTAAGGTCTGACCATTGTTATGGTGGTGGAGTATAGTCAACGCAGGCGCCCAGTATGCGGAGGAAGTAAGTTCGATTTCCAATAAGGTAGTCACTTTTTTTAACGTTACGTTACGTTCTGAGCCACCTCGTTTCGTTCTTCTTCGTTCTCGTCGGATACGGAACTTTACATATTTTTTAAGGCACCAACTGAAACCATAAAAGGTGATGACGGTCAACAAAATCAAACATGTTTACAAAAATACTCTTCTTAACTTGCGCATTATAATATAAACACAATATTTTAACAAGGTTTAAACAACGGGTATAAAAGGCATGCGTAGGATAATAAGTAGTATGCGTTGAAACGCGTTTAAATCTTTTGTTTAAAAATAATAAGGTTTGAACTGCGAATTATTAGAACCGTACAATATCTCCTAGTAACAAGTACTACACACATGCCACTAGATGGCGTTGATAAAGTTGGTCTGTAGCAAAGTGCAATTTTATATGAAATCCTGACACCCGCTAACAAAGTTTTACAACCGTCGCAGTATATTTAAAACATCGAACATCTTTCGTTCGGACCGTGGTGGTCCCCGGGTGTATAATTACATCCCGGTGGAAGAAATCTCCCATTTTAGTCGGAGGCGCTTCTTCCTAAACTGCTACAACCTCTACTCGCTCGAATATTTCTGTGCCATCAAAAGTGGAATAGAAAAATATCCTTGGACTGGCTATACACGATATATGTGATCGCCAATGCCAGAAGGTCTGCCATTCTGGTCTGTAAATAAATGAGTGGTTTGAGGGGGTGGGGTTTTTTTTTATAAATAATGGTAATTTTCAACCCCCGAAAATGAAAATCAGCATTAGAATCTCGGGATTTCTTACAATAAAGTAGCATGCATACCTACTGTTATTACACAAAATCGTGTACAGCTACTCGTATATAAAATCCAAGCCATTTATTTCGTATCATAAATGCTTTTAGTTTTTTAATGAATTGTTAAAAGATACTGAAATAATGTTGCATTTCGTTTAATCTCTTCGTATCGATTTTTGCTAATAATAATAATAAAATATATGATTTTTTTGGTATAGGATTTATTCACTTACATTCAGGCCCGGAACGGGCCTTTTCCATTCTTTAAATAAATGTTTAATCCCGGCCTTCATGTTTTGTTCTACGTTTAAATTTTTATACACAATCTTTAAATACCTCCTTGATCGAGTGGGTGGTACACCGGTTTTCATGGTGTCGCCATCTCTGAGGTCCCGGGTTCGACCCCCGGTCGGGTCAATTTAGAAATAATTGTTTTTCTAAATTTTCTCGGGTCTGGGTGTTTTTTATGTATAATATGTATGTATTTAAGTATTTTAAGTATGTTTATCTGTTCTCTAGTAACCATTTAACGAGTTTCATAATTAAGCTTCTCTTTAGCTAGATAATTGGTGTGAGTGTGGGAAAGTTTATTATTAGTTTATTATTATTATTATTATTAAAATATGAGCTACTAGAAAAGCTAGCACAGGGAGATTAGAATAAGATTTCAATTAATTGAGGAATTACCATACATACATACACATACATACAAACAATATCCTGGTCAAACACTTTTCGATATTAGCTTGGACTTTATTCCGACTGCGCGTACGTACACTTGTTTACAATGTTGGAATTGAGGGACATTTTTTGATAGCGCAGGCGTGTTCTGCCGATTTATCGCCTCTGTGGTCTAGTGGCTAAGCCACCGGTTTAAGACCCAGAGGTCCCGGGTTCGATTCCCAACGGTGGGCACATCTTTGTGTGCTCGGTTTGGTTGGTGGTAGGGCTGTTAAGTCCGCCTGGCTAGCTACCACCATCTAATCTTAGTCTGTCGCCATAACAACGATGTTTATAGCATTGTTGTGTTCCGTACAGTTTGAGATAAGATAGCCAGTTCCTCAGTGGTTGAGGATTCTGGGTAAAGCGCGCTTCCATCTTCGGCCTTATCGTCACTTAATGGCGCTACGATACGATGACGCTGACGATAAGTGGCGCTTACCCGTTGTAGAATAAAAAAAATAGATTTATCAGCATGCAAAAACATAAAAATTTAATCAATACAGAACTCATTTCAATCAATCCAATCCATTACATGATGATTAGTAAATCAATAGAACAATTAAATAATGATATTATCAGAATACATGTCAATAATTTACATGTCATTAATTCATTAGGAGATTTTATTTTTTTAGGCATTGACATTTAACTAGCGCATAGGTAACAAAATAATAAAAATATAATACAGATAACAGTAATTATAATTGCTGCGTGTCAAAAAACTCCTTCATATTGTAAATCTTTATTTTAAAAATACATTTTTCAACATTCTTTTAAATACATAATCACTACTATTCTCCCTGAAGACGAGTTATTCGTCAACGAAGGCGCGCCGGTTAGTCAAAGACTATAACCACGACCACGACCACGTCGATGTCATCAGGCTGCTGAAGGATATCACCTTTCTGAAAGCGAGCCTGGCCGAGGTGCAAACCAAATTAGAGGCCTCAAACAACACCGTGAGTGATTTGCGTGCCCAAGTAGCATTATTAAGCGCTGCTTCGGTAAGTAGGTCACCCGTGGCCTCTAATGTAAATACACGCCGCGGGGCGCAGAATGCATCCATCGGCAGTTTTGAGTCGGCGCATATGGATGCGTCACCAGCCGCTGTTACCGTGCGCGATGCCCCGCGCCCCGGCGCCCGCTCCTCCGCTCCGGTGGAGACGTCAGCAAACACGTCGACCCCACGATGTGACTACGCTGCTGCCGCCGCTACGCAACCTAAGCGGTGACCAACTAAAGGGGAAGAAAAGAGTCGCTGTGATCCCGGCCTCGTAGCTAAGTCTACAGGGCCACGGCAAGACCGTTGCGACGAGGACGGCTTCATCAAGGTGGAGAGGAAGGAAAAGAAGCCAGCCTGCCGCAACCTGTGTGGCACCGCACCGACGGCACCAAACCATCTGCTGCGTTCAGCCGAGGCGACCACGCTGCTGTACGTGTCCCGTCTTCATTACTCTACGAAGGCAGAGGAGATCGTAGAGTACGTGCGAGTGAAGTCCAAGTTCTATCTGAGGGTCGAGCGGTTGGAGTCGCGCCACAATGTAAACTTTAACTCATTTGTGGTGAGAGTCCCCACCGACCATCTGTCGACCTTCATGAAAGAGGACTATTGGCCGAAAGGTGTCATGTTTCGGCGTTTCCGCGGCCGACTAGCTGACACCGCGCAGCGTCACGCGTCGCCGTCAATACGTGTGAAATAGTGTAGTTTTAGTTATACTTTACATTATATATATGTTAGTCTGTAAGTTATTTATTATATGGGCCTCTCTGTATTTTTACCATCTAGTACATTGTTTGTTGCCTGAAATAAATAATAATTATTATTATTATTATAATCTAGCCAAATTCAAGAATGTTTACCAACAAAGCGTTAACTAGCAACCAATGACATGCACAATAACTACCTTTTCCAATTTCACAATGGGAAAGATTTTGCATAAAATTATTTAATAAACATTGTATAAAAATTTAAAAACAAACAAACCTTAAAACCAACCAACCAACCAACAAACCTTTAAATTTAGTTTGAAGTTTATTATAACGGTTTATTTAATATATTTTGTGTTGCATTTTAACATTACAAGTACATAAATTATAATATATTCACGACTATTATTCCCAATGGGTTAGTCAGAAACTAGGCATTGAGGATAGGAAAAGCAGTCCTCTGCCATAGTCCACTTTTCTCCAAATAGCGACTGCACGTGTGCTCAGCGTGACAGGTGGTGAGCACAGCGGCGTGCCGCTCTGCAGCTGGATGTATATGCAGTCTTTAGGGTGGATTCGGCCAAACTGTAATATGACTTACTCCGATATTAGTCTATACAAATTCGGCGCTTAATCTAATTATAAGACCTTATTCCAGTTTGGTCGAATCCACCCTTAGTCCGTCAGTCGCCTTTTACGACACTCAAGGGAAGAGAGGGGTTGGTAGTATTATTTTATTGCTATGCGACATGGTTACACTAACGGTATTAGCAGTATAGATTTAGAGAATTGATTAATGAAAAGTGATTATTAATGATTGCAATTAATGATCACTAACTATCAGTGATAAGATGTTTTAGTGTCAGTAATTTTTAGCAATAGCAATCTTTTACTTAAAATATTAGTCGTTTTAAATAAAAGTAAATTTCTATCCGAATTGACGGTAAGTTATAATTTTTACCAGCAGCGCAAGTCTTTTGGCTGATGGTGATTACGATGAATTAGTTGAAATAATTATTATGAACTTATTAGTTAACAACCTTTGACTATAAGGATTACTAATTACTATGTCGTTAGCACTATAATTTAGCAAAAGCTCATTTCAATGCAATTGATTTTAATTATCTTGCATTAGGGTGTTTAGGTAATGCTAAAGACATGGCTTGTGTGACAAGACATTGCTTAGAATCGGGATATTGAACAAACCTAAAAACTTATGTTAAAACATTATAAATGCGAAGACAACTGCTGAAGTAGAATTGTGCGTACTAGTTACTACCGTTCTCAACTTGCCGACCTGGTACTTCCTTCTTTACATCTTGTTTAAAGAACTGTTATGAAGGAGGCAACACTTGTGTTGAACAGGGGTGTTACCTAGGTGCCACACTTTGCCAAAAATGACTTAACTATATTTTTTCAGAAACAAAAACATTCCATTGATATATTTTTAACCTAAAATATTTTACAATCCAAAGAATAAAGTAGAAAATTCCCAAGGTTCTAAAAAATCTTGTTTTCTATCTGTATCTTTCGAGATAACATTGATACAGATAGTTTCATTATTCCATACACAAAGAGTCAAATCTCTTTGTTTCACTAACAATAAGGTTATTATTTTTACCACCGCCCATGATCTCCCAGTTTGTCTTATATTTTGTTTTAAAGTTCTATTGTTTACGACAAAGAGGCTTTCGACGAATCCATATTTAAGGTGTTTTAGGTAATTTCTGCTGTGGGTGAGCTCTCAAGAGTCACGTATGCTCTCTCTCTCTCTAAAATATTAAACGTCACTGTAATGATTTATTATATAAAGTAGGTACCTACATTCAAGACGAATCGAACTTTATTTGCAAACTAAGTGTACCTACATACAGTAGATATATGAAGAATTTACTTAAAACTTACTTACTATAATACATCATTAAAATAGTATATACTTAAGGTATCATAAAATTTGAGGGCGGCTGATCTTAAAAAAACTTATTTTGGATTACATTATTTTATGTTTTTTTTTTTCAATTTCTTTTGGCACATACAGTCATTCAACAAAAAATATGTTAGAGTATATATTGAACATATTAAAAGACAAGGAGTGCCGAAAAGGTTTAACAATTATATTACATATAAAAGCTATGGGGGGTATTAAGTTCCTAATTAATAACATACATGTATAGCTTAGATAAATAGTGTTGGTAAACATTTACAACTCAAATTACCACTCAAAAATTATGTGAGATTGATTGAAATATGTTACATAATAAGGCTTCATAACAAAGCCTCGGTGAATATCCGGAGGTCCTGGATTCAATTCCCCGGTCGGCACTGTATTTGTTTTTGCGATTACCACACGGCACTACCATTAGGCACGCGTGGTGATAAAAAGTTTTTTTAACTCATCTATTGGTGCGATGACTTAATTTAAAATAATAAAAAAATACTACCTTTGTCGACTGAGCTTCAATTATTTTCAAATGATATTGCTATAAATAAGATAACAATAAAATTACATTCCTATAAAGAAGACTTATGTTTTGGATACTTCGATTACTGATTCGGATATAAATAATAAAGATAGATCTGCTTTTTTTGGTTAATATAGCTAGAAAACTACATACATAATCACGACTATTATCCCCGAAGAGTTAGTCAGAGACTAGGCAATGAACACCGCAAAAGCAGTACTCTACCATAGTCCACTTTTCACCAAATTGCAACTGAATATGTGCTCAGCGTAACAGGTGGTGAGCCCATCGCCGCTCCATGCTGTTGGATGTACTTATGTGCAGTCTTTGGTTCGTTAGTCGCCTTTTACGACAGTCAAGGGAAGAGAGGGGTGGTAGAATTCTTTCACCGCTACGCGACACGGTTGATCATCCTATCTAATTGTACCTTAATCCTTTACCTAAAATGACTGTGTAATATACGGTTGATCACCCTATCTAATTGTACCTTAATCCTTTACCTAAAATGACTGTGTAATATACGGTTGATCACCCTATCTAATTGTACCTTAATCCTTTACCTAAAATGACTGTGTAGGTATAAGATGTGGCTGACGTTTACTTTTATGATAATTCAAAATAAGTCTTATACACTGACTTAGACACTGTAACTTTGCGACTTTAAAAAGCAACACGTGGAAAAGCACTCGGTAGTAATATTAAGCTCCTTAAAAGTTTTCAAATATGTATTGCTAATTTTAAAACGCCTATAAATGCGTAGCTTAAAAAGAACACTGCAACAAAGTAAACAAAGAACGTGCTGATACTTATTTAAACTTTACAAAGGAAGGCTTAACTCTAAATTGGTTTCTTTCATTGTTTTATTCCACGTTATATGACAGGCCGTTTTCGCGCAAATGTTGAAAAAAAATTACGAGAAAGTATAGTGTAGGGCAGCAAACTGCCCAAACGGTCCCGAAGGGTATGAGGGCGGCGAGAGGGTGTGCCGGCGCAGGTATTTAAGCTCATTTACAGGTAAAGCATAGCTCAATGTTATTCGCGCACCCAACGAGTTAAGATATCAAGTGTTTTTTTAATTTAAATTTTACAATAATTGGAAACATGGACGAAGAAGTCAGTTGTGTTCTTGTTATTTTAATAATTTAGTTTTTCTTAATGTTCATCAGTGGCAGTGTTTCGTAATGTTGTTTGGTTGTTTGCAGAATAACAGGCAGCCTCGCAAGCGCGGCAGGCCTCCAGGCAAGGATAGGGCACCACTTACTGAGGTCAGTTTAAATTAATAGTTTTCTTGTGATAAAAACTCCCTAATTTTTGTTTAAGTACTTAATAGTGTATCTACTTCTAAATGACTATTTTGTGTTACGACTAATTTATTGTGAGTTTAGACTAACTTTTCCCGTTCCACGTTAAACTTTATAAATTGCTTGCAATTTAACTAATCTAGTTATTGACATTAAACACTTTTTGCGGATGAAACTAGACGAGCAGGATTCGAACCAGTCTTTCCAGTTGAGCTACCGTGGAACTTCTTCTCCTGTAGCTCACTGGAATGATCACCTGGCCCGGATTGCTAGAAGGTTGCGGGTTCAAATCCTGTCCGTGGATATTTTTTTTACGCAGTCTTTTTCAATTTGTAAAAAGTCCATGCTAAGTTTTTTCCCATACCATAATGCTCTTCAATTTTGCTATTGCAAACTGCCTATACCTATTTCTTTATGACTTTAAGCGCCATGGGGGTCATCGATGACTGACAAACAATAAAATTTAAATTGTGTCTGATTTTGTGGCAGTCAACGTGATTGCAATCAATCAATCAATACCTTTTCCTTTATAAATATAATGAGGTTTCCCAAACAAATTTTTCATCCTTTTTATGTTTAACCTGTGCATACGTTTCTCAACAGTTTTCTCTATTTACAATGTTGTTCTGTTTTCTGTAAATAATTAGTTAACTACGACTTGAAGATTACCTTATTAGCTAAGTTATCTTATAAGTTAACTATAGATTGTGACTTAATATCGATTGTGACTTAATAAAAAGTCACGACGCCGATTTAGCAATAAATCAAGCAAACTTAATTTACAATTTGTTTGATATCAATTTATTCTAATCATTATAAAAGTCCCACTGCTGGGCACAGACCTTTCCATATGGACAACATTGTATAGGGTGGTTGGGCCATAACCTACCACACTGGCCCTATGCTGGTTGGTAGGTTTTAAAGACTGCCATCTTTAGACGACAACCGAGACTAACTGCTTTACGTACCTTCCGAAGCACGGAGGAGCTCGAGATGTTTTTAATTTGGCCACCCATCCAGCGACCCAGCACCGCGAAAGTTGCTTAGCAGGCAATATCGCAAACTAAACGCGCTTGCCGCTGCGCCATCGAGCTCCTCTAAGATGATTTTATCATTAAAATATTTCTGAAATCGAACCAGAGGCCCTACTCTCTAACCGCATTCGAAACTTCGTCCAGCCGTAATTCGTCGCACACGACTGTTTCTGCATGTACGGTGCCAATCGCTAGTGAAAAAGACAGCAGCGCGCGTGCAATGTAGGACAAAGTATGGGCCAACGAAGTTTTGAATTCGCTTAGAGAGTAAGCCATCTGAAGGTCCAAAAGTTACCCCCTGCGAACAAAGAAAATACTTCGTCTTTTTAAAGTTCGACTCTTATAGGCGGAAAAGCGGGCGCGCAACGCTCAACTGGAGAGGGAGCGTCGCGGTGAGATAGCGGAGGCTACCACGCAGCTGGCCGACTCACTGCAATGTGAAGCCAAAGTAGGTTATCTTATCATATCTTATCTTAGTGGGGCCTGCAGAGGTCCCTCTCTCGCAGCAGGATGTCGACCCATTGGGATCTTTAATGCAACCCCGTTCTATCACTCTGCCTCCTCAGTGAAAATGATTGCCATAAGCTTGGCAATGTCTTTGAGGGTGAAGAGCCTTAAATCTTCTGGTTTCGGGTAGTCCGATCCCAGAAGTTTCATTATTTTCTTGGTGGGTTATATGTTATACGATCCAGAAATTTTTCGGTCCACCACTTTTCGGTGACAGTCACTTGCATGCGATTTACGTGCACCGCACTCTACTGTGAGTAGGTACAGTCACGAGCACCAATATGTATACACTTTGACTCTTATTCCATTGTATTAAGAGTTCAATCAATCGTTAACATATTTTTGCTCGTGACTGTACTTACGCGCAGTCGGAATGAAGTCCAAGCTAATATCGCCGAAAAGTGGTTGACCTGAAAATTCCTCGATTAATTGAAATCTTATTCTGATCTCCATGTGCTAGCTTTTTAGCAGCTCATAGTTTTTTAATGTTTCATAGCCAAGCGTGGTTATTTTAAGATTGTGTATAAAAATTTGAAGGAACATTGATACGTCGAACAAAAAATTTGAAAGCCGGGTTTCATTTTCATTCATTTAAAGACATTTCCATCTGATTGCCGTCGCGTTTCTCAATGCTTCTATTAATGAAAGCGAAACAACAACTCAAAATATTTATTCATGTTTGTTGATTTTACACACACTCTTCCAAAGTGTTTGAAAATTACCACTATTTATAAAAAAGGTAAACCACCCCCTAACACCACAAATTTATTTACAGAGCAGGTTAACAGACCTTCTTTCATTGGCGATCACATATATTGTAGAAAGCCAATCCAAGGAGCCACTGCAGACAATAGTTGCCTCAAACCAAGCAGTGGAGTCTGAAAGTAAGTTCTATTCTACTTTTATGGCACAGAAATATTCGAGCGAGTAGAGGTTGTAACAGTTTAGGAAGATGCACCTCCGAGTAAAATGGGTGATTTCTTCGACCGGGCTGTAATTATACACCCGGGGACCATCACGGTCCGAACGAAAGTGGTCCGATGTTTTAATTCTACTGCGTCGGTTTTAAAACACAAAGTTTTAAGCGGGTGTCAGGATTTCATATAAAATTGCACTTTGCTACGGACCATTTTCATCAACGCCATTTAGTGGCATGTGTAGTTGTGTACTTGATACTAGTAGATACATTAAGGATGTTGTGTACGGTTCTAATAATTCACAGTTCAAACCAATCTTATTTTTCTTATACAAAAGATTTAAACGCGTTTTAACGCATACTACTCGCACTTATTATTCTACTCATGCCTTTTATACCCGTTGCTTCAACCTCATTGATATATATTGTGTTGATATTATAATGCGCAGTTTGGAATTATTTTTTTTGAAAACATTTTTGTTTTTAGTTGATTATGATCACCTCCTATGTTTTACAGTTGCTGCCTTGGAAAATATGTTAAGATCCGGATCCAACGAGGACGAGGTGGGTCAAAACGTATGTTTAATCAATGAGTTAAATCATATTTTCAATATTAACTTCCATAACCTTTGAATTCGAAGTTTCGTTAAGAAAATATTTTGTGACAAGTATTGAATCGTTGAAAAAGGGACTATGATAATGTGGCCAGAGGGAATCGAACCCACTTCCTCCGCAAACCGGGCGACAGCGTCGACCACTCCGCCACCGTGGTATTGGACAAACCTGTCGAAATTTTTCAACGCTTTTGACTTATGTTTTTTTATCAACAGTGTCTATTGGCCACTTTCCATACAGTATTTGGCCACGATGTGAACAGAGTCGATAATATGAGTGTTATTTATTAAAGTACTTTAAAGTAATTGTAATGAAGCATTTGCATCATTAGGGAACTTCCCCAACTCAAGTTATCAAGATTTAATTAAAGTACTTTTTTCGGTTAGGAAATTCAAAATAAATAAACAATATGGGTTTTTAAAATAGTTTATTCATCGTCATTCTGATACACTACCTATTAAAACATCATCTAAAAACTGGGCTGGAGAGAAATTAATTGTTTGAAATTTCGCCAAGCCCAAGTCCTTCGCCCACAAATACAATTACAGCAATATGCGCGCCAGAGTCGTCATAATATGACGTCGTCATATATGTAACATATTATGTTACAGGTACGGGGTCCATTGTAAAGCCAGGGTCATCGTGGGTAGCGGGTTCGTTTCGGTCCATTATCCTAAGGGGTAGATTTTCTTGGCTAAACACAACAAATAACGTTTACAAGGCACGGTAGCAAAGCGAATTAATGAAACCGAATGTCACAAACAAAAAGAACTCACTTAAAACAGTGACAGATTAATCTTTTTTTTACGGGTTTAAGATCAAGCCCTTTTTGCCAAAACAATTTGTTTTTCATTACTACAGTTTTTTATCATAAAATGCTTACGAAAGAGCTTTTATAGATTTTAATTTTAGAGACAATAAGGGTCAATCTGGAGATCAAATAAAAATCGAAAAAGGCGTTTTGAAAAAATCATCTTGACTGATATAATCTAAATCGACGTTTCTAAGACTGAATTGTTTTTGTTTATTTTTTCTGAATTAATTTTATGTATTATATTTTCATATGCTCAGGCATTACAATTATTTAGATTATTCATGTAATTGTTCTAAATGCTCTAAGATTTAATCCGTATTGTCTTTTTGCATATGGCAACATGAAGTAATTAAAGAAAGTTGCGGCCAAAAGATGTACCTATCGGAGATAAAAAAAATAAAATGTCAAAGACATGTTTCTATAAACCTCAGAACAATAACTAAAGCTGCTGTTCTGAGCTAAAAAGTAAAGCTTAATGCTTTAAACGGAAGTAGATGAGAAACTAATAATTTCGCTCTATCATTCTGTGAAGTTCTATAGCTCAACTAATACTCGTTTGTAACTATTAAGAGCACAGTGCCTAAAAAATGAAACTTTTTTGATTCCATCGTTACGTATGGCCTCGCTTTAGCCAATAATGCCCATTACCCTTTACATCTTTAAAGATCTGTAGGGCCTATTTCTCGAAAGGTACAAGTTCAGAAGTTCACAAGCTTCGATATACTGGATGTCCCAGAAATCAAAGTAAAGTCGAAAATGGGCAATAGGCCAAGTCGCGTTAGTTATTAGAAAAATATGAAAAAAGACCACATGCTGCTTCTTTCAATAAATCTGGTAATTGATTCTGTGAGAAGACCAAATAAGCCTTGGCATTTAAGTTCTCCGGTAGCTCGATTGGACCAATAAACATTACCATTCAAAATTCTCGACCACAGTTTACTTTAAACTGGTACTGCGATCTGTCGCGATTCTTTGAAAAAATTATATGATCCGATGAATTAACATTAAAAAAGGACGGTTACATGAACCTCCACAATTTGCACGAATAGCACGTGGAAAATCCAACTTTGGTACGGGTAGACAGATCGCAGTACCGGTTTAAAATAAAAATGTAGAGAAGACACGCCCGACTTGTTACTCGATCATTTTTAAAGAGATGTAGAGCTTGCTTTGCACTGAAGGCAAACAGTTCGAACATTTTTTATACTAAACCTTTATAGATCTGTTTTAATAAAAGTCATAACTAAAGGAATCTAACAATTGTTTTTTTTTCTCAATTAAGAAGTAGCAACTGGTAAGTGTCATACCATTTTAGAATCCAGACTAAACGCGCCATCTTTTAATGTTACTTGCCAAAACAGTGTAGTTCATTTTTTTTAAATTACAGTCGGTTACAGTTGGTTGATGTAATTATTTTGAATCAATGTTGGGCACAAATCTAATATTTTATTTAAAACTGAGGCAGATATGTTTTTAACTTTTAACTGTAATTTACAGAAGGGTTATTCATGGTTACATCACACAAAAAAAACTGACGAAAAGTCTTTGAGTACTACGTACTAGAGAAGACATCACAACTAGATTATTTGCAACACGCGGTAGAGCCAGCTCGCTCCACCTCTATTAGTCTGTGGTAGGCGCTAGATGCAAATACGTGTGTAATTCTGTGTTCTGTTTAATAAAAAAATATGCCTTCATGTGTGCTAAGGTTGACTGTTTAAAACACTCAGGAAACAAATAAAAACAATGGAATCACTTTTCACCTGTAAGTACGCATTAAATTAACGTTATAACATGCATTTGACTAATTATTTTATCAAATCGCGAGCCATGAAGCGGCGGCCATGTTTCGGTAATAGCATTGCATAGAGTATCAATATTTCTGTTTTGTGCAGATGTGACACTTTTAACGCTTTATGTGAAATAATTACTAGGGTTGGAATTATGATGGCAGTTTGATTGGGGATTTCGTTAGAATTATTATATTTAGAATATTTTTTTGCTATTGAAATACTTTTTTTATTTATTCCTCATACCTATATTGGACTCAAATACGATTTTTAATCTCATCTCAATAATGCTTAAAAAATTTGAGCATCTGAATATTTGATACTCAGTAATATTTTTACACGTACCTACTTAAATAAATATTTTTCTTAAATAATTAAAAAAGATTTTTATCATTGTTATGAAATGTTTTAATCAATTATTTACTTAAGTACTTTTATGTTTGGCATTAATTTACTTATTTTCATTTCAATATTACAATTAACAACAATAAAAACATTATCTTACAACTTTACAACTCGGTAATAAAACTGTATGAATAGTATGTCGCATCTGCGCGCTTAGACATTTCTATGACAACTACTTAAGCCCCGCACCACTGCACAACTGCACAGTTATTGTATGGGACGTCTTCTCTAGTTCATTTATCTCAATGCGAAAAGTTCATAAAGTATCTGTAGTCACAGGACTTGAAAGATCTTCACAGGGTGTAAATTTTTAGGTTTTATTTCAATCTTTATAATTTGAGAAGTACATGACCAAGATTTTTTTTCATATTTTTCTAATAACTATCACGACTGGGCCTATTGCCCATTTTTGGCTTGACTTTGGTTTCTGGGACATCCTGTATAATAAGGACTTGTAAATTCTGTTTCACGAAGTAAATAACACGTGTATTTTTTACGGTAACAAAATCGATAATTCTGTTTCACGAAGTAAATAACACGTGTATTTTTTACGGTAACAAAATCGATTATCATTGCAATAATGACGTATAAAAGCACTGGCTGTTAAATATTTTATCTTAATGTCAATGTCGGCCTAGAAAGAGATGGCGTGACGATCTGGAAGGACACCAGACTGACTGGCATGAGGTGGCTCAGGATAGAAATGGATGGAGGGACTTTGGGGAGGCCTTTGCCTAGCAGTGGGACAGTATAGGCTAGCAAAAAAAAAGTCAATGTCACTGACATTACACTTGTTGTTTTATGTTTTTATAATTTCCGATGGTCTCTCAGAGACAGCAATTGACTATGAAAGCACTAACATGTCCGCCAGCTTGTGATTCTGATGTTCTAGAAGAGTAAAAATACAAGTGCTTGTAAAATACGTTTCACAAAAATGTTATAACCCTTGTAAATAACTATAATAATATGCCATTTTACAAGTTCGATTGGACGATCTCTGTGAAAACCTGACGACGATAGCTTTTCACAGAGATGATTGAAATCGTAGAAAGTCTCCAAAGCCATTGAAACTATTACTATAAAAATAGATTTGAAAGTCTCAAGCAGAATCTCTACATTGTATAAAACAAAGTCGCGTCTTGCTTGTTTGTCTGTCCCTATGTATTCTTAGATCTTTAAAACTACGCAACAGATTATGATGCGGTTTTTGAATACATAGAGTGATTGAAGAGAAAGGTTTATGTGTATAATACATTTATAATATAGTAGAGAAACACTGATAATTTTAGAGGTTTCTAATGTGATGTCGTAAATAAACACATTTTTTGCGCTTACATTGCAAACGCTAGCTGAACCATACGAGATAGATCAAAATAATGTACTACAGTATTGTACACCTTAAATAGGTCTACAAAAAAGTCCGCGATGGCATATTATGTCTATCTCTTAGGGATAACCCATAATAAACATTTTTTATCCTTTTCTTTTTAAGATATATAATGGCTTATTTACGAAGCGATTTTAAGCATTACAACATAAATCCTTATCCAATTAAGTACCTTAAATACATTGTGCATGTAATATAGATCAATATGGCCCTTTACAGCTTTTGTAGTGTAAATGATCATTGTAAAATCGACACTTTCGATTTTCGACAACTACTCCCATGTCTTTGATTTAATGTCAATCCAATCTTTTTGATAATACTTTTTATTACAATTACGATCTACAGTTGAATGTCAATATCAGTCAATGTCAGTTAAAATATTTAATTGTAAGTGATAGCGTAAAATTATTTGTAATAAAAACTTTTGCAAATAATATATGAATTGGTAATGGCATTACCATCTAGGTACAAGTCAGTACAATGGGACTATAGAAAGTGATTTCGATTTTTTGGAAACAGAAAGAAGACGCAGAAAATTGTTACGTGCGGGGCATTAGTTCTGTTTGGGTTACCTACTCGAAATTGAATGTTGTTAGATCGAATAACAAAAACTCGAACACCCTTGCTCGATGCTTCACGAGATCGATAAATCATGAGCTCGATCACTTATTACATCGATGCATCAAAATCTCGAAAGAACATAAGCTCGATGGCTAGACGGCGCGAAGGCTCATTATCTTGAAGTATCATTTCGCCAATGATCATAAGGTTGAATTTAGAATTTAGCACTTGAGAAGTGAGCTCTTATTTTCTATCATAGTTTCTGTTATTATTAATTATGTAACAAATCGAAATGTTTCGACGATTTGGAGCTATGTTTAGAAGCACTCGCAATGGTTCGTTGACATTGAATTATAAAATGGATAGTTTATTTAGAGAGGGAAAACATTTGTGCAACCCCGATTTTCACAAAAACAAAGTTGACAAACGCTCGAATTTGTGCAAGAAACGTGCCCGAACAATCAGTAAAATTTACGCTGAATGCATGAACAGTTTCAATAGTGAACGATTGATTCATACAAAATTGTAAGATTGACTTGCAATTTGGCACTTTTACCTCCAAACTACATTTCAGAAAGCTGGGTAGTTATTGTCAACATGATGCCAGAAAAAATCGTAATATTGATGACTTTACAAATTACTTCACCACTCAGTGGTTTTCTACGATAAAAGCGGATGTGTGGTGCTGCGTAAAGAAACATACCTGTTTTTAGTAGACGACACCTTCAAACCGGTGCCAGATCCATTCGCTCAACTCTTCTCAATTCATGTCGATTTGCAAAGTACAACGGAAACAACAGCTACGATTATATCTGTATTTTACTGTCTATTACCCGATAAAAACATATATAATTACTTACCTACCTACATGTTAGTTTCATAAATGCTTTGATGAAAAATAAATTATTGTTAATTGATTTTGTCCAATATAAAAAATAAAAAATCAAATATGCCCATATGATTGACTTTTCTTCTTGATTATATTAAAGCTAATGTAGTATATTTAGTATCAGCATTGCACCCGTGCGATGCCGGGGCGGGTCGCTAGTTTAACATAAAACATCACGACTGTGATACAGGCACCATTTTTTTATTTTCCTTTTTAATTTCATTAATGGACAATTATTCAATTTCAGGATGAACAATGTTTGACAAACGAAGGTATAAAGATTTTGACTCGTTAGTTTCGTATCAGTATTAATATATAGTAAGCGATACGTAAAAGTAAGGAGACTCCCGACACTGCTAGAATAATTTCTGAAAGTAACTAGTTACAAGTGTCAACGCAATTTTTTGAGGAACAGAATTAGTGTCACACTTGTAAATATTTACTTGTGAGGTTGATCATTTAATTGAGATTTTATTCTACATACGTGCTACGTACAGTTTTGTGAAACGCACTTGTAAGTTTGGTATTTTACAACTGTTACTATGGTAATATACTCGTATTACAAGACTTGTACCTTTCGAGAAACAGGAAGTAGGCTTTGCGTCATTTTGGACCCACTTTTCAGCTTTATTCAACAGTGATGAATTAAATGTCATATAAAAGCTCTTAGCGTGTACTTTATTTTATTATATGGCAACTAAATTCAAATACAGCGCTAAAACGGTGTGTTGGTGCGTTTTTGAAAAAATGTTTTGTTTTGATGTTAAATTATGATTAGCTATCAGTCAGTAGCTAGGACTATTATAACTCACTATACTCAACTCACTATAGAAAAAATCAACTTGCCGAATCTTTTGTTTAATTATGTTACACTGAACAACCTAAACAGGCAAAGGGTAGCGTTCATAAGGATGGAAGCTAATCTGCCACATTTAGAAATATGATATCCTAATGATTTCTTTGGAATTTTACATTTACAATAATTTTTGAATGTACCAAAACGCCATTTTTGCGCAGGATTCGAACTTGGCTGCAAAAGAATGAAATAAAGTACACGTCAAGAGCTTTTATATGACTTACGTTTCATCACTGTTGCACAATTTTGGAAGGTGGTGGGTCCAGTGTTAATACAAAAGTGCCCATGGTCCATTGTCACAATATTTTTTTTAGACCTGTCTTTCAGGTTGAGCAGGTTGAGCCAAATTTACCATTCCTTCAGCCCGGAAATAGCGCTATAAACGACCAACATCCTGTAAGAACATTATTACGTTTTTAACACGTTCAATTCTTATCTACCTTTCAACCGAGAAAATAAGTATTTTTTTTATTTTGACATTGCAGGAGCTTCAGTCAGATGATGAACCATTCGAACTACCTCAGTTGCTACCTGAGGCTGTGCAGAGTTCGTATTCAGCGCAGAGTTCGTCCTCTGTGCAGAGTTCGTCCTCTGTGCAGAGTTCGTCCTCTGTGCAGAGTTCGTCCTCTGTGCAGGGTTCATCTTCTGCGCAGAGTTCGTCCTCTGTGCAGCGTTCGTCCTCTGTGCAGAGTTCGTGTTCTGCGCAGAGTTCATTACCTGGTCAGGAGTCGGGATCTATTCCTCTGGTTAGCCAGCCGACGCCCAGTCCTCCAGGTATGTAGTTTTGTCGTCTTACGTCTGTCTACGATAGTCACTATATTTTCAAAAGATATTAGACATTTTTTTTCACCTTTTGGCACTTAGATTCTTTGAAGTGACATATAAATATATTGCCGATTTATTTGAGGATCGCCATTAGAGAAAACTGACCAACATGAAAATTAACAAAACGTCCATATGAATTAGAATGTAAGTAAACTATGTACCCACTAAAACCTTTTACTTGCAGGGCCCGAAGGAGCAGGCGAGCCGTTGCTCTCTGCTGCGGATATTCAAGCCTTGGAGGAAACGTATGGACTCGGCGATTTTAACAGGGTAAGATTATAATAACTCATCTTAACTTGATTTTTATCTGTTTAGAATCTTTTAGAAAGGAATTTGCTTTAAGTATTTTTTTTATTGTTATTATTGTTTATATTATTATTTTATTATGCTCTTTATTTAAAATATAATCTTAAGTAAAATTTTTTACAATATTTTATGTAAAAAAAAACATATTTACAATATAAAATATTATAAAAAACTTAACCTAGGTTGCCACCGGCAGCGGGGATAGACCCAAGTTACCGGTGGTTAGGGCTGCAGAGTGAGGAACCTCCTGACAATACGTGCCGTGTCAAGGAGTACTGCCTTCTGTATCTGACCCTTGACCCAACCTTTTAGCGAGAGCCTCTCTAGGTGTTGATCGAGGCTCTTAGCTAAAAGACCGTTTGCCGAAACGACTATCGGTACAATAATGGTTGAATCCACATCCCACATGGCGGTAACCTCGTGAGCCAAGTCAAGGTACTTACTGAGCTTGTCCTTCTCGGCTTTCACGAGGTTCTCATCATGAGGTACGGTGATATCAACCAATATTGCCCGGCGCTGAGATCGGTCGACCACCACGATATCAGGCTTATTGGCGACAATAGTCCTGTCCGTGATGATAGAGCGATCCCAGTAGAGCGTTGCAAGACCATTTTCGAGAACTGGCGCAGGTGCGTTACGGCACCTCTGATTCAACAAAGCCATATTGAAGAGCAAGTTGCTGGTGAATTATTCTGGCTACTTGGTTGTGTCTGTGCAAATACTCTCCGTTAGCAAGATGAGAACAACCCGAAATAATATGTCGGAGTGATTCTCCAGGACGGCGGCATGCCCGACAGATGTCGACCGTACCGTCCTTCATAATATATTTCCGGTAGTTATTCGTCTTGATAACTTCATCTTCAATGGCACAGACAAAACCTTCGGTTTCCCCAAAGAGGTCACCGAAACGTAGCCAGTTCACCGAGGCAGGCAAATCTACATCAGGCCCAGTTAGAGCCCGATAGTAGCGCCCGTGTAGCATCTTGCTCTTCCATATGTCCTTGCGATCGAGAGTGCTTAGCACCACTGGTTTGCGCCAGTTTTCTGTTGCCAAGGAGAGCGGCGTGAAGTGTCTATCAACTGCCACGACATCCAAATGCATCCCGCACTCACTGTTAAGGAAATAATCCCTGAGACTGCACACCTCACGGTTATGTAGGTCCTTGGCATTTAAAAAGCCGCGACCCTCACATCTCCGCGGGATGTACAGCCTCATAACAGATGAGCGCGGGTGTAGCAGTCTGGAAGTCGTGAGCATTTGACGGACTCTTCTATCCAAGGCGTCCAATTCGGTCTGAGTCCGTCTTAGTATGCCAAAGGAGTATGTGAGCAGAGGCATAACCCAGCCATTAAAAGCACGCGTCTTGTTGCCACCCGATAAAAGACTGTTAAGTACTTTTCTCAGGCGGCAAAAGAATCGCTGCCGTAATGACTGTTTTATGTCCCCATCCTCAACACCCAAAGACTGTGACATACCAAGATATTTATATGTTTCAACTTCGGAGAGAGATCTGAAGTTTATCGTTTCGGAGAGTTGTAAATTGGTTGAATTTACTACTTTTCTACGCTGTACATGCATAACCGCACACTTATCCACACCAAACTCCATCTTGATGGCACTGCTGAAAGTCTCAGTAATTTTCAGCAGTTTCACCAAGTCTTGGCGGTTTGGTGCGAATATATTGAGGTCATCCATGTACAACAAATGCGACATAACTTCACCCCCTCTCCGCAGTCGACAGCCTAACCTTGAATTTCTCAATAAAGTACTGAGAGAATTCAAAGCTAGGCAAAACCATAAAGGACTCAGACTGTCGCCCTGGAATATGCCACGCTCTATCCTTCTAAGATCCTGCGTGGCAAAAACACTATCTCGACATCCTGGTTGACGCAAGACCGTGGTCCACTGCCGCATACATGACATCAAAAAGGATTTTAAAGTTATATCAATTTTATATAACTCTAAAATCCTCACCAACCATGTATGCGGCACCGAATCATAGGCCTTCTTATAGTCAATCCAGGCTGTGGAGAGAGTCCCTCTGCCACGCCGGACCTTCTGGCATATGGTCATGTCAATGAGGAGAAGCTCCTTAGTACCACGGGACCCAACCCTACATCCATTCTGAGTCACGTCCAAAATATTATTTGCAACAATGTGCGAGTTAATTTTTGTTCTCAGAATGGATGTAAGGAGCTTGTATAAAGTAGGTAAGCACGTGATGGGTCTATAATTTTTCGGTTCCGTAGTACTACCTGATTTATGGAGCAGAAAAGTGACACCAGTAGTCAACAAACTTGGGAGTGAGCCGAGCTCTATGGCTTCTTGGAATTGTGTTGCCAGTAACTCGTGTGAACATCGAAACCATTTGATCCAGAAGTTGTGCAATCCGTCCGGTCCTGGGCATTTCCAATTTTGGGCCGTACGGATTGCACAACTTACGTCAGCTGTACTAATATTAATAGGCTGCATGGTCTCGATAGGTTCACACGCCTCACTGACAACACTCATCCATTCACCTTCCGTGTGCTCGACGGGCACCGACCAAATGTTGCGCCAGAAATTAGTCATGGCATCAACATCCGGTAGCTGCCCGTCGCTCACACGTTGATCAGCTCCTTCCCAACGTCTGTATACTTTTCTTTGGTCACTTTGAAAGAGGCGATTTTGTTGGTATCGGTCCACACGCACTCTGTAGCGACGTATACGGTTTGCCCATGCATAGACTTTTTGCTTCAGAAAGTCAATACGTTCCGTCACACAAGCCATATAGTTTTCCGGTCGGGCATCAGTCCCGACAAAGGCTTGTGTGACGAATCGCATGACGCGAGGCCGATTATTGCCATTTCTGAAGCAAATTAGCTTTGCAATGAGTGTCCTGAACCTATTGATACGCCTCTCGATCCTCAATTGCCAAGCAGGGGCAGTCCCGGTTCGCCGCGGTACTCGGTCAGAATCCTGGAATTTGACACGAGCAACGCGACACACCGCGATGGCCCCACAATAAAAGATCGAGTGGGTATCAATTAAACTTTCACTGGTTCCAAGATAAGGAACCAGTAAATCGTTCAAGGCACTCATTAACGCTAAATTATGTCTATTCGTGGGCAAACAAGGTATACGCGGCCTAGAGTTACGCGTGTCACGATACTGTAGAATGGCATCGTTCAAAGCGCTCCTCATTTGCTCATTCGCCTGTGTACTTACATTCGTATTTATATAGTCTTCATTGTCGGGTACCGGATCTACTCGCGCCACCGAAACCGGCGTCAGGGCCGGTGATTGTGGGGCAGGGCGATCCTGCACCGAAGAAGAAGCCGCACAAATACGCAGTGACTCCAGGCGTAGCCGATCAAGTGCTGACTGATCCAGCAAGTTGTTACGCTGGATCACCCGCACTTGATCCGACAATCGTTGGGCAGACACGTCGATGGTCGGTTCAATGGCCTGAAACAAAGATAGCAACCTAACACGATACGCAGTGAGGTTAGTTCCTCCCTCTGTTGCCCTGTAGTAGGCGCGCATGCAGTTCTCATTTAATAGTCTGAGTCCATCGCATGCGGCGCACTACACCACCGGTAGCGGGGGTCGTACGCGGGGCAGATTGTCCCACTGATCCCAAGCGTGCCGGCAGCGGTGGTCGTCCACGTCGCGCAGGTCGTTGTGGCGGCGGAGACGGCGATCGCCCGCTCACGCTGCTCGACTCGTCTCTGGTGAAATCATCAGACGAGGAGCTGGAGGTCGGCGGAGCAGGCGATTGGAGGGCGTGCGCTTCGTTTGGCTCTTGTTTGCATCAAATAATCATTTTCTCTTCATCGTGTTGACGTGGAAACGTCACAAATTTTCTTTTTTTATTATTTTTATTGTTATATTTGTTATTATTTATGTCAAATTATTATCATTAGTGATAATGTTTCATTATTGTTATTAGTTCTTGTTGCCGTTTTATTAATTATGAATCGTTATATGAAATATTAAGCAATTACATAGTCCGATATACGTTACCTCCTAATGGCAATAAAACTTGAGGTTTCGATGAACTTCTTTACAAAAGGAAGTCAAATATATAAATCTCATTAGAGACTCCTCGTTACTACTGTTAGAGTGATTTACGAGCGTGCCCATGTTTGTGGCCATTGAGAGTTCTTTACGCCAAAAAACTTAAACAACCGAATTTGAAAATAAGACTTTAAATTTATCAATGCTTCATTCTTGTATTGTTTTCTTTAAAGTTAATTTCATTGTCTTATTGCAACGTTATTGTTTCAGCTTTTCCAATGGTCGCCTGAGGACGACATAAACTTCTTTCAGTCATAGTTAGTTTTTGCCAGTAGTTGGAAAACGATGCGCAGGCGTGTAAGGGCATTAATAATGAAAGCAACCGTGCGATCGGCTACAGGTAATACATTTTATATCGACACTTGATGCAGTCATTAGTCAGGTCTACACATTACGGTATATCCCTAACAAACGTCTTACGGTAAAATTGTACAAACTTGATAGCCAATTTTGATGAAAATTTGCATGCTAAAGGAAAATACGGACATTTTAATAATATTCTTAATAATAATTGACTTAACGCTTAAACAAGCGATTTAAAACTTTCTATAAAGAACCAGTCGTATAAATTTAGCTAAACGAACGTATTTTTTTATTAGAATATTGAATAATTAAAAGTGTCAGTATTTTCCTTCAGCATGCAAATTTTCATCAAAATTGGCTATCTGGTTTGTACAGTTTTGCGCTAACAAAGTGTCTTATACGATTCTAGAATAAACTTGTTCCTTCCGCAGATTAAATTGGCAGAGCTATACCATAATGTAGCTGAAACGCGAAGATCCGGGGCCTTAATAACAAAAAAAAACGATACAATGGGGGCTGAAAGTAAGTTTCCGGCAACTTAGTTAATAATATAATAATAATAATAAAGTTTATTATCGCCAAAGGTTGTACATAAAATCTTACAAGTAATATGGCAGTTAAATTAATGAACTTATGACATGAATATAAATATTGTGTAATGTTGCCCTTACTGGGTCAAAAAATGACCCGTATGAAGGACATCTATTCCCATTAAATAATTGACACATTATTAAAGTAATAATAGGAGAGAGACATTAGCAAGATTTTAGAGTGGTTACATTTCACGTTACAATGTTAATTACTTCTTTACAGTTCTATACTTTCACAATTTACACCAATTTTTCTTCCAAATTTATACAATGGTAATTTAAACTTTACAATTTTACACTTATTATAAATTTAATAATATAAATAAATAAAGTCTAAATAGACTTTATTTTATTTCTTGCAATTTTATAGTTTTACGATGTAAGTAAGTACATTTACCTAATTTTAGTTCTTACAATTTTATAGTTTTACAACACTTAAGTCATTTATCTCTAAATAATCCCTTAAATATATTTTCTTAATTTAATTTAACAATTTAAATGTTTAATAGGTAATGTGATGTGTTGTGTATGACTTTATGTTATGATGTATAGGGCATTACAAACTGTTCGGTTTCTTTATACGTTTTTTTTAACAAGTAATTTAAAACAGAATTCTTACACTCAAAATACGACAAACCATTAAAATGTAGTTCAGCGTTGATTTTGTTATAAAGTAATGGAGCCAAATAATAGGAAAATCTTTTCGTGAATGTAAATTTAGGATGTGGTATAGCACAGATTTTGTCTTTCCGACGCTTATTGACATTGACAAGGGGAGCATTTCGATGTTGTTTAAGAATAGCATTTAAAACAAAAATTTGCCGTACAGTTAGGACCTTGCAGGCAGCATACAGTTCAGATGTCGGAAACAGCAGGTGTCTAAAAGTAGCTACTTTCAAAACTGCACGTTGGGCGATTTCAAGAGGTTTGAGAGTGGTTTTGGCTGCTCCTCCCCAACATGTGATGCCATAAGAAATGATAGACTGAACCAATGCGTAGTAAACTGATCGTAGAATATGGTGATTAACAACGTGTCGTAATATTTTAAATATATAGATCATTTTTCTGGTTCGCGCTGTCAGTTGTTCTATGTGAGCTTTAAAGTTTAGATTAGAATCCCATATAATTCCCAAATATTTGGTCTTGTCAGTAGGTTGAAGTACGGGACAGGAACAGAAATAGCCTGGTTGGTTCCGACAGGAATGGGCCAGAAGAGTAAGTGGAATCTTCGGCTGTGAGGCACTACTAGCGGTGAACGTAATAAAATTAGTTTTAGAAGCATTAAGGGTCAGAAAGTGGGAAGAAAACCAGTTAAATGCAACACTGAAACCATTTTGAGCATTGTTTTGAAGATCAATCCACGAGTTACCGAAAAATAAGATTGCAGTATCGTCCGCAAAGGAAACAATTTTACCATTAGAGATTCTAAGATTACAGAGGTCATTAATAAAAACGAGAAACAAGGTTGGACCAAGAATACTTCCCTGAGGAATCCATACGCTAAAGATAACTCATCACTGTAATAATTGTCAATTTTTACCATTTGAGTGCGATTACTGAGATAGCTCTCAAATAAATGTAATTGATTTCCTCTGACACCGAATTCTTCAAGTTTATGTAAAAGAGTTTGAATGGGAACGGTGTCGAATGCCTTGGCAAGGTCAACGAAGATGGTCAGCACCTTATCCTTTTTGTTAAGATGGTCAACAATGAACTCTATAAGCTCGTCAATCGCATCTGATGTCGACTTGTTTTTCCTAAAACCAAATTGATTGTCGGAAATCAATTTAAAGTGTTCAAGATAATGGACAAGTCTCTTATTTATCAAGCGCTCGAGTACTTTAGAAAGTGAACTAAGAACCGCAATCGGCCGGTAATTGCTAAATAGTTTTTCGTCACCACCCTTGAAAACAGGATGAATAATTGCCTTTTTAAATGAAGTTGGAAAGACACCTGTTTAGAAACATTGGTTAAAGATATGACATAGAACAGGGGCAAGAATATTTGAGTATCTTTTGAGAATGGTAGTTGATATCCCATCCCAACCCGTCGCCACACCGTCTCTCAAACACTGGATCGTAGAACGAACTTCATCACAATCAGTTGGTTCAAGTACGAAAGAAGATAAATTTCTAGAGGGAGTATGGCCCTGACTAATTGTATCTGGTATAGTGGCTGATTGAGAAGTAATTTTGTTTGCAAGATCCTTTCCGATATTTACGAAATAATTATTAATTGCGTCACATGACCCCGTAGGTGATTGTTTTACATCTAACAATTTATTTGGCGATTTCTTGAGCTTTAAGGAATTTGTTATTCTCTTAATTGAATTCCAAAGACGTTTAGGATCCTTGGAAACCTTGTTAATTTCCTGTTTATCATATTCCCTTTTGACTTTTCTTAGTATTTTAGTGCAAAAATTTCGATATCTTGTATAGGTAAGCTTTAGTATCAAGTTATCAGGCGACTTCCTTAATTTGTTATGCATCCGGTCTCGGTTCTTAATGCATGCAGTAAGCCAGGTGTAATCCAAGGCTTAAGTATTTTTTGCCTGTTGGAAACTTTTTTTGCTTTTGAGTGAGTAGTTATAGCCTTTGAAATAACTTGTATTAGTTCTGATGTTGCTAAATTAGGATCATTGATATTGAGAAAACGATTTAAATCTAAATTTTGGAATGTTATATCTAAAGAATTATAATCAATAATATCTATGGTGGTAGTTGGTTGATTTATTTTGTGTTTATAGTTGTCTAAACAAAACAGAGTTGAGTCGTGGTCAGTGACAGTTGTTTGAAAAACCAACGTGGTAGAAGATCGATTAGTTCGTAATATAATATGGTCCAAGCAACTATTTTCTCTCGTTGGCAAGGTGTGAGTGGGAAGATAACCGTGGAATGCAAGGTTATTCAGATATTCATGAGAACGAGCATTAAGAGATGATGGATTAATGTCTATGTTAATGTCCCCTGTAATTATAACCGTAGTGAATTGTGAGAGTTTGGACAAAGTATTATTGAGACTATGAAAAAATTCATTGATATTATTATCATGTGAGGGTGAACGATAAATACGTAAGATGACAGTGTCATTATTTATTATAATGCTTAAACAAGATGCTGAATTTTGGAAATTGAGTTCTTCTGAGGTGTAGGCAATATTCGATTTTAGATAGACGACTACACCATCACTCTGATTTCGATGTTGTGTGGTATACAACACCGAATAACCCTGCATTAATGGAAGGTTGTGATTGCTGAGACATGGCAACCAGCACTCTGTCAAAACCAGTACATCACATTCAAAAGGAATGCGATGGATTAAAATTTGAAAGCCAATGAAGTTACTATTAATTGAACGTATGTTTTGCGAGAGAACTTTCAATGATTTATCCGGATGTGTAATATATGTCTTAGCCTGTTCAGGAATACAGGAATAAGATTCTGAGACCGAGAGTTGGTCAATATTGTCGCTATTATTTTCTATACTGTCATGATTAGCCATTTATATAGATAAAAAAAACTACATAAAAAGAATGGCAGAAAAGGTTACTAGTGACAAGGGCAAACCGTTTTTGTGCAGGAATCATGTAAACTTTTAAAAAACGTATAATAATTGTAATAGCAATTTTTAACATGTTGTATTTTAAAAAACCTTGAATCAGATGTACTGAACTGTGTACAGAAATAACTGTTGGAATAGTTAAGTATGATATTATTAAGTTATAGGTGGAATGAAAGTATATTTTATATGTGTTATGCTGGTAACAAATATTGTACTTAACTAACAGAATTATGTTTATATAAAAAGATATAAGATACAGATAACAAAAATGTAGTCATGCATTACCACTGCCCTCCAGTCCCTTAAGTTGGGATTCATTACGAACCAAAACATAAGCGGCTTTTTCATGTTGCCTTAGAAATATCCTTTGCGAATTGCCTTTGCGAATGTGCGAGAACTATAAAACAATTTCTTCGAGTATGCAGATAGTTTTTCGCCTACGTAAATGTTGGTTTTAGCACAGTCCATACCTAGGTGTGCAGAGTTGAGTTTCGCATTTGAGTTTAATTTATTATATACTTTTGCTTTATTCAAAAAATGACTTTTCTTCAGTGTATTTATGAATTCGACGTTAATTGTAGAAGTTTTGTCCTCCTTGCGTGAGGTCTGGCGGGACACGTCTCTAATTTCAGAAGTATGGATATCGAATTTTATAAGATCTGCCAGTTTATGTACCAGCATAAACAGGTCATCTTTTGTTTCACGATCCTTCTTGGGTACGTTGCGTATTTCTACACAAGTCTTCACAAGATTACGGTCAAATATTTCCATTTTTTCTTCAATCGAATTGACTTGAGAGGCCATTGAGTGACGTTCTTTCTCTAATCCGGTTAGTTTTGTTTCTAAAGAATCGAATTGTTCAGACATCGACACTAAAGCCTTCTCCATCTCTTTGTTAGTGTCCTTGATTATATTAAATTGAGACTTAATTTCAATTATATGATCCTCTAATTTATCTAATCGTGAATTTTGTGCAGTTACTAAGTCCTTTATCATATCCCGCATTTCGTTTTTAAAAGAAGAAAATTCTTCGACAATCTTGGTTTCGCTGCCCGACCGCCTTCTTTTATTACGTTGGGTGATGTTTAGTTTTAATGATTCTGGCGATAATAGCTCAGTATCACCGTGCTCTGAACTTGACGGCGTGACTTGGGAGGATTTCTTTGGTGATTTAAACATATTGCAACTTCTAGATGTTTAATTATATGTGACAAAAGAATCAATTAACTCACTTTAGGATTACAATCATATAATGAGATATTTGCCAATCGCGATTTGTTATTATCATAACGGTTAGTTACGTACGTAGCCACGGATCATGCTCGTAGTTTTTTTTTTTAGAGATGACGTAGTTTTCGTAGCGTTTCGTAACAAACTGTCGTAGCACTGGTCTGGGGCGTGTGCAAAAAGGACAGGTGTTATCCGTATTCTTCCCACAATGGTTTGTTTAAGTGCAACTGGTTCTCCGCGGCGATCGGTAGTTATACACTTCACAGAAAATACATCTTTTGCTCACTAGCTTTAGCGACCAGAATTGCGTGATATTAAATTAATTTATCGTACTAAAAAATTACACACGTCTGCTCTCCGCAAGGTCTCGGACGGAAGGGCTAGTTATGCACTTACAGCATTTTTTTATGTGGCTTGTAAGATGTAGGTTGTAATAGACGTTCTCGTGATAGTTCAGGTCAAGAGTACTCTAGACCGACGAGCTTGAATGGAGAATGTTATGAAAGTAACTGAAGAAAATACCAAAGTACAAACTTTACCTCATTATAATATTGGCGTAAATGTATATAGTTGATGTCACAAGGTTTTCTCGTCGTTTTCATTGGTTCAATAGGAAAGCATCTTGGCTTTGGAGTCTGAAGTATAGTCTAGTTTATTAGTAGTAGCTACAGTATAGGCGTTGTAACTACCCGAGTGCCCCTGGTCCCTTAGGTAATCAGTAAAACTTGCCAGCGTTAAACGACAATGGTCCATATGACAGTGACATTTCAGTAAAAAAGAAACCGCCTTTCTAAATTAATTTATTAAAATATTTAGAGGCCTAGTGCCAAGTTGGCTTTATTTTTAAGGAAATCGGAACGAATCCCTTGTCATGTTAAGTCTATAGCAACAAACGATAGTGTCAGTAACAAAGAAAAAAATATTGAAATACGTCAATTATTCTTAGTGAAATTGGAGGTTATATGCACGTTATTGTGAAATTATCTGTGATAATAAGTGTGTTAGGGGTATTAAAAGAACTATTGGTTTGTGTGGTTGGTGAGTTATTTAGTTAGGAGTGTTTCTTGTGAACGTTTTAACGTAATTTAAGTGTGAGGTAAGTTAATTTTAGTACTTAACTTCGTCGCCCGGCCGCGGGCCGCCGCGGACTATGGCGCCAAATTTCAACGTCAATGTTTTTACAGCCATTGTTTAAAGTGTATTATATTGTTTATTTTTATAAATAAGTATTTAATACCTTTTTCGTTAATACTAATATTTGTGTACATGTGTTGTATTAATCGAAAAAATAAATATTCAGGCCGAGGGTAACACTTCCATACTAAAGAAAAAAACTTTGTACGCTTGAAAATCTTTTTTCTTTATTCACCTCTTTGTTTTGTTAGATAAATTTCTTTATCATAATATAGGTATCGCCAAAAATTTTAAAAAAACATGTATTCTATTGAACCAAAGTATCAAAATATGCGCTAAGCGAGCTTTGGGACCCATTATTTATTTAATTGAAACGTAAACCCAAACAACTTTATAAGATTCGGATTCCATTCATTAGCATCTATAAACAACACTTAATAAGTCTGCAAGCCGAACTAGATTCACAAATTACGTTAATGTAAACAAACATGACGCCGGCGCCGCGCGCCGTGATAACGAACAATAACACATGAGACGCTGACGTTAACGTCGTCGAGGGGTGAGGGGTGGGTGTCGGGGCGCTCTAGCGGCTAAAGGAGATTGGCGAAGTTCTTTAGTGCCTTGGACCTTGACCGTTACACTGATGATTTATTTGCGGTTTTGTAGATTAAAAACAGCGGATTCAAACTGTATACCATTTATAAATCTGTTCTATGGGATATGACAGATATGGAGAGTCAAGTTACTCAAATAGAAGTTAGTTTACGTAAGTTTATCAAATAGCTAATACATTTACTTCCTATTTATATTGTATAATTGGTATATCACTTAAATGTGTACATAATATATGCACTAACCGTAAGAGTATTCTCCTGTATAACTGACAGTATTGCTCCGTCTTGTATCAAATGCAAACCTAAAGCATTGTTACGAGTAGAACGAATGCCACAGTTTATGCTGTTTATGCAGTTTATCTTTATAAGAAGTACAATCGGAAGCAATGGCCAGTATCTCGTCACTTCTAAAATACTTAGACAGTATTCTAGCAGTGGTGAGTCAAAAAAGCAGGCAATCAATGTCTTTTGTGTAGGCTCTGGTTGTTCGTAGTGGCAGCTATCGTCAAAGTTCTTAATATGTAGCGTAAATATATAAAACAAAAATATTTAATTATTTTTTATGTTTATGATGTATCAATGAATAAGTCAATACTAAATTGAATAAAAATACAATCATCAATTCGTACTACTCGAAACAACAGGTAGTTTTTCTACATTTCGGCAACATTGTCCTTCCACTGCGTCCTTGGTTAATAAACAGGTAGTCAAACACTTTGTTATTATAATTATAATAAATTGTTCCCCATAGAATAATTATTTGTATTTTATTTTATAAGTTTATGAATATTAGTTAAAGTCTGATTCCTGTGATAGTTAGGTCCAATTTCGCCGGTCTCCTTTGTAAGAATGTTTATGCAGTGTATGTTAAACTTAGTTTAATAGTTAAGTCTTTTTAATTTTTATATTTCAATGTTTTTATCTGTATTATTGTACAATGTTTTTGTAATTATAATATTTTTTTTCGCATTGGTGGTGGCGTTATGGCCCAACATCCCCACGTGCTTTTGTCCACATGGGAGGCCTGTGCCTAGCAGTGGGACGTTTATAGGCTGATGATATTGAATTTCTTTTATTACATATTTTGCTTTAATGCGTACAAAATATAGTTTTGGAGTTAATAAGTGCGTGTGAAGGCTTATATTGATTGATTTGATTTTAGTTATAGTTGTGTCAATAAAATTGATAATGTCACTGATACCTGTTATTTTTATTTTACTAAAAGTAAGTTAACAATTTTTTGAACAATGTCGAACTTGTCATTGCGTAGGAGGCTTTCTTATTAGAAATAAAACATATACTTTTAATTGCAAAATATCTTAAAAGACAAAAAGTGACTTTTCTTAATAAAAACTATTTTAAAAATTATGCATTCAGCTTGTTTAAATTAGTTACGCAGAACACGAAATAGGAATACTAGAATGTCATTTAATCGGTACTGGCGATGGCGGACCAGTAGGCTTACTCTTGAAACACAATTGCATTAATCAATTTCCAATCACAAATCTAAAAAATGTCAATTGGCACTTTTAAGGACAATAGCGCCAGATTGGAATCAAATGCGTGGAAATTGATTAAACAAATTATTATCGAGATGGCGTTCCGGAATTATCTTAACTTATCCTAATATCGATACATATTAATCGCATTGGAATTGTATTGAGATTGAGTTTGCGTTCAAGAGTAACCCCCCAGATCACCCCCTTGGTCGTCTCAGGTCGGACTGACGTCACAGAAACACGACGGAATCGGAATGACGTGGGTCGACCGTCACCGACCTACGTTATCTCAAAGATTTATATCTATATTTATATATGGAGTTTTCATAGCTTTTAGTTGTATTTATCAGTAGACCTCTGGAAAACTGTTTAACTAGTAGTACAAAGTACTTTTTTAGTGCAAATACCTAGATGGTTACGTCAATACATTGCCAAAAAAAAATTACATCAACTGGCCGTAAAGTAGAAGAAAACCTAAATTAAAAGTTGAAATTGCACAATAAAACCAACAAGTTCCGGTTTACCGGATGGGAGGCAATTCTACTTAAGTGCTATATGGTCTGCCGATCTTTGAGTGTATATGTTCCTTCCATCCGACTGGTTGTCTAGCAGTAAGCAGCGCTTTATAGCGATAAGACCGCCAAATTGTAACATTTTTTTAATTACTAACGTTTTTAACTTACTTACATTAGGTATGGTCCCACAAAACCGATTAATTCTGTTTGACTGTAGTCAATAGTCAAAATATATTTATTCAATAAACTCAATTAATAAGTACTTTGAAACGTCCAAATATTTTTTAATTTACCACCCATTCAGGACATCATTTTTTAACTGTGGCAAAGAACGGGCGCAAGAAACCACAGCGCACAGAAGCAACGACATTTACAAAAAAATTATATATTATATGTCGTTACCAGGTCACAAAATACAAAATATGAATTTGAATGTAAATAGTTTAATTAAATATGGTACTCTATATAAATTAATTATAGGCAATTAGAAATAGCTGTTGGAGTAGGTACTTGGAGCATTTCAGACCCAAGCTGTTTTGTCTTCTGTATAATCCGACACTTTATAATAAGCTTTTTTATAAAGCTTTTCTGTGACTTTGATTTTAAATTTATTAAGATCTAATTTCTGAATATCATTTGGTACTTTGTTGTATAATCGTACACACAGACCCTTAAAAGAATTATTTATTTTATGGAGCCTAGTATAAGGCACTGCTAATTTGTTCTTACTTCTAGTATTTAATTTGTGAATATCACGGTTTTTTGAAAACATTTCAATATTTTTATGAACATACACTAGATTTTCATATATATATTGTGATGCAATTGTCATTATACTTATATCCTCAAATCTCTCTCTGCGAGAGTCACCAGCCTGTAGGTTATATATTGCTCGAATAGCCCTCTTCTGCAGCACAAAGATAGTTTGAATGTCGGCAGCATTTCCCCACAGTAAAATGGCGTACGACATTACACTATGAAAGTAACTGAAATAAACTAATCTAGCTGTATCAACGTCAGTTAACTGACGGATCTTCATTACTGCCTAAGCCGCAGAGCTAAGTCTATTCGACAATTTAGCTATATGTGGGCCCCACTGAAGCTTGGCATCCAACGTGATGCCTAGAAACACAGTGGTGTCCACAGGATTCACATTCTTATCTTTAATTTGTACACTAGTTATTACCTGCTTAACATTAGGCAATACAAATCTTACACATTTGGTTTTTCCCTCGTTTAATAGCAAGTTATTAACACTAAACCAGTGAACAATCTTTGAGACCGCATTATTCACATCGTCATAATTTGGGTGTCGTCGTTTCACTTTGAATAAAAGTGAAGTATCATCAGCAAACAATACTATCTCATGACTGTCTTTTACAAAATAAGGTAAGTCATTAATATAAACCAAAAACAAGAATGGACCAAGTATTGAACCCTGCGGAACTCCCATTTTAACCACTGATCCCGGAGATCTTTTACCGTTAATGTCGACCTTTTGAATCCTGTTACTCAAGTATGAGATTAGAAGGCTCAAAGAAGCATCCCTAATTCCATAGTGGTTAAGCTTCCTGACCAAAGTTTCATGTAAAACACAATCAAAAGCCTTGGATAAAGTACAAAATACCCCTAGGGCATCCTGTGATTCCTCTCAGGTATCAAATATTTGGATTAAATTGTAATATCAACAGTCTCATTTATAGTATTTTTTCATTAACCTTTAGTGTCCCACTGCTGCGCCAAGTTTTCTCTCTCTCTCTCTTTATAGTATAACAATAGTTTATAACCTACATCAAAATTTGTCTTAAACATTAGATATTAGGTACCTTAGCCTTTACTAACATAAACTTATAAAGTTTTTTTTTTATTTTACCTCATATTTGGCCTTTTCAGGCTCAAGTTTTATATCCTGCGGCAGACTATTTAACAAATATGGCAGTCGATTTTCAAATTTAATGTCCTATCTAAGTAGTTACCTACCAAAGTAGTTATTCTGCCTTTTCGCCGAAAATTGTTTGCCAGATTTTTACTTGCCAACTAACGTTTCGCAGAATTTTATTTTGCCGAATAATCATTTGGTAAATTATCATATAATTTTGTTTTTTTACCAACCTTACAGTTACCAATTGTACGTTTGGTCTGCTTTTCATAATGACACTTTTTAGTAGTTTATTGTTTACCAAATGTTGTTGATTCAAACAGACCCTAGACCCTTGGTCTCAGATCAGGGCTTGCTTAAAACTAGCTGCGATACGCAGCGTTTTTGGCTTAATCACTAAAATTTAACTTATGCTAGATACTTACCGAGTGATGCGATGGTTAACCCGCCTTGCAACCTGAAGATGAGAAGGTGGTATGAGTAGGAAAGGAAGGTCGCAGCCCAGCTGCTGTGATGCGATGTGACGCCTGCCTCGTGGTAGCGTGCCTCGCTCGCCGACTTCTCGAAGGCTCGTCCAAATCGCTTCCGTATACACGTCCGTTCCACCGACCCTGCACACCCAGTCCTCAGACCTCCGATGGCCTCTTAGTACCACGAGCACGCACAGTAACGCGTGCTAATCCGCCAAGGATTTGCGACATATACGCTGCCGTCTGCGTTCGTCCGTCCGATTAATTAACTACCGCAGCCTCCGATGGCTGTCCACATTAAGATTGACAAGATATTATCCGATTTCTTGTTTTCACAAACTCACGCCCGAAGCATGTGTTGAGTTTTCCCCAACTGAACACGAGGCCGACCCGAATCAAAGAAAGTCAATCAACGCAAGCGCGCATCCCGCCGACAGGGTTACAATTCGCGCACCGTAATCGCGGTTTCTTTTACACCATATAATTCGATCTGTCGCTGTTTCACCGTGGGAAATCAAAATCAGCACACCGAAACTTAACAGACCTCCGCCATTACGTGTTATTCCGAAAACCGAACCAATAATGAATGACAGACAACGAATGTCAATGTCACCTGACAGTTTTTTTAAAATATATTTTCTCTATCTTTGTGGCAGGCAAAGTACCACATCCGTACTGCCCTTGGTTTAGAACAGTTGTAATTAGTAGGGTTTCGTTTAATATTTATGTAATTTTGATAAAACATCTGACTTAATACGAGTATAATAAACATTTAATATAATTTTAGATTCTATAATTTCATTTGATATAATATACATTTGATATAATAATAATCTAATGATAGAAAACATTATTCATATCATAAGCAAGCAGCATGCAAGCAAGCAAGCAGCATGCAAGCAAGCAGCATGCAAGCAAACATGCAATATGCAAGCAGGCATTCAGACATGTAGCATGCAGCTTGAAAACAGGCATGTAGAATGAAGGAGGCATGCAGCATGAAATCAGGCATGCAACAGGCATGCAGCATGCAAGCAGGCATGCAGCATGCAACAGGCATGTTTTCTGTCACGGCTCCGGCGCTGCAGGACTCCGGCGGTCCCACGCGAGCTTATCGTCGCAGATGGCTTTCGCTCGCCGCCGTGGCAAGTCGAAGCTAGTTAGCTAGTAGAGTAGTTAGACCAACCTGCTCCTCAGCACGCGGGCCGCCTCGCCCTTCCGCGCCTACGCGGGCTTAAATTACACTCTAGCGTAGGGCAGGCAAGTCTACGTGGATTCAGTTTTGCCGCGATTCGTTTCTGTCACTAACTTTTGTAGCACAACCTTAACGAAAACACAACAAATAAATTTTATAAGACAAAATTTGAAATCAATTTCGGGTTACAATGCTATTTTTATTTATAAGCTATAATAGTTATATCAAATGAAGTTATAGAATATGAGTATTATATCAAATGAATAATATTCGTAATGTTGTTATGTTTATAAGTAAAAATTATATCCAATGAACGATATGTCCTTTAAAATTAGTTCATTTTTCATCATATGAAATTATACGCACCTTTCTTTTTATCATTATATCAATGTATGAAAAGGGAACTGTTACACTGAAAAAACGTTGTTCGTCTAATAGTTGTGTGGCCTAGTAAAATATTTGACAAATGATAAATGTCCTAAACGATTCAGTTCCCGGCGATGTCCATGCCAAGAATGCTGAGGTTCACCGAAATGGGTAACGGAGAGTTCTGAAGAGAGGGAGGAGTAAGGAAGGGAGTTACCTTGGACGAGAATGCACAAACCTGGGTTTTGCTAGCATTAAACTCGACCAGGTTTTTAAATCCCAACTTAGAAACACGATCGGAGTCAGGTTCAGTTTGGCAGCCAGTTCTGGCCTTTTCACTACTATATCGGCTTTCTTTGCCACAGGATGTCCCAAGTACCGCTCATGCACCGTACTGTCATCCGCATAACAATGAATATTGTCCAAGGACAACATGTCAATAATATGCAGAAGAAATAAAGTAGGAGAGAGCACAGAACCCTGCGGCACTCCGGCATTGACTTTGAAGAACGCGGAGGAACTACCCTCACAAAGGACACGAATCCTACGCTCTTCTAGAAAGTCTGCAATCCAGGCGCACAAACGGGGCGGCACACCGAAGGTCGGCAACTTGGAAAGAAGGGAACGATGCCACACTCTATGGAAAGCTTTGGCGATATCAAGGCTAACTGCCAGGGATTCGACATGCTTGTCCTTCGCTTCACCCCACGCGTGAGAAACGTACGCTAGAAGATCACCCGTTGATCGCTGTGGTCTGAACCCATACTGGCGATCATGGAGCAGCGAGTGACTGTAACGTTATAAATGTATAGCTATTAAATACTTATACAAAATTTTAATTTATAAATAAACAAACGTAGATTATCTTATCCAAATTAACTTAATTCTAAATGTTACTTTAAACTAAATTACTTATCTAATAACTACAAAGAAATAAAGTCTTAATAGTTTTGATAACTGCAAAACAAACGTATCGTTGCGCGCACGGTACCCTGAAATGCCTTTTGTATTTTTTTATTTGATGAAAGTAGGTAAGTTAAAAATTACCTGCGCGCGAGCAGATGGCGTCGTCTCATACGCCTGAGAGCTAGCGATACTACACAGACGTTGCTTTTGTAAATTTGTGCAATTTCATACGTTTTTTATAAATATTTAATAGGTCACGTATTTGACCAAATTTATTATTTTTATAAAGTATCCAGCCTTATCGTCATTCTACGATAATTGTGTTACTTATTCCCCGTTAGGGTAAGTGTTGAACAGTTTTTAAAATTAGAGTAGTTATTAGCTAGTAAGTATTTAGATGTGTGTTTAATCCTTTGTTTTAGCCTTAGCTCGTTTATGCAGTGCGCGTAGACAGCATTATTAAGCGTGCGAGGGTTTGTTTATAATTTCAAATCAAAGGTTTGAACATGTCACGGCGATTTTCAAAAGTGTTATAACATGTAACCGTTAAAGGGTGACCGTCACTGTATAATGTAAATTTTTAGTTGTGTAACTCGTTTGCTAATTTCTAATTGTTTCCTTGTCTGTCAGGAAGACTTCTAGATTTTGTTAATTATTTAACTTCTATTAAGACCGGTATTACTACGGTCGATCTCTTATTTAGTTCAACTTTAAATTACGGAGAGGAATTAAATGTTTTACATGTTACCTCGACCGGGACTTGAACCCGCACATATGTAATTTGCTTTTAATTTTTTTAATTATTATTGAGACCGGTACTACTACGGCCGATCTCATATTTAGTTTAATTTTAAATTACTGGATGGGAACCAAATGGTTTAAAAGTACCCTCGACCGGGATTCGAACCCGCACTTAAATAATTTTATTTTATTTGTTTTCTCTGGAACATGATTTAGTTGTTAGCGCTTCTCGCAATGCTTTTTAGATAGGTTTTAGATTTTATAGTTATGTGCACTCCGCTCTGATTGTGATCGCTTCCCACCTCACACTACAGTCTCTTCTCATCTGACTTTTTCGGATTGGCTTGGGGTGAGGTGGCTATCGCAATCGGCGGCTGCTGGACAAACCGGCTCACGCTGCGTTGTATTCCAGGGTTCTACGTTCCACGTTCTACGTTCTACGTTCGGAGTTCTACGTCCGGAGTTTAGAAGATTTCTACGCGACCGTCTTCGCATTTCGACGCGGCCGCCATTTTGGGAACACACCACGCAGCTCGCAGCTCCTGTACAGCGACGCGCCTCCCAACACCTCGGCGTTTCCCCAAGCTAAGTCAGGGACGAGAGCAAACTACCCAGCTAGGCCATTACGTACCCCACGCCCTGAGACCAAGTAAAATAAATTTGTATGACCGTAAGTGTGGTATCATTTTAATATACCCCTACGTCACATGATCCTCTAGGTAGTGAATGAGATGGGAATTAATTATTCGCTCAAACACCTTGCACAGCACAGAAGTTACAGCGATGGGTCGATAGTTGGCTGGATCCGAGCGATCCTCTTTTTTGGGGATGGGTTGTATGTTCGCCTCCATCCAAGACACCTGCAAGTTAGTGACAGAAACGAATCGCGGCAAAACTGCGGCATCAGTCACTCGGCCTAGGTGGTTAAAAAGGCTGCTTATGTTAGCATCTCCTGTGTGGGACCGATATAGGCACGCAAAGACATGGCAACATGAGCCGAATTTAATGCGCACCCAAAGTAAGGGAAAGGAGGGGTTTTCCAAACAGTGCAGACGACGATAACAAATGTCACCCCTCACGTACAGACATACTCCGGCTTTCGCAAGGAATTGCTCCTCAAGCTGATAGCCGGGGTACCTTAAATAAGACGTGTCAGCAGGGCGACGAATTTCAGTTTCCGTCAGAAAAAGCAATGCAGGCCGCGCCGTCTCGAGGTGTTGGTGGACGGCGTTGCAACCGGCACGGCGATCCATTTCGAGATTATGCGCGACCTGGTGAGGCAGCCTCCTGAAGTGGTTAGCTCCTGTCTGGCCCTGTACTATGCCGCGGGCGGCCAGCGGCACCACCGTTTCTACGGGTCTCCCTGGCCGGTGTATCGAGTTTTGTCTTCCGCTCAATGGTTCCACGGCAGAACTCTCTGGTTCACAGTTTGCAACAATAGCCGCTCCCCTGGCTCCGGTAGTGCGGCGCTGTTCCTGGAACGCGACCTGCGACGAGCACAGATCACTTGGCGGGCGTACACTGCCGCACGGTGGTCGATAACCGGGCGAGCTGGCCGCGCGCGGCGGCGCCCTGGCACCGCGTTCACATTGACTACATGACTATTGGTCAAAAGGTGTACTTAGTCATTGTAGACGCCTTTAGCAAGTGGTTAGAATGCGTTTACATGAATAATGGTACTAATACGCAAGCACTCATTACTAAGTTAAAAAACATTTTTGTAACTTTCGGCCTACCAAACGTATTGGTATCAGACAACGACGTTAAAATAAACTGTAAGGAATTTAATGAATTTTGTAACTGCAATGGCATTAAATACATGAACTCCCCAATTTATCACCCGTGTAGCAATGGACAAGCGGAAAATTCAGTCCGAACATGTAAAAGAATGTTAAAATGTATATTAAAAGATAGCTTACCACCTAGCATGGTTTCAGAAGTTTTATTAGATTACTTATTTGAGTATAGGAACGCCGTGCATTGTACCACAGGTGAAATCCCCGCCAAACTTATGTTTGGCCGCAACCTAAAATCGCGACTAGATTTAATTCAACCTATTAAAAGCAAAACGGGTAAAAGTGTAATTTCTACCAATGAACAACAGCCGGTTGCACGCAGTTTTGCTCCTGGTGATATTGTTTGGGTGAGGTGGTACAGTGCACGCAAAGAAATCTGGCAATTGGGGAGAGTGGAACTGAGTGTAGGCAAAAGAATGTATAAAATTTTTGTATTTGAGTTTTCTACAAATTGTATCAGACATGTCGATCAATTAATTAAATATAGAGGGTGTTCTCCTGGCGAATCGACAAATATTGCATCGAATTCACCAACCCCTCTTTGTAACTCAGCCCAGCGCCACAGCAGCACTGCTACGCATTCATCGTCTAATCCGGAAGGAAATACAGATCTAGTAATACCAATTTTAATAGAACATAGTTCCTCAAATGTGGTTGATACGCAGTTGGACGATGTTTGCATAGATGAGTTTGTAGACTGTGCTGAGGAAGGTGAAAGTAGCTTGTGTGACGGCACGACACCAACGATGCCGCTGCCGGTGCCTACTGGCGGGCCCTCGGCCGCGCCCCCGGCACCGTCCGACCTTCCCTCGTCAGCTGGCGGCGATTTACTACCTGCCCTTGATTCTGCACCGTTAGTGAGACGCCCAAGGCGACAAAAAGAGAAAGTTGATTATAAGAAATTCTTTTATAATTGTACCAATGAAGTTTTTAATATTGTTAACAGGTTTCAAAACTAAGTGTGGAGGAATGATGTGTATGTGTCCGCCCGCACGCTGCGTTGTGTACCTATGTGTGCGTACGCTGCGACGCCGCCGAAAATGCATTTAAATATTAGCCAGTAATAAACGGACTTCGAACCCTAAAGACGTGTATCATTTGTCATTTCTATCACTCACGCTTGCGTTCTTGTAAATTAAGTTGAGGAGCAGGAATTTGAGCACGTAGAGCCATGTTGTGCAGCACAGCACATGCATTCACGATTTGCCCAGCAAATACTGGATCGTAGTGAAGCATCCTCGCAGACAACAAACATCTAAAAAATAAGATTTCCATTCACAGCTAAACAGATTTGGATGAAGCATAGTATGTAAATTTATTTATGTAAGATGGAGCACCCGCTTGATCAACAAATAAGCTACTTCATATCTCGATCCATCGAGTGGTTACTGTGGGAGAAACAAAATTATGCTACAATCTCAAATCTTCTTGATCTGCCAAATCCAACAGTTTGCCAACGCAAAAAATTAAGTAGATAAGTACGACATTATAAGTTAGGTAAGTACATTACTCGGTAATTGTGTATGATGCTGTTTTTTTACTATATATCTGTAGGAAATGACATAAAAGTTACTAACAAGATTTGCAAAGTTAACAATCCATACACTTCTGCAATGCGTTACCAACACTCGATGAACACTGCAAAGTGACATTTCATTTGACATTTATGAAACGTCTAAATTTAGCGCGATACCGTTTTTGTGCGATACAAAACACGCGTAAGTGAGGTTCTAATTAAGACAATACGGCAGTGCGCTGCGTTGAGGTGAGCGTGACGTGTGCGTCATTATTTAATTACGGCAATACGAAATCAAACGTTATGACGCAAACGCAGTCAAGACGCGATGCATAACATTACGGCGATCGGCCCGCTGGGCTCTACTACCAAATGCTCAACTAGAATCACCCAGGGGTCATATGTAGGGTCTCAAGGGTACACACCTACGGATGTGAGCATCGTTAACCCCCGAAAATATGGATTTGTAGGGTTTTTACCATTATTCTTCTTGTCTTCAGTTAGATAGACATGAAGCTGTTCTTTGTTTACTTCGTCTAGAAACCAAAAATCTAGTAATGTCTCAGAATTCAAAATCCCCCATGGTCCTTACCATGGGGGATTTTGTATGAACCCTGTCCCTACCATACAACAGTCACGGGATTCGTGTCAATTTGTTCATTGGGGCCCAAAGAAGCCAAAAGTACCTGTGTTGGTTGCAAAAAGTATTGGGTTTATTTTTGAACAAAACTTTTATTGTTTTCTTGCTTGGAGTTGCTCGAGTGTGTCATGCTCTCTCAAAGTGTCTCTGCGGAGGTGGCATGTGCGTCGGGTCGTTACGTTCCCTAAAACATGATTGAGCGAAGCGATGGCTGATTCACATGTCATACTCGTGAACGGGTGCCGCCTGTGGAGTCTGGTCTGCTCTTGCAATCTTATTTTGTTGGAAAAAAAATATATTCAAAAACAATATATTTTTATAACCTAAATCCCAAATTCAAAAAAAAAAAGAACGTCGCCTTAGTAAAAAAATATCTATCCTACTAGAACCTTCAAATGACACTAATTTCAAATCTGTTAGATGGTGGGGACAAAATTTCCCATGTTCCTTTCATCGTCTTTATTGTTAATACTCTTATTTGATGAAGTTGAATCGATTATTATATCCTCTTTTTCAGAATTATGTAATTGGTTTAAGGCCTGAATAGCCTTTTGACATCGATTGTCTCCGGAATAGTTCAAATGCAATGATAATAATACTGGTTAAAATTTGATCCACTTCTAAATATTCTGTGGTGTTTTTAATGGAGATGTCGCACTTAATATAAAAGTACTTAACACGTTTTTTAACAGAATAAAAAATCATTTTGATAGTGTAAAGTTTTGATAAAATGGGAGGTGTCGATTCGTAAAAAAATTTTAGGACGTTCTGCATCTATGTCCTCTAAAATTTTAAAACAGTTTTGAAGTGTTTTTCGGTATTTTTGAATGGAGTGAATGTTTCAACGATAGATTTTATTAAAGCACTACAGTCATCTGTTACATACTATTTCATCAGAATATTTACATAAACTTTTTTTTTCAAAGTTGCTTGCGAAGTCGACAATTTTTGGCAGAGTGGCACACTACTACCAAAATTAATATAAGCCATTACTATAAAATTATAAAATAAATTATTAAAATTACATTGATAAAACCTCTTCATATGAAGAGTCCTCGAAATTTAGCGGATAATTATAGGCCTATTGCTTAAAATTTGTCAACTTCCATGGCAATTTATCGTTTTCTTCAGGAAGTGTGATGATCTTTTCTTCAGCAAGCAGTTGACAAGAAGAGACATTGTGCGGCTCTTTTTATAGACATGACGCGTGCTTTTGACTGAGTTGTGCGTGTATTTTAATTACTCAACTTGAAAAAATTGGCATTCGTGGAAACTCATTAAAATTAATAGAATCATATCTTAATAATAAGATGCGAAAGATAAATATAACTTTTTTAAATAATCACACAAAAACCCTTAAAAATGTTGAATCTGAACTTCAAACAATACTAACGGGAGTACCTCAGTGTAATATTTTGGGTCCTCTATTGTTTTTGGATTACATTAATCAGCTCCCTAAAGTAACGAAACATCTTTGTGTAATGTTCGCAGATGATGCATCATTTCTGTTTATTAAAGATAAGGACACATGCTTTGAAGAACATAAATCTGACATAAAAATGACATTAATTAATTTAATATTATATTTCAAATCTTTAAATTTAAAGGAACAACTTAAACTTAACATAGAACCCAATAATACCGTTATAAATGAAATCCAAAGCCAGCAGGATATGGAAACGGTACAGCCCGCCCCCGCCACGGGCACCACTATGGGCGTGCTGGGCCAGCTGTATGGAACAGTCCAACTGTTGGCAACAACACTGAAAGAAGTTACCACTTCCGCAGCCAATAACTCGACTAATACTCAATTACTTAGTCGAATGAGTGTACCGAAGGAATTACCAGAATTTTATGGTGTCCCCCTTTTGAATGGCTCCAGTTCAAGCAAGCTTATGAAGAATCCACCAGAATCTGTGGCTTCAGCGATATGGAAAACGTGTGGAGACTGAGGAAATGTCTTCGGGGAGCAGCCAAGGACAGCGTCGCAGCCCTGTTACTATGTGCAACATCACCAGATCAGCTGTTATCTACATTAGAGCTCAGATTCGGCAACCCTGATATTTTAATAAATAAAATAACTCAAGATTTAAAGAAAATACAACCGTTGCCGCCGCATTATCACTGTGAAATTGTGCCCTTTTCTGTCAAATTAGAAAATTATATAACAGCTGTTCGAGCAGTGGGACGTGAAGAATATCTACGCGGTATGCATTTGTCGAACATTATTTTATCTAAACTTCCTACAATATTAATGTCAAAGTGAGCCGATTACACTTTTCCACTAATAAAACAGGGAACTGATAAATCAAGAATAGAAATGTTACGCGAGTTTCTGCGTGAGGAAGCGATTAAAATATCAACTACTTCTAATTTAATTACAATGGCCGCACGCAGTGTTAATCAAAATAAATACACTCGTGAAGGTCACGGGAAGAGTCCCCACACCGTATTGTTGCAAAACTCGCACGACAGAAACGACAAATGTAACTATTGCAACCAATACAATCAGGACTTAACGAAGTGCAAGATGTTTTTAAAGGCTTTGCGAAAAGACAGATGGCAATACATAAAACGCAATGGAATTTGCTACAAATGTCTATTTTCTCGACACGACAGAGAATCCTGTACTGCGCCCGCGTGCGATAAGGACGCATGCGGGGAGGCGCATCACCGGTTACTGCATAATCCCGCGCGGCGCGATACTGCGCCAGCGCCGCCGCCACCGCCACCGCCGAGGACTGCAGAGGACGCGTCGACGTCGAGCTGCGCTCCGCCGGCGCCGACGCAAACCGTGAACAAACAAAGTGTTGTTGAAAGTGGTGCCGGTTAAAATACGCGGACCTTATGGTGTTATAAGTGCAAGTGCGTTGTTGGACGACGGGTCCACCGTGTCGCTGGTAAGCACACAGCTGGCGGCCCGCGCAGGGCTGCGCGGCCGCTCCGAGATGAGGCGCGTACGTGGAGCTTGGGACAATAGTACTTACGTATGTAATTCAACTGTTTTTACTATGAGCTTGATTAATGTTTGTGATAATCAATTGTTTAATATAAAAGTGCGTAGCATAAATAACCTTAACTTACCTGTCCAAGGTGTTTGTTTCTTTGATTTAGAAAAGTATAATCACTTGAAAAATGTTGAAATAGATTATAACAATTTGTGTAAGCCAGAAAAATTAATCGGACAGGATAAATATCATTTGTTAGTTCCTTCAGAAGTTAATGTGGGTAAAATAAATGAGCCGTCAGCTACTCGAACACCCCTAGGCTCGTGCGTGCACGGTTTAGTTCGCACAGCATTACCGCAATCGACGCCGCGGGCCGCCTCGCATACTAGTTTGTTGTTGACAGAAGTAGCGCCGCTGGCGCTACCGCCGGCGCGGCCCGACGACGACGACGCTTTACGCGAGCTACACGAGATGGTCCGCCGTTCATTCTCCATCGATGCCTTGGGAGTGTCCAGTAAGCCCCGACAAAATAGGTTGGAGATGCAGGCAGTGACTGCGCTGCAGAGCAGCGCTGAACTCTGGAAGGATCCTAATTGTAAGTTACCTAACAACTATTTTGACGTGACAACGTCTTAAATTAGGTTGCGGCTGGGAGTCACTTATGAAAAAGTGTAACGCTCGGTAACGTTACGATGAGTCACCGAACGAGAGAGAGGCCCGCCGAATGCCTTGCGTCTCTCTCCCACTCAACTATGATCGGTCTGCCGCGCGCGCAGCACTAGAGATTTTTTTAAATATAATTCTTTGTATAAATAAATGTTTTAAATTGTTACTATTATTTCATCCTTCTTCCTACTATACGAATGAATATTCACATTAAAATTATTTTACCACTCAAAGTCGTTGTCACGTAAAACTTTCGCCCGTATACCGACTTTACAGGCAACCAATTTTTTTTTTACGCACTGTCTCGTTTTCAAAATGTTTATAAAAAAGTTATGTCCAGTGAAGAATATGCCAGTAGGTACAAGGACCGTATTGATCACCTTTTGTTTAACGATTTTGAAAACCGCTTGAAAGCTCTGAGCAATTACCTACCTCTAAAACATAGTATTTGCCACATTTTGGAGTGGACAATCCAAATAAAAAAAAATTACGTTTAGTGTTCGATGCCGCTGCTAAAGTACAAGGCGAATCGCTAAACGACTATTTGTTGACAGGCCCCGATTTACTTAATTCTTTGTTCGGTATTATGTTACGCTTCAGAGAAAATAAAGTTGGTGTCGCCGGTGACATAAAAGATATGTTTTTACGCATAAAAATAAAAACCGAAGACCAAAACGCATTCGCTTCTTATGGAAAAATAGCTCACAGGATGAGATAAATACCTATGTAATGACGTCACTAATATTCGGTGCTAACTGTTCGCCTTTCATAGCTCAATTCATTAAGAACAAAAACGCGCAACTGCATGAGTCATCCCACCCGGCCGCCGCTGTAGCTGCAATACTCGAACAACATTATGCGGATGATTACATTGATAGCCTGCCCGATGACGCGGCCGCTATAGAAATGATAAAAAATGTCACCGAAATCCACAAACACGGAGGTTTCGCTATAGAAATGATAAAAAATGTCACCGAAATCCACAAACACGGAGGTTTCGAAATATTAGCCAGTAATAAACGGACTTCGAACCCTAAAGACGTGTATCATTTGTCATTTCTATCACTCACGCTTGCGTTCTTGTAAATTAAGTTGAGGAGCAGGAATTTGAGCACGTAGAGCCATGTTGTGCAGCACAGCACATGCATTCACGATTTGCCCAGCAAATACTGGATCGTAGTGAAGCATCCTCGCAGACAACAAACATCTAAAAAATAAGATTTCCATTCACAGCTAAACAGATTTGGATGAAGCATAGTATGTAAATTTATTTATGTAAGATGGAGCACCCGCTTGATCAACAAATAAGCTACTTCATATCTCGATCCATCGAGTGGTTACTGTGGGAGAAACAAAATTATGCTACAATCTCAAATCTTCTTGATCTGCCAAATCCAACAGTTTGCCAACGCAAAAAATTAAGTAGATAAGTATGACATTATAAGTTAGGTAAGTACATTACTCGGTAATTGTGTATGATGCTGTTTTTTTACTATATATCTGTAGGAAATGACATAAAAGTTACTAACAAGATTTGCAAAGTTAACAATCCATACACTTCTGCAATGCGTTACCAACACTCGATGAACACTGCAAAGTGACATTTCATTTGACATTTATGAAACGTCTAAATTTAGCGCGATACCGTTTTTGTGCGATACAAAACACGCGTAAGTGAGGTTCTAATTAAGACAATACGGCAGTGCGCTGCGTTGAGGTGAGCGTGACGTGTGCGTCATTATTTAATTACGGCAATACGAAATCAAACGTTATGACGCAAACGCAGTCAAGACGCGATGCATAACATTACGGCGATCGGCCCGCTGGGCTCTACTACCAAATGCTCAACTAGAATCACCCAGGGGTCATATGTAGGGTCTCAAGGGTACACACCTACGGATGTGAGCATCGTTAACCCCCGAAAATATGGATTTGTAGGGTTTTTACCATTATTCTTCTTGTCTTCAGTTAGATAGACATGAAGCTGTTCTTTGTTTACTTCGTCTAGAAACCAAAAATCTAGTAATGTCTCAGAATTCAAAATCCCCCATGGTCCTTACCATGGGGGATTTTGTATGAACCCTGTCCCTACCATACAACAGTCACGGGATTCGTGTCAATTTGTTCATTGGGGCCCAAAGAAGCCAAAAGTACCTGTGTTGGTTGCAAAAAGTATTGGGTTTATTTTTGAACAAAACTTTTATTGTTTTCTTGCTTGGAGTTGCTCGAGTGTGTCATGCTCTCTCAAAGTGTCTCTGCGGAGGTGGCATGTGCGTCGGGTCGTTACGTTCCCTAAAACATGATTGAGCGAAGCGATGGCTGATTCACATGTCATACTCGTGAACGGGTGCCGCCTGTGGAGTCTGGTCTGCTCTTGCAATCTTATTTTGTTGGAAAAAAAATATATTCAAAAACAATATATTTTTATAACCTAAATCCCAAATTCAAAAAAAAAAAGAACGTCGCCTTAGTAAAAAAATATCTATCCTACTAGAACCTTCAAATGACACTAATTTCAAATCTGTTAGATGGTGGGGACAAAATTTCCCATGTTCCTTTCATCGTCTTTATTGTTAATACTCTTATTTGATGAAGTTGAATCGATTATTATATCCTCTTTTTCAGAATTATGTAATTGGTTTAAGGCCTGAATAGCCTTTTGACATCGATTGTCTCCGGAATAGTTCAAATGCAATGATAATAATACTGGTTAAAATTTGATCCACTTCTAAATATTCTGTGGTGTTTTTAATGGAGATGTCGCACTTAATATAAAAGTACTTAACACGTTTTTTAACAGAATGAAAAATCATTTTGATAGTGTAAAGTTTTGATAAAATGGGAGGTGTCGATTCGTAAAAAAATTTTAGGACGTTCTGCATCTATGTCCTCTAAAATTTTAAAACAGTTTTGAAGGTAATTTTCGGTATTTTTGAATGGAGTGAATGTTTCAACGATAGCTTTTATTAAAGCACTACAGTCATCTGTTACATACTATTTCATTAGAATATTTACATAAACTTTTTTTTTCAAAGTTGCTTGCGAAGTCGACAATTTTTGGCAGAGTGGCACACTACTACCAAAATTAATATAAGCCATTACTATAAAATTATAAAATAAATTATTAAAATTACATTGATAAAACCTCTTCATATGAAGAGTCCTCGAAATTTAGCGGATAATTATAGGCCTATTGCTTAAAATTTGTCAACTTCCATGGCAATTTATCGTTTTCTTCAGGAAGTGTGATGATCTTTTCTTCAGCAAGCAGTTGACAAGAAGAGACATTGTGCGGCTCTTTTTATAGACATGACGCGTGCTTTTGACTGAGTTGTGCGTGTATTTTAATTACTCAACTTGAAAAAATTGGCATTCGTGGAAACTCATTAAAATTAATAGAATCATATCTTAATAATAAGATGCGAAAGATAAATATAACTTTTTTAAATAATCACACAAAAACCCTTAAAAATGTTGAATCTGAACTTCAAACAATACTAACGGGAGTACCTCAGTGTAATATTTTGGGTCCTCTATTGTTTTTGGATTACATTAATCAGCTCCCTAAAGTAACGAAACATCTTTGTGTAATGTTCGCAGATGATGCATCATTTCTGTTTATTAAAGATAAGGACACATGCTTTGAAGAACATAAATCTGACATAAAAATGACATTAATTAATTTAATATATATTATATTTCAAATCTTTAAATTTAAAGGAACAACTTAAACTTAACATAGAACCCAATAATACCGTTATAAATGAAATCCAAAGCCAGCAGGATATGGAAACGGTACAGCCCGCCCCCGCCACGGGCACCACTATGGGCGTGCTGGACCAGCTGTATGGAACAGTCCAACTGTTGGCAACAACACTGAAAGAAGTTACCACTTCCGCAGCCAATAACTCGACTAATACTCAATTACTTAGTCGAATGAGTGTACCGAAGGAATTACCAGAATTTTATGGTGTCCCCCTTTTGAATGGCTCCAGTTCAAGCAAGCTTATGAAGAATCCACCAGAATCTGTGGCTTCAGCGATATGGAAAACGTGTGGAGACTGAGGAAATGTCTTCGGGGAGCAGCCAAGGACAGCGTCGCAGCCCTGTTACTATGTGCAACATCACCAGATCAGCTGTTATCTACATTAGAGCTCAGATTCGGCAACCCTGATATTTTAATAAATAAAATAACTCAAGATTTAAAGAAAATACAACCGTTGCCGCCGCATTATCACTGTGAAATTGTGCCCTTTTCTGTCAAATTAGAAAATTATATAACAGCTGTTCGAGCAGTGGGACGTGAAGAATATCTACGCGGTATGCATTTGTCGAACATTATTTTATCTAAACTTCCTACAATATTAACCCATTAACGCTCTCTGTACTCGCGCGAGTACAGCTACAAAGTGAAACAATTCATACTAACTATCTAAGATTTTTGTTATAAAAACCGTTTTTTCCATTACTAGACATCACTAGCAAATTAAAAAAAGTTGAAATTTGGTGGTAACGTGAAAATTAATGTCATGTTTACTGTTGTCAAATACGAGTTGCAGATCGAAGTACTAAAGTAAGTTTTGATATTGTGTTTTTAATATTATTAATAATTTATTTAGACTTGTTTTGTATTAGTGCTTATTGTTCGAATACACTTAATCATAAAATACTGTTTTAGCTGCATTACAGTCCAATAAATACGCGTTAGACTTTATTTCATCACACTGTACTTGGGCGGGTACAGTGGGCACTTATGTACTATAATTTCTTGTATTTTGCAGGTATTTTTGAATAATCCACCATGGCCAATCGTCGCGTTTTTACAAGTCGAAATGAGTATTCAAGGCTGGAAAAAGCCATTGAATCAATTATGGCTGATGAAAGTGATGATATTCAATATGATATCTTCTTGTTGGCACCTGAATCAGCCATAGTAAGTGAAGAAGAAGAAGGAAATGATGATGATTTCGCTAATACGACTATACCAAGAGATGTTCCAGGGCCAATTGAGATGACTCCGCGTCGCCCCAGTTATGATGTTTCTGATTGGAACGATAGTGATGATGAGCCGCTGTCAAACTACTCTAGGCCCTCAAAACGAGCCAGAAACTTGGAATCAGACGAGCTTTACAGCTAAACAGTTTTTCATGGGAAAGCCGGTACGATTTGGCTATTGGAATTGGGCTGCAACGAGTTCAGACGGATATTGCTATGCCTTTGACGCACTCGTATACTGTGGCAAGTCAAATGAAGCTTCTGGCGACACCCTAGGAGCTAGAGTGGTGAAATCGTTACTTGCAAAGATGCCGATTGTTCCCAGTGAACATATTGTTTATTTCGACAATTTTTCACCAATTATCAGTAACTATAGGATCTACAGCGGCTGGGCTACAGAGCAAGGGGCACAATTCGAGATAATATGGCAATAAAATGTCCCGTCACTCCTGTTCAGGCTATGAAGAAACGGCCAAGAGCTACAATTACCGATTTGAAACGAAGAATGAAATAACAATCGTGCGGTAGAAAGACAATAACATAGTTACAATGGGATCAAATTTTTATCAGTTTGAGCCCCTGGGAAAAGTAAAAAGATGGTGCAATATTGCCAAGCGCAAGGTTGATTTCAATATTCCTAGATTATTTGTAAATTACAACAAAGGTATGGGAGGTGTTGACCAAATGGACCAGTCGATCAGCCTTTATAGAGTAGCCATGAAGGGAAAGAAATGGTGGTGGGTGATATTTACCTACCTTCTAGATATGGCTGGCTATTTCTAATCCATGGCAGTTGCATGTTCTGCTAAGTTAGAATAAAGAAGCTGAATGGATGGATCAGTTATCGTTTCGACGTACCATAGCAAGAGCCTACCTGAAACCTACAAAAACAAAGATCCGACCTTCGTCATCGTCAGTAGTCTTACGACTTGATCGAAAAAATAACGGTCATAACCCAGAACGTATAGAAAATCAGTTGCGGTGTGTTATTTGTCACAATCGTGTTCGTTGGCGATGCGAACTTTGCATGAAAACATTATGTGTTGAGCGGCCTTGCTTTGGTAGTTTCCATACTTAATCCGCCCACTGTACCCGGCCGAGTACACCCCTATAACTTAAGTTTTATTTTTATTTCCTAAAATTTTGATTATGATACCTTTTGTTTAATCGGTAATGATACATTAAATAACATGAAAAAAGATTTTTTACGAGCAGTTTCATTTTGGGCGTTAATGGGTTAATGTCAAAGTGAGCCGATTACACTTTTCCACTAATAAAACAGGGAACTGATAAATCAAGAATAGAAATGTTACGCGAGTTTCTGCGTGAGGAAGCGATTAAAATATCAACTACTTCTAATTTAATTACAATGGCCGCACGCAGTGTTAATCAAAATAAATACACTCGTGAAGGTCACGGGAAGAGTCCCCACACCGTATTGTTGCAAAACTCGCACGACAGAAACGACAAATGTAACTATTGCAACCAATACAATCAGGACTTAACGAAGTGCAAGATGTTTTTAAAGGCTTTGCGAAAAGACAGATGGCAATACATAAAACGCAATGGAATTTGCTACAAATGTCTATTGTCTCGACACGACAGAGAATCCTGTACTGCGCCCGCGTGCGATAAGGACGCATGCGGGGAGGCGCATCACCGGTTACTGCATAATCCCGCGCGGCGCGATACTGCGCCAGCGCCGCCGCCACCGCCACCGCCGAGGACTGCAGAGGACGCGTCGACGTCGAGCTGCGCTCCGCCGGCGCCGACGCAAACCGTGAACAAACAAAGTGTTGTTGAAAGTGGTGCCGGTTAAAATACGCGGACCTTATGGTGTTATAAGTGCAAGTGCGTTGTTGGACGACGGGTCCACCGTGTCGCTGGTAAGCACACAGCTGGCGGCCCGCGCAGGGCTGCGCGGCCGCTCCGAGATGATGCGCGTACGTGGAGCTTGGGACAATAGTACTTACGTATGTAATTCAACTGTTTTTACTATGAGCTTGATTAATGTTTGTGATAATCAATTGTTTAATATAAAAGTGCGTAGCATAAATAACCTTAACTTACCTGTCCAAGGTGTTTGTTTCTTTGATTTAGAAAAGTATAATCACTTGAAAAATGTTGAAATAGATTATAACAATTTGTGTAAGCCAGAAAAATTAATCGGACAGGATAACTATCATTTGTTAGTTCCTTCAGAAGTTAATGTGGGTAAAATAAATGAGCCGTCAGCTACTCGAACACCCCTAGGCTCGTGCGTGCACGGTTTAGTTCGCACAGCATTACCGCAATCGACGCCGCGGGCTGCCTCGCATACTAGTTTGTTGTTGACAGAAGTAGCGTCGCTGGCGCTACCGCCGGCGCGGCCCGACGACGACGACGCTTTACGCGAGCTACACGAGATGGTTCGCCGTTCATTCTCCATCGATGCCTTGGGAGTGTCCAGTAAGCCCCGACAAAATAGGTTGGAGATGCAGGCAGTGACTGCGCTGCAGAGCAGCGCTGAACTCATTGATGGCAGATGGCACGTCAGCTTACCCTGGAAGGATCCTAATTGTAAGTTACCTAACAACTATTTTTACGCACTGTCTCGTTTTCAAAATGTTTATAAAAAAGTTATGTCCAGTGAAGAATATGCCAGTAGGTACAAGGACCGTATTGATCACCTTTTGATTAACGATTTTGCAAAACCGCTTGAAAGCTCTGAGCAATTACCTACCTGTAAAACATGGTATTTGCCACACTTTGGAGTGGACAATCCAAATAAAAAAAAATTACGTTTAGTGTTCGATGCCGCTGCTAAAGTACAAGGCAAATTGCTAAACGACTATTTGTTGACAGGCCCCGATTTACTTAATTCTTTGTTCGGTATTATGTTACGCTTCAGAGAAAATAAAGTTGGTGTCGCCGGTGACATAAAAGATATGTTTTTACGCATAAAAATAAAAACGGAAGACCAAAACGCATTACGCTTCTTATGGATAAATAGCTCACAGAATGAGATAATGACGTCACTAATATTCGGTGCTAACTGTTCGCCTTTCATAGCTCAATTCATTAAGAACAAAAACGCGCAACTGCATGAGTCATCCCACCCGGCCGCCGCTGTAGCTGCAATACTCGAACAACATTATACGGATGATTACATTGATAGCCTGCCCGATGACGCCGCCGCTATAGAAATGATAAAAAATGTCACCGAAATCCACAAACACGGAGGTTTCGATATAAGAAATTGGCCGAGTAACAGTAAGTCCGTTCTAAGTAGTTTGCCAAAAGAAACCTGAGGTGAAGCGGCCGTAAGGTTTAAATCAGATACGCAATACTGTGGTGAACGCACGCTCGGTATGATTTGGTACCCAGACCGGGACGAGCTCGCCTTCGATGTGTCTCTGAAAAGGATTCCAAAAAGTATAAGACAAGGTGATTGTAAACCTACTAAGCGCTTAATGCTCGCTGTGGTAATGTCGATATTTGACATCTACGGCCTGCTTACACCGTTTACTATACAGGGTAAAATTATGTTGCAAGATGTCTGGAAAGATAACTCCGGCTGGGACGAGACGATATCAGATGATGTTTACAATAAATGGGTCAGCTGGATAAAACGTTTAAAAGAGATAGCAGATTTACGAATACCGCGTTGCTACCTACATTCCAGTCGGGTGACGATGAGAGAAGATGCATCGGGCGTAAGCGCGACAGGGACAAACAATGCACCGACCGTAGCACTGCAACAGGTTGGTACCTTCCGCGCGCCCACGCCCGCGCCGCCCGTACTACGACAAGCCTCTACGACTGCTACGGACTCCCGGCGTGTTACGACGCCGACGACGACGGTCAACTACGGAAATAATTATTGCAATTTACAACTTCATAATTTTTGTGATGCTTCGTCTAAAGCGATGTGCGCCGTTGCATACTGGCGGTGGGTAGATAGTAGTGGATCGGTACATGTTGTTTTGGTAGCCAGCAAAGGCCGAGTCGCGCCGTTGAAATTGGTATCTATTCCAAGGCTGGAACTTCACGCGGCAGTGTTCGCAGCTAGACTGGCAGATACTATAGCAAAAGAACATAAATTGATAATTAAGGAAAGATATTTTTGGTCTGATTCGACTACGGTGCTACACTGGATTAACAATGACGCTCGTAACTATAAAACGTTCGTAGCGACACGGCTGGGCGAAATAGATACTTTGACAAAACCAGGAAGTACATATCTACAAAATTAAATATAGCCGACGTCGGCACCAGGGAAAATTATGACGTCACTATATTTCAATCCGAATGGTTTTTAGGCCCGTCGTTTCTCTCAGGCAAGCAGACGAGCTGGCCCCATGACGTCATTGCTTACAATACCGAAGTGGATCTCGAGCACGTGAACCTCGTTGAGGAAGTTTCCAAAGACTTACCTGTTCCAGGCTCGGACCGTTTCTCTTCATGGTTAAGACTATTAAGAACAACGGCTATGGTGTTACTATTTATAAATAGATGTAGGAGAAGTTATAAAACTGCTTTATTGGAATTAATGGAGAATGCTGAATTGTTATTGATAAAACATAGCCAAGTGGATTCTTTCCAAGCAGAGATATCTGTAATTAAAAAGGGTAAATGTATAGATCGTGCTAGTAGATTACTTACCTTGTCACCAGTTCTTGACGATGACGGAGTTCTACGCTGTGCTGGACGCATTGATGCTGCTCCCAGGGTGTCACCTGAAACTAAAAGACCGATCATATTAGATGGTAAGAGTCGGGACGCGCAGTTGATCATCAAGTACTACCACGAGAAGGCTGCACACGGGAACCACGAGACCGTCGTTAATACTCTGAAACAGAAATATAAGAATAAGGCCGTCTGTCAAATATGTAGTGTCACGATGCATGTTTTGTAGGATAAGAAAGGCACAACCGCAGGTACCAAGAATGGGTGACTTACCTTTGGCACGGATGGCCCATCATCAGCGTCCTTTCACACACTGTGGCGTGGATTTATTTGGTCCAATGTAAGTAACGGTAGGGCGTCGACGCGAAAAGCGATATGGAGTGATCTTCACTTGTCTCACCGTACGCGCGGTGCATATCGAGCTGGTAAATTTTATTAACACTGACTCATTGATCATGGCACTCAGGCGCATGGCAGCGCGACAAGGCTGGCCTCGCCATCTAATGTCCGAAAATGGCACCAACCAACCTGAGAGGAGCTGATACTGAGCTGAAAAGGTCTTTGCTCGAGCTAGATAATGAGGCGCTGAGAGCCAAAGCTGCTAGCAACTTCGCTGAATGGACATTCATTCCGCCCATGAGCCCACACTGGGGTGGGGCTTGGGAGCGGCTGATAAGGAGTTTTTAAGCGATTTTAAGTGTAATTTGACAGCTCTGTTGAGCTGTCAAATTACACTTAAAATCGCTCGGCTTCAATCTTCAATTAAAGCGCGGTCGTGTCAATCTCAGTGACGAGTCTCGCGATGGTCGCCCGTCCACCGCTGTAAACAACAAAAACATCGATGCTGTGCGCCGTATGATTGAAATAGACAGGCATGTGACCTACCATGAGATTCGCGTATCCTTAGACATAGGCATGAGTCAAATACAATCAATCCTACACAAACATTTGGGTGTGAGAAAGCTGTGCTCGCGGTGGATCCCACACAATTTGACCGAGGCTCAAAAAACGGACCGCGTCATTTGGTGCAGTGCCATAATGCTTACCAGATTCAACGAAGGTGCGTCAAATTTGGTGTGGGACATAGTAACAGGTGACGAAACATGGATTTATTGCTACGATCCCAAAACATAACAGCAATCGAGCGTATTGGACTTTCAAGATGAGCCGAAACCACCTAAAGCGCCGCACGTGAAAAATGCGTCTAAGCGGATGATAGCTTCTTCTTTTTAATGAAACTGGACACGTGGCTACTGTTGCTTTAGAGAATCGTCGTACCGTGAATAGTGACTGGTACACGACCATTTGTTTGCCGGAATTTATTGACAAACTCCGTAAAAATAACAGGAAACGCCGTGTCATCTTGCACCACGACAACGCTAGTTCCTACACGGCCAGACAGACAAACGAATTTTTGAAGGTGGTAAACGTAGAACTTATGAGCCATCCTGCATACAGTTTTGACCTAACACCTTGTGACTTTTTTCTGTTCCCAAAAATTTCCCTATCTACTGACCCCAATAGATAGGGTATCGCAGCTGGAACTACGGGTCCGGCTGTGTTTTCAGGGGTACTACGGGGTTCCGGTTCATGCCCCCCGCTGGTTGTGCCTTGACCGGCGCCTCCGGCGGGATCCGGACGTGGGTTGGACTCCTTGTGGTTAGCTGTAGAGTTTGGGAATGTTCGTTTGTCCTGGTATTGTGTGCCGGGACTTCCAAACTCGCGCACAGCGAGCGGGGCCTAGTAGCGGTCTCTGTGGGGCCAGCAGCGAAAAGTCCTGCGGGGAACTTGAGTTTCCCTTATAGTTGGCAGCTTTGTCCGGATGTTTTAATCACATATTTCAACTAGTAATGTTAGACCGTCATCTATTAATTCAGAGTTACTTATAATAACTAAATCTTTAGTTTTAAATAATGACACCGAACAAATAGATGTATTTCTAATGCGGCATTTTCAGTATCTTTCGGGGAAAGGAAAGTTAGCTTTGACAAATATGACCCAAAAAAATATTACAAAAATAAGTAATTTCAATAAACAAAAACCCAAAAATTCAGCACGATCTCGACAAACAAAAAGAAATTACAAACCACGATTAGTTTTCAGAAGATTCGATTTTTTCGAATAAACCATCATAATAATATATAGAAAACTGGAGAGGGTACGTATAAAAAAGTGTATAACCATAAAACTAATAAAATGAGAGAAAGAAGAAAAACAAATTAAAAACCTTCAGGGTTTTTAATTTAAAACGATAGCCAATTCGAAAAACAAGAAATATAATTGTCATGAAACCCTCACGATAATATGTTTACTCAGGAATGGCTCCAACATCGGAAAACATTTTATGTACCTACAACACTTGCGGGTTTGGTAGTGTAGCACATCTGTTTGCAGTAATATGCACTTTAAAGAAAATATACTTTAAGCTTTAGAAACTGTTAATTACTTATCTGCTAATTTAATAATATCAATGACTCTAAATCGACCAGACATTTATGAAATTTAAAACGGCAATAACTTCCCAAGTAACACATTTGGTGACAAATAGCTTGCATATAGTATTTTTTTGGAAACTTTAGTAATAAAATCCACCGTGATAAGGTTCTATAAAGGTGGTTAGAACCTATAAGCAACCTGTATGTTACCAAAGGGAGAAAAATTGCAACTTGTTCATAGATCCAAAAGCGATTGTGGGCGGTAGTTCCAGGGTAGTTGTCGATGTAAAACAACAGTTCTGTTCCGAAACACTATTATTGCAAAAATAACACAAAGGTACACAAAATGGCCGAAAATATATAATTTTTGGAAAAGCACGTGTTTTAGGCTTAAAGTAAGGTAGTACAGTGTCACATCCATAGAGGCTCGCGGCAGACTGATCGGTGCTGCGACATGCAGCGTGCAATATGGCGCATGATCCACCGCGAGCACAGCTTTCTCACACCCAAATGTTTGTGTAGGATTGATTGTATTTGACTCATGCCTATGTCTAAGGATACGCGAATCTCATGGTAGGTCACATGCCTGTCTATTTCAATCATACGGCGCACAGCATCGATGTTTTTGTTGTTTACAGCGGTGGACGGGCGACCATCGCGAGACTCGTCACTGAGATTGACACGACCGCGCTTGAATTGAAGATTGAAGCCGAGCGATTTTAAGTGTAATTTGACAGCTCTGTTGAGCTGTCAAATTACACTTAAAATCGTTGAAAATCATACTACGAAAAGTTTCCCGAGTTAAATCCATGTTAATGTAGAAACGCAATTTTTAAAATGGGGCCACAGTGTAAAAGCAATTGACAGTCAGATGAAACAAACTGCATTCTACAGCCAAAGAGTTCCATTTTCAAATATTGTAATTACTTTTTAAATATGTTTATGTAAGTGGCCAGTTCCGGAAACTTGTAGTGTGACCTAAGTAACTTCATTAGTGCGTTATAAGTACCTTCGGAAAAAAAATACAGTTTTTCATTCCTCTTACACGGAAAGTAGGTCTGAAATTGCCTGAGAAGCGGGAGGAAAGTAGTACTTTTCCGTCGTCGAATCGTTTTTCTGACATGTGTAATTGTGATTAATTATTAAAATAATGCTAATAACACATCTCTTCCCTTGGGTGTCGTAAAAGGCGACTAAAAATCAAAGACTGCACATACATCCTACAGCATAGACCGGCGATGGGCTCAGCAAAATAATACTACCAACCCCTTTCTTCCTCTGGGTTTTGTAAAAGGCGACTAACGGACTGAAGACTGCACATACATTCAACAGCACAGAGCGGTGATGGGCTCATCAAAATAATACTATCAATTCCTCCCTTCCCTTCGGAGTCGTAAAGGGCGACTAAGGGACTAAAGACTGCAAATACAACCAACAGTACCTATAGAGCGGCGATGGGCTCATCAAAATAATACTACCGTCCCCTCTCTTCTCTTCGGTGTCGTAAAAGGCGACTAACGGACTAAAGATTGCACGTAAATCCAACAGCATAGAGCGGCGATGGGCTCAGCAAAATAATACTACCAACCCCTTTCTTCCTCTGGGTTTTGTAAAAGGCGACTAACGGACTGAAGACTGCACATACATTCAACAGCACAGAGCGGTGATGGGCTCATCAAAATAATACTACCAATTCCTCCCTTCCCTTCGGAGTCGTAAAGGGCGACTAAGGGACTAAAGACTGCAAATACAACCAACAGTACCTATAGAGCGGCGATGGGCTCATCAAAATAATACTACCGTCCCCTCTCTTCTCTTCGGTGTCGTAAAAGGCGACTAACGGACTAAAGATTGCACGTAAATCCAACAGCATAGAGCGGCGATGGGCTCATCAAAATAATACTACCAACCCCACTCTTCTCTTCGGTGTCGTAAAAGGCGACTAACGAATTCAGGACTGCACCATACATCCAACAGCATAGAGCGGCGATAGGCTTATCAAAATATTCAGATATTATTCAGACTCATACGAGTATACTCGTACTACTCTGTCAAAAAAGTACCGGGAAAAGGTCAATAATTCACAAAATGTTAGTTATTCATCCAAATTTATTTTATCGCCTTCAAAGTATGCTCCTTCAGAAACGATACACTTACGCCAACAAATAATCCAATCATCAAAACATTTTTGAAGGCTTTTTCTGGAATTGAGTACAGTTCTCGCCGCAAATTCTCCTTTATGTCTTCTACCGAATGAAAACGGGTGCCTGCCGGGCTGGAGCCATATCTGGTGAATAAGGTGGTTGCTCGATGGTATTTGTTGATCGACTTTGACGTGGTTTTATCGTTTTTGGTTCAGTCGGAAGGCGCCACTCCGAAGCTTGTTGACTAGTTTGCATGTCAAACTCGTAAAAACCAACTCGTAAACCCACGTCTCGTTACCAGTAAAAATGCGTTGCATGAATGTTGGGTCGGAATTGACTTGTTATAGCATGTCCTCAGCGAATCTTATGCGATTGAGTTTTTGAAGAAAATTCAGGTCTTTTGAGACTAGCCGAGCGGCAACATGTTTCATACCCATGTCATTATTTAAAATGGTACGGATCGACTCGTGAGACACAGAAAGTTCAGCGGCTATCTCTCTCAAACTTGATGAGGATTTTTAGTCACCATTTCCTTCACTTTTGCGACGTTAACTTCTTGAAGACGTTGATGGCCTACCAGAGCGAAACAAATCTTCCGTCATATCTCGAACGCTTTTGAACGCTTTGTACCACTCATAAGCACGTGTTTTTGATAAAGTCGATTCACCGTAAGCCTTCTGTAACATTTTCAGTGACTCCATACATAAAATTCCATTGGCGACACAAAATTAAAAAAATTTCTTTGTACGATTTTTTTATCCATTGTGAAATTCGCAATACACACTAGATATAAACTAATTATAAACAGCACTGTATTTAATCTAAATAACAGATGCAACTTAAACTTCGCGCCAAAATGTTGTGAAAATCTAACAACAAAAAAAAACTAAAAATTGAATTTGGAATCATAAACAAATCATCCGTTCCCGTAACTTTTTTGACAGATTTTATATAAGGTAAACGCAGGTATTACCGAGTTAAAATTAAAGCCTTAAGGTTTAAACTTTCGAAATAAGAATTTCCGATCATAAACACAGTCACAAGTATATATTTCCTGATACTTTGAGATTTGGACTTTAGGAATCTAATGATAAAAGATAGGTTTTAAGTAAATAATGTAAAGAAAGAATAATTAAATATAATAAAGCCGGATGAAGCTTTTACCGAGTTATGCCAAAGTGATTGCAGTTAATACCGCGAATAGTGATTCTATTACCGAGGGTAGAAAAAAAATAACATTTTGGTTTCGTACAAATCTTTATTAAAAACAAATTGTTGGCTATTCTATGTATGAGGGAAAACATCGTGAGGAAACCTGCACACTCAGGCAATAGTCAATAGTCAAAATATATTTATTCAATAAACTCAATTAATAAGTACTTTGAAACGTCCAAATATTTTTTAACCTACCACCCATTCAGGACATAATTTTTTAACTGTGGCAAAGAACGGGCGCAAGAAACCACAGCGCACAGAAGCAACGACATTTACAAAATATATATATATATTATATGTCGTTACCAGGTCACAAAATACAAAATATGAATTTGAATGTAAATAGTTTAATTAAATATGGTGCTCTATACAAATTAATTATAGGCAATTAGAAATAGCTGTTGGAGTAGGTACTTGGAGCATTTCAGACCCAAGCTGTTTTGTCTTCTGTATAATCCGACACTTTATAATAAGCTTTTTTATAAAGCTTTTCTTTGATTTTGATTTTAAATTTATCAAGATCTAATTTCTGAATATCATTTGGTACTTTGTTGTATAATCGTACACACAGACCCTTAAAAGAATTATTTATTTTATGGAGCCTAGTATAAGGCACTGCTAATTTGTTCTTACTTCTAGTATTTAATTTGTGAATATCACTGTTTTTTGAAAACATTTTAATATTTTTATGAACATACACAAGATTTTTATAAATATATTGTGATGCAACTGTCATTATACTTATATCCTTAAATCTCTCTCTGAGAGAGTCACCAGCCTGTAGGTTATATATTGCTCGAATAGCCCTTTTCTGCAGCACAAAGATAGTTTGAATGTCGGCAGCATTTCCCCACAGTAAAATGGCGTACGACATTACACTATGAAAGTAACTGAAATAAACTAATCTAGCTGTATCAACGTCAGTTAACTGACGGATCTTCATTACTGCATAAGCCGCAGAGCTAAGTCTATTCGACAATTTAGCTATATGTGGGCCCCACTGAAGCTTAGCATCCAACGTGATGCCTAGAAACACAGTGGTGTCCACAGGATTCACATTCTTATCTTTAATTTGTACACTAGTTATTACCTGCTTAACATTAGGCAATACAAATCTTACACATTTGGTTTTTCCCTCGTTTAATAGCAAGTTATTAACACTAAACCAGTGAACAATCTTTGAGACCGCATTATTCACATCGTCATAATTTGGGTGTCGCCGTTTCACTTTGAATAAAAGTGAAGTATCATCAGCAAACAATAGTATCTCATGACTGTCTTTTACAAAATAAGGTAAGTCATTAATATAAACCAAAAACAAGAATGGACCAAGTATTGAACCCTGCGGAACTCCCATTTTAACCACTGATCCCGGAGATCTTTTACCGTTAATGTCGACCTTTTGAATCCTGTTACTCAAGTATGAGATTAGAAGGCTCAAAGAAGCATCCCTAATTCCATAGTGGTTAAGCTTCCTGACCAAAGTTTCATGTAAAACACAATCAAAAGCCTTGGATAAATCACAAAATACCCCTAGGGCATCCTGTGATTCCTCCCAGGTATCAAATATTTGGATTAAAAGCTCAACACCGGCGTCAGTTGTAGAGCGACCCCTAGTAAAACCATATTGTTTACAATGTAAAAGTTTATTTTTATAAAAATGAATTTGCATTTGATCTAGCATTAACTTTTCAAAAATTTTACTAAATGTGGGTAGCACAGAAATAGGTCTAAAGTTAGAGGGGTCAGAAGTGCTACCTGATTTAAATAATGGAATTATTTTACTATATTTCATGAGGTCAGGAAAAACACCACAGTCAATGCATTCATTAAATATGCAAGCTAAAACTGGAGCTATTGTCATAATTACAGATTTAGCGACGTCCACGGAATTACCCCACAGATCAGCAGTTTTCTTTTTATTGAGAGTGTTAAATGTTTTTATTATATCTATAACACAAATTTTTTGAAAACTGAAATTATTTTCACAATCTTTAACATTCTCCTTCAAAACAGATTCAGCTACAGTGGGGGAGGAAATCAAGGCTTTTGTAGTTGAAACTGGAATGTCAGTAAAAAACCTCTCAAATGCTGCAGCAACATCAGCATCAGAAGTCAAGGTTTTATTATCACAATTTAAATTGTACTCATTATTACGACTTTTGACCTTTCCTGTTTCACTATTTATAATATTCCATGTTATTTTTATTTTGTCATTACTATTCTTAATCTTAGAACTCAGATAGTTTGCCTTGGCTAATCGACATACTCTTTTGAATAACTTTGAATAATTTTTAACATATAATTTGAAGTCATCGCTGGTGTTATAGTTGCGTTCACCATAAAGTTCATAAAGGCGTTTCCTACTTCTGTGAATACCAATTGTAGCCCATTCATTAAAAGTTACAGTACCACTAACTGAGATCTTTTTTGGAATAAAAGTTTTATTAAATTCTGAACAATAAATGTTTAAAAAATTATTATAAAAGACATTAGGGTTGTCATTGTATTCTAATATGACAACCCTAATGTCTGAGGCGACTGAATGTGTAACCATGGTCCAAGCTGGTTAAGTTCCTCTGTTAACAGGGTCACGGAGATCAAGACGGCAGTTGCTCCACTAAAATTACCTGATCTCCCCAATCCTGGATCATGGTCCAAAGTTAAGAAGGTAAAGTTAGCGGTAAACTAAGCTGCCCACCATTTTTTTCTAATCTATGGGAATAAAAAATAATAAATAAATTTATTTTATTTTAAAAGAATTGAATTGAAGCATTGAATTTGTGCCTACGTAAAAATTAAATCCTCAGTTAGAAAAGTATTTAGGTATCGATAGGTAAAAATAGGGTTGTGAATTTCATATAGGTATTGTCTCTAGAGAAACCTAAACTAAAAAATAAATGCTATTATCAGTCGGTATTAGACTTCTATGGTGAAGTTACTACCGAGTAATTGCATATTTTCACCATCGGTGATAGCTTCATTCGCGGTAATGTAAATAATCTTCCGAACGATAAAAATTTATTAATTTTAAACAAAACAAAAGTTTAATCGATAGCCATTGAAGTTACCTAAACATATACATGATATTTGAATTAAGTACTGCGGTTTAAAATACAGACTAAGGTAAGGTTTCATGGCGTATTCAATTTAGTGCTCTCATACAAATTTAATTGTAATGGCTCAATTTAGGACAAAAATAAGAGTTTTAGTGCAATTTTCATATCGCGGAAATAGTTTTTCACGATAAATACATATTTACCTAAACGAATCACCAAATCATTTGGGTTACCGCTATAAACAATTTTCTTAAAAATTAAATAAAACTGTTGATACTGATTTATGCTATTACCGAGTGTACCGCGGTCAATACATTCAAGAAGAAAAATGTAAAGCTATCACCGCGATATTTTATTTTTATTTAGGTACTATCGAAAAGAAGTGCAAAATAAACGAAAATTAAATAGTTACAATCATAGCTGCTATAGTCCACCTTGTGACCTACTTCGAATCTGTTTAAATGGTTTCTCTACAACACATTAACCTTAGTAAAATATTGAGTATACTTACATTTGGCGACTCGCATTTATATGGAGGTCGTGCTCCGGCGCCGGTTTGAAGCAAACTAATCGTTGTTTTGTTTTACTGCTTTGTTGCGCACAGTCTGCCACGGATCCATCCAAACGAATATATCTATGTCGTTAAGCTTTTGAATGCAAGCTAAGATTTGACTATGATTAAAATATTAGTGAACTTTAGAATAAGATTAACAATAAATAAACAGGTGCGCAATCCAATAGGTCAATATAGGAAAGTCCGAAACGATTACAAAGAACTTACGAAGAATAGATTTTACTTACGTTTCTTGTTTCAGAGCTCAGCTGCCGTAAAGCCAGACACAAAAAGAAATTTAATTAGTTAGGTAGTAACTTTTAGGAGTGTTCGTCTAAAGTCTGCATCTAAAATTAGGTACTTAAATATAAATATGTCTCCGGATTAAAATCGTAATTTTAATGTATTAATTTCGTCTTTCTTAAAGTTATTAATCTCAGTCAGTTAAAAGAAGCAGTATTTTTATTTTGACCGTCATCCGCCTTATGTTACATACACCACGCCCTCTCAATGCGAGTTAGTGGGTTTTACAACAACCGATACCAACTAAACCTGTATTTTGAAGCACAGAGTACCTTAAGATAATTTATTTGGAGTCGGTCATCCATCCACTTTGAGCATTGAGAAAGAAACAATTGTTTAATGTGAACAATTAATCGAATGATAGTTTTTTCAACGCTTTTGACGTCATGTTTTTATGGCAACACTGTCTTATCAAACCTCTTAAAATTTACATCCTAAGAGAGCGTTTATAACGCATTTTTTTATTAGTTTTGAATTGATTTATTTAATTTTGACACCAAGGCAACTTACTATAGCTAGGCAATGGAATACTATTATTAATAATACATGGGTGTAAGGAATTCATAGAGCAATTAAAATAAAAAAACAGCAATTGTTAACAACATTGATAAATTTATTGTCATAACTATGATGAACAAAATTATATAACATTATCTAAAAATAACAGTTACATAACTTATTTTCTAAATACAACTACATAGCAAGACCTTTAGCAAAATCAATAACACTCTCGTTGAAGAATCTGTAACAAAAGAAAAAAAAACATTATATTTGCTATTATTGTCATGTTAAAAGATTTAAATTTAATTTAATGTATTCATGTATGTAATTCAATGATATATATAATATTACCTGTACTTCACTTCGTGTGTTATTCTATTTTGCATTCAACCAACCAATCAACCAACCAACCTGGTGACAAATAAAAACCATTAGGAAAATAATAGGTATACAACTTCAAAAGTAACTACATTAGTAAAAACTGAAAGATTTTATTTAACGAAAGAAAATATTAGAAATAAAGGACAATGACAATGACTAACCTTCGTATAAAGGTAAGGTGTGCTTAATCCATTCGCCTTCGATTAGAGAAGCCTACGGCGGTGGGAAGACATCGAAATCGACGTCCTCGGGCGACGACCAAAAAGGTATCTGAAACAAGCGAGTACGTCGTTAGTTGTATGACAAGCTTTATAAAAAATGATGTAACTGGGAATAAAATATATGTTTTATGACTGTCTTACCCCGTCCGCGAAGACATCCTCAGGAAGTAACGACTCCATGACATTTTCATCCTCCGGACACGACAGTAATTCAGCTTTTTCTGTAATAAGATATACAGAAAGAATTGTTCAATTCAGTAATGACAAAATAAAAGCTCTATTCATGTTTTAACTTACACTACTAATGACAGTAATAAAATATCAAAAACGGATTGAGATTTCAAAATATATATCAATATAAAATCAGAAGTCATACAAATTTACCGGCAGGACTAGATGTGGTAGAGCTCTCCGCATTAGAGTCACTTGCCTGTGACATCACTGCATCATGATCTGGTGCCGTTACAATCTCGCGTTCTGGGCTCGTCATCGATTCAGGCGGGAAGACATCGAAGTCGATGTCCTCAGGCGACGACCAAATAGGTATCTGAAACCAGTTTGTACGCCGTTAGTTGTACGTTAGGCGTTACAGGATATCGTTTTAAGCTGAAACAAAAAGATATTATCGAAAAGTGCTAATAAGTTTATGGGTATCCGTTAGAAAACTTAAAGACTCTTTGGTTTATATTTTCCTTTATGTTTTTTCCCTTTTATGTATTGCGTTTGAATACGTCTGTCTATTAGAATAATTTGTGTTGTCACAATGTATCACATTATTTTCTTTGTAAAAATATATTTATTTTCCAGTTCATTTGTATAATTTCACTATCTACATATAGTATTTTATCAGGTTATGGGCTAATGGGCTACTTAGCCAATTATGGGCTATAAATGTAGTATATGATTTTATTTTTTGAAGTAACCCCATGTATGTTTAAAGAACGTGATTCTATTTTTTTTTTCTCTCGTAAAATATTATTCTATGAAGAAATAAATCACTGGATGGATATGTGAGCATGGAGAACATTATTAGCTCTTCGAGTATGAATAATACGATAGTAAGTAATTCACACACATCTATTGAGAAACTTAAGGGTGTTTCAAACTATCAAAACTGGAAGTTTCAGATCAAACTTTTATTGATCGATAACGGCTTATGGGATGTTATTACGAGTACTATCCCGGACCCCATAAAAGACCAGAGAGCATATGCCAAAATATGTTTGAATATCGAGCCGATTTGCTATCCGCATGTTAAGGTTTCCAAGACGGCGGCAGACACCTGGAATAATCTAAAGGCAGCTTATTAAAATAGTGGCATTAGCCGACGATTAAGTCTTAAAAGGAAGTTATCGCAGCTCAGATATGTTGATCATACCTCAATGGACCATTATTTAGGAAATATAATTTCCGTAACCCAAGAATTGGCAGATATTGGATGTCAAATAGAGGATGATGAATTAGCCGAAATGATGCTAATCGGATTACCAAATGAGTTTGACTCATTGATAATGGCCATGGAAGCCACGAATATCAAACTGTCATCTGACTTTGTGAAATGTCAGTTGATACAAAGCGAATTTAAAAGAGGAACTTTCATTTCGAATATGGAACCTACTGAGAAGATTCTTGTTGCAAAAGACAAATTTATTCCAACGTGTCATAATTGTCAAGAAAAAGGGCATATTAAGCCCAGGTGTCCCAAATTAAAGAAGAATTCGAAGAAGATTCCTGATAAAAGCTTGACGCCAGATGCATCTTCATCTACAAAGAAGGGAAGTAGTGAAAATCTGACTGTATTGTCTAGAGAAATTGCTTTAGCCAATAACACTTGTGACAGTGATAGCTGGATCTTAGATTCAGATTGTTCTAGTCATATGACTAATCGGAAAGACTGGATGAATAATTTTTCTAACAGTAATCAATCCGAAATTACTACTGCGAATAATGATAAGATATACAGTGAGGGTGTTGGTAATATTACTGTAACGTTTGATGATAATATTAAAAAAGTCATTACTGATGCTTTGTATGTGCCGAAAGTAGCAGCTAATCTTTTGTCTGTCAGCAAAATTGCAGCAAAAGGCTGTGTTTTATTATTTGATGTTAATAAATGTCATATTTACAGGAAGGATAACGTCAATGTGACTGGTTCCAGCGTTGTGACAGCTACTAATGTGGACGGCATTTACAAAATTGATCAGAAAAGGGATAGTTACGTATGTAAGGAAAACCAAGAGCCTAATATTCGCACTGAAGGTAATGCTTTTGTGTCCAACATTAATTCATTGGAACTATGGCATCGTCGCCTGGGGCACTTAAGTTTAGCAGGTATGTTAACACTTCGTGATAAATTAGCGAATGGTATTAAGTTTACCAATGGTGATTTGACACCATGTACTCCTTGTTTTGAGGGTAAACAAAAGAGCAAATCATTTCCGCGTGGTCAGGCACAAGTTTAGTCGTGCTCCTATGAGCACGACTAAACTTGACTTAGTTCATAAGGACATTTGCGGACCTTTTTCGGTCAATAGTTGGAGTGGTTATTGTTATTTTATAACGTTTACGGATGATTTTTCGCGCAAATCGTTTATATACTTTCTTAAACGGAAAGATCAGACGACTGTCTTGAATTCAAAACTTTGGTTGAAAACCAAACTGATCTTAAAATAAAGCGGATTAGGAGCGATAATGGCACAGAATACTGTAATAAAAGTTTCGCGAATCATTTTAAGCAATGCGGTATTATTCACGAAACGACAGTTCCGTATACACCTCAACAAAATGGCGTTGCTGAACGCTTAAATAGAACCCTAATGGAAAAGGCCAGAGCGATGTTGCAAGATGCTGATTTGGGGAAACAATATTGGGCTGAAGCGGTAAATACTGCGTGTTATTTGAAGAACCGTAGTCCAACTGCAGCTGTAAAAGATGCTACTCCTGAAGAATTGTGGACTGGATCTAAAGTGGATCTCAGTAATCTTCGAGTTTTTGGCAGCACAGCTTATGCTCTTACTCCACAACAAAAACGCAAAAAACTTGATCCCAAATCTAAGCCTTACATTATGTTGGGATATTGTGATCATGCCAAAGGTTACAGACTTGGTGATCCAGATGATGGTTCGACGTTGATTAAAGCTCGTTCTGTTGAATTTATTGAAACTGTTCGAGGTATAACCTACAAGATATCAAATACTTTAGAAAGCTCTAAAGATTTGACAAATACTGTTGAAGTTACGGTGTATCAACCAAGTACTTCTCATGGACTTATCCATGAATCTGACAGTGATGAGTTTGCCACACCAGACATATCGTCAACGGATATTGATGTTCTAGATCCTGTTGAAGAAGAATCTTATGTCGAAGAAGTACTTACATCTAATGAACGGGAAGAAACTTCTGTAATGGCGTTGGGACGGAGACCCGAAATGAAACAATGTCTTGCGTTGAATCAATCTCCTTTATTCTCTAGTGTATCATCTTAAATACTAATTAACATCACATCTATACGTGACTAGAGGAAGGACGCCTTGTCAATCAGGAAGACCTTAATTATCACGTACTATTGAGTACGTGCTGATAGTGTAATTCACTATATCACACCTCCCCTGAAAAGGCTAGGCATCCCTTCCCTGAAAAGTAAACTCTTATTTTCTAAATATCTTAGTCCTATTCTTATGAACTATATATTCTTTATTATTCTTTAATATTTTTACATTAGTACCTAGCTCTTCTAAAACTTCAAATGGACCTAAATACAAGTCATTCAATTTATTATAATTTTCATTCTTATACAAGAGTAGATCACCTTTTTTGTAGTGTACTTCCTTACAATCTAAATCATAATTAGTTTTTCTACTTTGTTTTGATATTAATAAGTTGTTCCTGGCATCATTATGAGCTTTTTGCAATCTAAATTTTAACTCCGATGGATAATTGTCGTATACATATAAGGGATCAACTTTACTAACTAAATTACTAGGTACGTTACATGTTTTCCCAAAAACTAGTTCATAAGGGGAGTATTTGGTACTAGTATTTACAGAATTATTATAAGCAAAGCACCAATATGGTATCCAGGTACTCCAATTTGCCGACTGATTCTGTGTTTGTATTCTCAAGTAACATCCGAGATGTTTGTGCCAGTTTTCTAGCGAACCTATACTCTCATGATGATAGGGTGTTGAATTTAACTTATCAATATTTAGCAATTTACATACTGTTTCTAACGTGGAATTAATAAATTCCGTTCCACAGTCAGTCGCAATAACCCTGGGAGTACCATATCGTAAAATAAAATTTTCAGTAAAAACCCTAGCAACAGTTTCAGCTGACTTATCAAGTATTGGGTAAGCTTCTACAAACTTTGTCAATTCGCATTGTATTGTTAATATATATTTATTACCCAAATTATCGACCTCCAACGGCCCCACAATATCTAAATATAATTTTTCAAAAGAAGTAGATGCTGTAGTGGTTATTACCATTTTCTCTTTATTATTTTTATTACAAAATTTCTGCTTTTGGCAATCTTTACAGCGAGTCACATATTCAGTTATGTCTTTTTGCATATTACTCCAAAAATATTTTTTTCGAATATTCTTAGTCATTTTATTTATGCCTACATGACCACTTGTCGGCAATAAATGATAATCATTTAGTATAACACGTATCAAGTCTTTATTTGTAACATGTTCAACTTGGTTATTAATAATACATAACCGCGGTAATTCTTTATGTTTCATGAAAGTTTGGGTCAAAATTTTAATAAACTTTTTATTAAACCCATTTTTAATCACAACGACTTCTACAATATTATATTTTTTACATAATGCACTCAGTTCTCCTATCGTTGCGTCTCGGCGCGCCTCCGTTAGTAGAGATTCCTGATTTATGTAAATAGTAGAGTCACTAAATAACATATCACCCGTCTGTGAGACGTATCTTTTCTTTTTCCTCAACTTCACGAAGTTTTCATACGAACAAATATCTAACCTTACATCATTTTGTGATTTCTGCATAATATCTACCACTCTTGGTTGCCTATGATCAACAGGGGGCTCAACCCTGCTACTTCCAGAGGTAGCGGGTTCATTATTTTGCTCCATGGTTCTTTTCATTGAACGGGTTACTACCCCCAAAAAATTTGAATTTAGATTTTTTAACTCGTCTGATGTTATAATGACTCTCGATAAGGCATCTGCCGTTACATTTTCGGAACCTTTTATGTATTCAATATCGAAATCATATTCTTCTAAACAAAGTCTAAACTTAGTTAAACGGCTACTAGGATCTTTTATGCTAAATAAATGAACCAATGGTCTATGATCTGTTAATACTTTAAATTTTCGTCCGTATAAATATGGTCGAAAATGTTTTATAGCCCACACTACCCCTAATAACTCTTTATGAATGGTTGGGTAGTTTATTTCTGAACTGTTTAATTGTCTGCTTGCATAAGCTACGGGCTTATTATTTCCATTTGATAATACAGCCCCCAAGGCTACCCCTGACGCATCGGTTTGCAACCGGAAAACATTATCTTTTCCAAAATCTGGATAATCTAAGACAGGAAATGAACTAAGTGACTTTTTTAAGGTCTGAAATGCCACGTCACATTCTTCCGTCCACTGAAACTCGACATGTTTCTTACAAAGACGGTTTAGTGGGTACACTATTGTGGCAAAGTTTTTTATGAATTTTCTATAAAAGTTCGCAAAAGCCACAAAACGACGAATCTCATTTACATTTTTAGGTACTGGGAACTTTTCCAAGACCTCGATTTTACTGTTGTCTGGCAACACCCCGTTTGGCGTAATAACATGCCCTAAATAATTAATTTCTTTCCTCAAAAATTCGCACTTACAAGGGTTTAGTTTTAAATTAACTGACCTAAACCTCTCAAATACACTCATTAAATTTGTATTATGCTGCGATAGGCTTTTCCCGAAAACTATTACGTCATCGAGATATAGAAAACATATCTCGTGATTTAAACCCGATAGAGCCATAGACATAAGTTTAGAAAATACGCTAGGACTCGTTTTGAGACCCATAGGTAATCTTTTCAGTTGATATTGCTTATCAGCTGTAAAAGAAGTGAATTTCCTACATTCTGGTGATAACCCTAGCTGGTAATAACTAGAACTGAGGTCTAAATGAGAATAGTATAAGCATCCCGAAAGTGAGTCAATAATTTCTTGTATATTTGGTAACGGGAACTTTTCGTCTACTATTTTTTTATTTAAAAGTCTATAATCTATTACGATTCTCCACTTTTTTTCACCGCTACTGTCAGCTTTTTTCGGAAGTAATAATAATGGAGAAGACCATTCGCTGGTACACTCTTCGATAATATCTTCTTCTAACAATTTACCTACCTGTTTTATTAACTCAGCCTTCTGAGCGTGCGGTATTCTATACGGTTTGACATAAACAGGAGACGCGTCATTTTGCAGTTTAATGTTGTACTCGTATAAGTTTGTAACGGATAGCTTATCACCCGGCATATGAAAGATATCTGCATATTTTGCACATATTTTCTCAATAGACCGTCTCTCTTCATCACCAAGATATGTTTTTAATTTAAGAAAATCGAATAGTTGTTTAACCCTCTCGACAGATTTTCCCTTTTCCGTATCAAAAGAGCATACGAAATAATCCGAGTATTTTCTAATTTTCGGGCTAAAGTTATTTAATTTTACATCTTCTTCCCGTGTGTTTAAAAATCGCACCGGAATCTTTTTCCCGTCTCCTACTACCACGGCGCCTGCTACAAATACGCCTGCAATAACTTCCTCCGCTAAAATGACACATTCGCCCTTTATCTCTGACGAAACATATTTTACGACCTCACATCTCCCTGGAATAGTCGTTATTATGTTTTTACCTAAGCCTAATTCTAGACTTATCTTATCCTGTAATGTAACCAGCTTATTTTCATAGTTAATTTTACAACTATATTTTAATAAAAAATCTTCTCCTAAAATTCCATCATTTTTACAGTGGAAGTTGCTAAACACATAAAACTTATGCCTAAAATTATAATTGTTAACACATAAGTCTAGATAAACATAACCTATTGATACTAAATCCCCACATACTCCTTTAATCTTAATTTCATCCCTTACTAGCTTTGCGTCGCGGGACACGCTACGGAGTTTATTTAACCAATCTAACTTTAAAATTGAAATGCTTGCTCCTGTGTCTACTAATAGAGATATTTGAGTTTGACTACAAGTAAAACAAACGTAATTACCACTACCATAACTACAAATATCTACCTCAGCGCTATTCAGAACGAAAAAAATCATCGCTATGATGTTCGTTCTGACGTATACTCTGACGTTCACTTTCGTTCTCGTCATTAGACTGTTCTGCTGAGTCAACTAAGAAATGTACATTCCTACGTTTATTATGAGGTGACGTAAACCTGGTGTTGCGCTGACCCTGAAACCTATTCGAGTTATAGTAGGCACGACCCTGACCTTGCTGACTCGTCGCGTTGTTGTTACGTGACTTATTATATTGTTGATGATAGTTTTTATTTATCTTTTCAAATCGCTGGTTCGAAACATAGTTAACATAATTGTTTATTGGTGGTTTCACTACCGAGTCTTCTTGTTCTAAGGCTATAGTTATTGCCTGCCTAACTGTGCTTACGGACCTAGACGTAACTATAATGCTTGTACGAGCATTGTTTAGGCCGTCAGCGAAACGCTTGATAGCCATTTTTTCATTAATCGGCTTTAATAAATTATATGCCGACTCGTCTCCATTAGCCTGTGCTGTACTTAAATCGTTGGACATTTTTTCGATTTCACTACCAAACACTTCTATGGTCTTGTTTCCTTGCCTACATCGTAGCATTCGGTCTAAAATGGCTGTGTATGATTTAATCGGAATTAAAACATTTTTTATATCTTTTATTAGGTCTGCCACAGACACATAAGACTTATTAATTTTTGTTTTAGCACTGCTAGAAAGACGAGTTTTTAAAACAAAATTGATTAACAGAGGCTGGTCCTCGTTTCTAAGGGTACTACTATAATACTCTATTCCGTCTATTAGTTGGTTAATTTGCGTTTCGTCGCAATCTACTACTGGGAGGAGCGTGAGCGCGACTTTTAGATCGAACGTGGCCATGGTTGTGATCGTTTCTGAATGATGCGGGTTAACGAGTGACTCGATTTCCTCAAAATTACATAAAAACTTTGACGATATTGCTTTTGTTATTTGTAATTCTACAGCATCTATCCCTTTTTTACATAAGTCTGCAGATATTTGTTCAAAAATATTTTTAATTTCCTTTGCTCTTAAAAACTTATTCTGCCCCTGAGCGGAATAACGTTTGTCCTTACTTAATTTAATAATAGAGTCTCTAATAGCCTTAAGCTCACTCAAGAGTTCTGACAGGTTTGCCATGAACACACTTTAGAAAAAAAAAATCACTCACACACACACATAGATTCTTGGTAGCATAGTTATATTAATTCGTGCTGGCTTACACGTTCTGTGCTGGTCCAATTGCCCGTCGAACCGCTCTGCGTTCTACCTCTTCTAAAAGTACTATATAGCCCGCTAGTACAACGACGATGGTCAGTAAAAAGATCTCTGAAAGTTGCATCCCAACGGCCAAGGGAGTTGATGCTGCCGCCGATTGAGTTGGTGATTGACTGACAATAATATTGTCTTTAGATTGTGGGTTTCCCATAGTTAAACAATTTTGGCTTACAGTTTTTCTTCTTATTTCCTTCGTCCTTCTTGTAGGCCCGTGTAGCACTATTTTTCTGATATTTTGTAGACTTCAACTAGCGATTTCGCGGCGCGGACTTGTGACACCATGTCACGGTCGCCATGTAATGGCGTTGGGACGGAGACCCGAAATGAAACAATGTCTTGCGTTGAATCAATCTCCTTTATCCTCTAGTGTATCATCTTAAATACTAATTAACATCACATCTATACGTGACTAGAGGAAGGACGCCTTGTCAATCAGGAAGACCTTAATTATCACGTACTATTGAGTACGTGCTGATAGTGTAATTCACTATATCACACTTCGTTGAATAATATTCAACCAGACTCACAAATAATGGAACAGAATATTTCAGACCTGGAAGTTGCTGAAAGTTCTAGACCTAAACGTGATCGCCATCCTCCTATTTGGTTCAAAGATTATGAAGTGAACTATTTCTCTGATTTAGCTTTGATGGGACGCTGTGAGCCTAAAACATATAACGAAGCGATCAAAAGTGAGAATGCTAAAGATTGGATTGAAGCAATGCAAGATGAATATAACTCGCTAATGTCGCATGGTGTCTGGGAACTTGTGGATCGACCTAACAACGGTAATGTGATAAAATCCAAATGGGTTTTCAAAGAAAAAGTAGATCCAAGTGGAAAATTTGAAAAATTCAAAGCACGATTAGTTGCAAAAGGTTTTACTCGACAATATAAAGTTGACTATGATGAAACATTTGCACCTGTTGTGAGACATTGAAAATGATATGGACATTGAACATGTTGATGTCAACACAGCATTTCTCAATGGAGATTTACATGAGCAGATCTATATGGAGCAACCTACCGGTTTTCAAATTGAGGGGCAGAACAAAGTGTGCTTACTCAAAAAGAGTCTATATGGGCTCAAACAAGCCAGTAGAGCTTGGAATAAAAAAGTTCATAATGTTTTGGTCAACAATGGTTATAAACAGTTGAAGAGTGAACAATGTGTGTTCTATAAAGACAAAGTAATAATAGCTTTATATGTTGATGATTTTTTCATATTTAGCTCCAATGATCATCAAAAGAAAATGCTATATGAATTGCTCAGTTCCAAATTTAGTGTCAAATTGCTTGGACCTGTTACACAAGCGTTGGGTATGAAGGTCAAAAGGAACAGCGAGCAAGGGACATTGAAACTGACTCAATCTGAGTATGTGAAAAATATTTTGATAAAGTTTGGAATGGATGATTTTCACAAAGTCGCAACTCCCATGGAAGTGAACTTTAATCCGCCAAAAGCTGAGAAGATTGATGCGAGGTTTCCATATCAGGAATTAATCGGGAGTTTAATGTATCTCGCTGTATGCACTCGTCCTGACATTGCATTTGTGTGCAGTAAGCTCAGCCAATATAACACATGTTATAATGAAACACATTGGCTTGCAGCTAAGCGCGTGCTACGATATTTATCTGGTACAACTGATTACGGACTCAATTTTAGGCGAGGTAGTAACAAATTTGAAATTTCATCTGACGCAGATTGGGCGGGTGATAAAAACGATCGAAAATCCTATTCGGGTTTCGTGAGTAGATTTGGACTGAGTGTAATAAATTGGCATAGCCACAAGCAAAACAATGTTGCTTGTTCTAGTACAGAAGCTGAATATTACGCTCTTGGTACAGCGGTAAAAGAGGCTAAATTCCTACATAATGTTATATATGAATTGAAACCTTTCAATTTATCGCGTGAGCCTATCGTTATTTATAATGACAATAAGAGCACGCTCAAAATAGTTGAAAATCAATGTTACCGCAGAACCAAACACATTGACATACAACACCATTTTATTCAAGAATGTGTTGAGCGTAAGTTGATAAAGATATATTATAAGCCATCTGCTGAATTGGAAGCTGACCTATTCACAAAAGCCTTGCCAAAGGTAAAACACAATTGTTTTGCTAAGTGTCTAGGTTTAATGTAGGTTTTCTTATTTTAATTGATTTTTTTTTTGTTCTACTCATGTGGTGTACTCTTGCAATAATGGTTTTAGTTTATAACTTTATGATTGCTAGAGTAAGGGGCAGTGTTAGAAAACTTAAAGACTCTTTGGTTTATATTTTCCTTTATGTTTTTTCACTTTGATGTATTGCGTTTGAATACGTCTGTCTATTAGAATATTTTGTGTTGTCACAATGTATCAGATTATTTTCTTTGTAAAAATATATTTATTTTCCAGTTCATTTGTATAATTTCACTATCTACATATAGTATTTTATCAGTATCTTACACCGCCAGCGAAGCCATCCTCAGCAAGCAGACACTCCAGAGTTTGAAATTCCTCTGGGCGTAGCAACACATCAGCTTCTTCTTGAGATTCTGAAATAACGGAAATGATTATTTCACTTCATTAAATTTGCAACCTTATCAAATTAATATATTAAGTAAAAAAAAATTATAAAAAATATGGTTGTAAAGTTTAAGAGAAAAAAACATAGGAAGTAGATAAATCAGTTTACCGGTACGACTGGCTGTTGTAGAATTGGATTCCAGTGACGTCTCAGTTTCAGGCTCTGGTGGCGTCACGGTTTCCTGTACCGATGTCGGCGCAAACTCACGTGGAATCGGCAGGAACGTGAAACTTTTGAAAAATCCTCCGAACAGATCGGAGGATGTTGACGGCTGGGGCTCGTTAGTCTCATCCTGTTGACAAAATAAATAATTTAGTACCTAATAATCTAACTTCTTACACTATTAAGACTAGTGCACAATGACATATAAAATTAACTTACGGAGCGCTGTTTTATTCGTTTTGCAGGTTGCTCGTTAAATGTCTCTTCATCCCAGTGCCTTTTCTGTAAAAAAGTATAAGTGGAATTAATTTCAGATAAACAAGTTTCAAATATTAAATTTCGCATATCAATATGAATGTCATCTTACGCCTCGCCCAGCGCCAGTGTTGGCTTCGGAATGAGATTTCCAAACTGCGACATATAGTCTGCTGCGTGCCGCAGTGCTATTCCCGTCATCAGTTTGGACTTCTTCTTCTGCCGCTTGACTCTGCCCAGCACCGGTGTCAGCATCGTTGCTCGAAGATGAGGGATTTGTTATTTGGTGTCTTATCTATTAAGAAACAATTATATAAATTTTGGAAGAATAAATGAGGCAAAGGTTTGCTGATCGATAATACTTCACTTACGCTGCTGACGTTCTGCGACGAATGACTAGAGCATGCTTGCTCGTCGTCGTTAGGTGATTCGTCTTCGAATTCTGAACCCAACTCGCTCTCCAATCGGGCAACTGCAAATGTCAAAATGTAATTGTAACACCAACTATAAATTATTAGAAAAACTCTTTCAAAACTAATGGTTACAGAAAACTTACTCTCCGCCTCCAAGGCTTCGTTTTCCGCGCGTATCTCTTCGTTGGATGGCGTTGGGTCTTGGCGTTGGAGATGCATAATGGTTAGAGCAAGCAGCTCTGCCAATTTTATCTGTAAAAATAATAACAAAAATATCTTTTATTGTTGAAATTTTGCATTCACAATGCTATATAGAAATAGGATAAAATGTTTACTAAAAAAAAATTATCAATAATCGTATAAAAATTTTAAAAGGTAAACTCAGAGAGTGCTAGAACCGTCCCGTCCCGTTCGTTTACTTACCTTTCGAACCAGGCCCATCGCTTGTTGAAGATCTGAGGCGGCTTCTCCTTGCTCAACGCGACGCTCCTTCTCGTACCGGGCATTGCGGGCGCGTTGCTCTTCCTACGAAAACAATTCAAAACATTAGGGCATATAAAAACTATATTAAAATTTACAGTGATTAGCACTACCATCACTTTATGTGTACCAACCGCAGTGATTGGAGGCCTGTTGTGCCCACGTGGTCTGCCGCGCTTGCGCTCAGGTTGAGGTGTATTGTTCTGTAAACAGTTGAAAAATATTAATCTCCATAAAAGATAATGCAAATTATTTAAAAAACGAACAAAACCGTACGTACTTCACCGTCCATGACTTAAAAAAGTATCGAACAAATTAAATATCGCTACTGTAACTTGGGATCTGGCCACTCCAGGTATGCAAATAGCAATGGTTTACATAAATCTCTACGGGGCTTTATATACGGCGCGCGCGCACCCCCGACCCCGCCTCGCCCCCTTTCCCCTTTAGGCCGCCATGGGTCCAGTTCCGTACTGAGTACCTGATGAAATAAAGGTTAGTATAATGTTATAAAGACAATGTTTTACTTAGTAAACATAAAAAAAACAACTTACATTTAACGAGTAGAACGGTCAGAGAGAAAAGCAAACTATTGTTTTGATCATTTTAAAAATAATTCTTGTGTTCTCTGATCCTAGTCTAATTCTTGTGTTTTTTATCTATCTTAGGGTGAATTCGACCAAACTGGAATAAGACTTACTCCGAGATTAGTCTATACAAATTCGGCGTTTAATCTAGGTATAAGACCTTTTTCCAGTTTGGTCGAATCCACCCTTAGTCAGTTAATACATGATTTCCCTTATCCTTGGAACTGCAGTTACCAACATACTATATGAAACAAGCTCCAACAGTGCACAAAACAGTTCAAGTTTAAACTGAATTTTTGTAGGAAGTCTTAAACAATTCTTACACATTCCACTTTCTAAAAGTTTTAGTAAAAAGTCGGTTAACATCGGTCACATATTCTGATCACGGCATATTATTATTGTTATTCGCGCCAAAGAAAAGAGTCGTAATTATTTTGTACCTTTCACAATTTTGTTGATATCTATATAAATAAAAATCTATCGCCTTCACGGAACACTTTAGAACGTCTGCTCGTATTGAGCTAATTTTTGTAGTTGTATTTTTCAATGTCCGCTCGGGTTTGATAAAAAAAAATGGAAATACGTCACGGGAGAGCTAAGGGGTTTTCACGCAGACAAAATCACGGGTGGGCCGCTAGTTTAAAATAAACTTTGGAGATGTATTTCGGCGTAACTAAGCAAGGAGCTTTTTAAATCAGAAATCTGTAGAATACTATTGATTTTTAAATTTTTTAATCTTCCGCTATCACATAGTTGATCACGTCTTCAGTATATAACTATCACTTTGATGTCTTTTGTGTACATTTTTTTATACCTATCACAACTATCACGTTATATTAACCTATTTTAACACAGCGAAACTAGGATAGAGAAAGGTAAAAAGTGTGATATTGGTATTATATCATCCTCGTTTAAATTGAAAAGTACTACCTACTTAAATAACTTTGAAAAAAAACAAGACAATAGTTGTTTTAAATCAGATAGCTCATGATTGTCTTGTTAACAAAAGCATTCGATTGGTAGTGTTTTTATAACTATGTCACTTTCCAAAGTAGATTAGCTTATTACCAAATGTTATTTATTTTGTCATTAACATACCTAGTTACAGTCAAGGTAATGAGATTAAGAAAGGGCTATTTTATGATTATTTTAGTTTCCTAATAGTTCCAATGTGTAATTTGCTAATCACTTTTAATTTACACAAATAGTGACTCCTAACATTGAAATCGCGGCGCCAATAGACACAATAGAAATTCTATTCATTGAGTACTAGTCAGTGCGCGGCCGCAGTTGAAAAGTTAATAGCTGTATTCTTTGTAGATACCATGTAACATGAATTCAAGAATGCTTACGGACTAAGTTTTCTTTTGACGACAAGGAAAATAAATAGTAGGAATTTTCTATATGTTTTAAAGATCGCAGCGCCATCGAGCGAAGTCCGTTTTGTATTGAATAATTCAATAATATCGCTTTGTAGCACTATGCAAGCAATTGTCTACAGTTTTGCTACGACCGTAGCGCAACGTGGTTTTCTGTAGCAGTGTCTTGTTTTGATAACTGCGTTGATAGGTATAATATTTGTATTTATTTAATGCTGCTGTGGTTCAAGGAGTAAAAGTATTTTTCTCGTTTTGTTCGAAATAGTGAATTACAAGATAGTATTAATATCAAAATTATACGTTGTAAAGAATTGGTACTTTAGTATTCATCAGAGAGTTTTTTTATTAAGCCGGATATGCGAAGCTTGACAAAGGATGTAACCTTAAGTAGGTATTATCTGCTTATTGACTTAAAACAGGTTAGCCACAAACATTTAGGATTAGTTATAATGGAATATTAGATAATCAAGGTACGCTAGTGTCATAATCCGAAACAAAGGAGTTTCATTGTTTCAATAGTTAATGGGATAATGTTCGACATTTAACTTGAATATAATAAAAAAATTACAGAACTAAAGAATAGATTACCTATACATGTACCTAAAGGTGAGCATTAGTGAACAATCCAACATTACTTTAACAAGTAAATTGGCGTTCAAATGTATGTTTTACTTTTACATACAACCGCTTGTTAAATCACTTATATTGTAAGTTGTTTTATTACGATAGTTGATATCAAGGGTTGTTAGAAGTTAAGTTTACTGAAATAAAACCGCGTGTACCCGACAAAAACGAAAGGGTATTGTAGGTATCTCTGCAATATTATAAAAGTTTCGGAACCCGTTGACATTGTTAGGTACGGATGGAAGTTAATTATCCAAGCAAAAAAAATAACAATTTGTTAGCCTAAAGAAGAGGTGAAGATCTCCATTTCATTCGCCCATTCAACGCGAGCGTATTTCCCCGTTTGGCCACTGTTAGTATAATTAAGTAGTAAAAAGCTTATTACTTTATTTATGATGCCGACTTTTTTAAATTAATTTATACGAATGAAGCAGTCCTAAGTAACCAGTATAATAGCCAGTATTACCAGCTTATCGAGTAATATTGAATTTATTTCAGAAATAGCAGAGTCGGCATACATCAAACGATGCCAGCCCATTGTCCAGGTTCATACAAAGACATTGAAGGTTGTTGAAAACAAACATTGTTTCAAAAATTAGCAGTGTCGGTATTTATTGAGTTATAATACAGTAAACAGTGGTTTTTGTCCTAATGCAGTCTGCAGATATTATCAACAACATAGAAAACAGTCTCACAGCAGGGCTGGACATTCGCCTACAATACCACACTGTTATTGGTATTCCCGCACCACAACCCCACATCATATTATTATTTGTATAAAATGTATATAAATGTGTGTGTAAATGTTGTATATAAATGTGTTTGCTAAATGTATTTCAATACTCTAGGCAATGTTATTTTTGTGTTGTTTCCATTTTTTGTGTTTTGTAGTTTTTTCGTTTTGACAAGGAATTCCGATGCAATATTAGCATCGGAATTCCATAATTCTCAGTCGTGATGATAACGTTGCAATTTTAATTAACTCATTACCAAAAAGTGTCCTAAAACTATGTCATATTGCTACAGCGATGCGCTAATTACCTTATGTTGCTTTTTTACCGTTAACATAGCTCGTTAGAGACAATTTTATTAGCAAAGGATTTTTATGGTTATCTTAGCTTTCTAATATGTCCATTATGCAATTTAGTTAATCACTAAAGAGCGTTTATGAATCCGGTAACTCAAATAGTATTTATTTTTTGTGGATATCAGATAAAATACAGTCACGAATATGCTTAGAGAGTTAAGACGCTTTTTTTGCTTATTTAAGATCATTTAAATACTTGTACCCGGTACCCGGTGGACCCGGGTATGTCCTAAAACTACGACCAGCCACCGGAGGACGGGCTGCAGCGTCCTCTAGCTAAACGGTGACCCGCTGCGATCCCCAAGCCGCCTGCCAAGCGTGGGGATTATGGCAAACCCCCCCCCCCCCCCCATGACAGACAATATTTGCCCACGGCCCCCAGTCCCCGGCAGCTCCTTTATCCCTGGCCCAACGGGTAGCTGGTCAGGTAACGGAGGAGCAGGGGGTGCGAAGAATCACCGGCAGTTGCTCGGCTACCCACACACCCACCAACGAACCTTGGCCCTGGCAACACACAACATCCGCACGTTGAGGACCGATGCAAAGATTGTAGAGCTGGAGGAAGAATTGAGCAGATTGCGGTGGGACATCATGGGACTATCAGAAATCCGACGAGAGGGGCAGGATATGGTAGTCCTTGATTCTGGCAACATGCTCTTCTTCCGGGAAGGAGAACGAAAATCCCAGGGTGGTGTTGGGTTTCTCGTCCGCAAGTCCCTTGTTAACAACGTTATCAAGGTCGATAGTGTGTCAGGTAGAGTTGCGTACCTTATACTCAGAATCACCGATCGGTATTCGCTGAAGGTCATACAGGTATATGCACCAACCTCGACACACCCTGACGAAGAAGTAGAGGCTCTGTATGAGGAGATATCTGAAGCCATACATTCCTCCGAAACGTACTTCACCGTTGTTATGGGGGACTTCAATGCAAAGGTAGGCACAAGGAACGGCGATGAGTTGAGAGTGGGGCAATATGGATATGGACAGCGGAACCAAAGGGGCCAACGGTTGGTCGACTTTATGGAGAAGGAGGAACTCTTTTTGATGAACTCTTTCTTCCGGAAGCGACCAACCAGGAAGTGGACGTGGATAAGCCCCGATGGTTCAACCAGAAATGAGATCGACTTCATCATGACGACCAAGAAGCGTATATTCAGTGATGTCTCCGTGATCAGTAGGGTGAAAACCGGTAGCGATCACCGGATTGTTAGAGGCACACTGAATATCAACATCAAGCTCGAGAGGTCACGTCTGGTGAAGTCCACACTCCGTCCTGGCCCTGCCCAGATCCAGAGCCCGGAACACTTTCAACTCGAACTCCAAAATCGCTTCCAGTGCCTAGCCGAGTGCGAAACTGTGGACGAGATCAGCAGCAGGCTTGTGGAAACTGTCCAAGCTGTGGGGTCTAAGTTCTTTAAGACCCCACGCCGGAAAAGGCCTCAAAAGCTCTCAGACGGAACCATTAAGTTAATGGAAGACCGGAAAGAAATGATACTGCAATCTTCAGCTGATATGTCGGAATATGGCAAACTCAATAGACGAATCTCGAAATCTGTGCGACACGACCTGCGCTCCTATAGTGCTAAATGCATTAGGGACGCAATTGCGCGGAACCAAGGCGCCAAAGTGTTCGCAAAGAATTCGTCTATTGGTCAGAGCCAAATGACTAAGCTGAAGATCGAGGACGGCAGTGTCATTTCGTCGAAGCCGGAGATTCTGAGAGAGCTCGAGAGGTTTTATGGACAGTTGTACACCTCAACACAAGAGCCCGCTGTTGGTACAGCTCAGGACACCAGAGCTAAGTTAACCCGACACTATACCGAAGATATCCCTGACATCAGCCTGTATGAGATTAGTATGGCTCTTAAACAGCTTAAAAACAACAAGGCGCCGGGTGATGACGGAATTACCACTGAACTTCTGCGAGCGGGTGGAAAACCGATACTCGTAGTCCTCCAGAAGTTGTTTAATTCCGTCATGCTCGAAGGTACTACGCCAGAAGCATGGCACAGGAGTGCGGTGGTGCTCTTCTTCAAGAAAGGCGATAACACCTTATTGAAGAATTATAGACCCATCTCACTCCTGAGCCATGTGTACAAGCTGTTTTCGAGAGTCATTACGAACCGTCTCGAACGCAGGTTTGACGACTTCCAGCCTCCCGAACAAGCCGGTTTCCGAAAAGGCTTTAGTACCATAGACCACATACATACGCTCCGCCAGATTATACAGAAGACTGAGGAGTATAATCGGCCCTTATGTTTAGCGTTTGTGGACTATGAGAAAGCCTTCGATTCTATCGAAACCTGGGCTGTGTTGCAGTCCCTCCAGCGTTGCCATATCGACTATAGGTATATCGAAGTGTTGAAATGTTTGTATAGAAACGCTACTATGTCGATCCGATTACAAGACGAGAGTACGAAACCAATCCAATTGCAGAAAGGTGTGAGACAGGGAGACGTCATATCTCCGAAACTGTTCACAAATGCGTTGGAGGACATTTTCAAGCTCTTGAATTGGAACGGATTCGGCATCAACATTAATGGCGAATACATCACTCACCTTCGTTTTGCCGATGATATAGTCATAATGGCGGAGTCGCTGGAGAACCTCAACACCATGCTCAGCGACCTCAATATCGTATCCCAACAGGTGGGTCTTAAAATGAACATGGACAAGACGAAGATCATGTCGAATGTCCATGTTGAACCCGTACCGGTAATTGTTGGGAGCGATACTATCGAAGTTGTCGACCACTACACCTACTTAGGACAGATTGTCCAGTTAGGTAGGTCCAACCTCGACAAAGAGGTCGCCCGGAGAATCCAACTCGGATGGGCAGCGTTCGGGAAATTACGAGATATCTTTGCATCGAAGATTCCGCAGTGCCTAAAGACAAAGGTCTTTAACCAATGTGTGTTGCCGGTGATGACATATGGCACCGAAACGTGGTCCTTAACTGTTGGCCTTTTAGAAAAGCTCAGAGTCACACAGCGAGCAATGGAGAGAGCTATGCTCGGAGTTTCTTTGCGCGATAGAATCCGAAACGAGGATATTCGCCAAAGAACCGGAGTTGCCGACATAGCTCGTAAGATTTGCAAGCTGAAGTGGCAATGGGCAGGCCACATCGCTCGACGAACCGACAACCGTTGGGGAAGAAAGGTTCTCGAGTGGAGACCACGCACTGGAAGACGCAGTGTTGGTAGGCCTCCCACTAGGTGGACCGACGACATCGTGAGAGTCGCAGGCAACCGGTGGATGCGAGTGGCGAGTTGTCGGTCAGGATGGAGGTCAAAGGGGGAGGCCTATGTTCAGCAGTGGACGTCTTCAGGCTGGTGATGATGATGATGAAATACTTGTAACATCGTGACGCAAGACGAAGCGCCATCGAACTAAGGTCGTTTATTATTTAATTTTGATTATTCAATTAGATCGCTTCGTACCACTATGAAACCAATTGTCTACACTATTGATACGACCGTAGCGCAACATGGTTTGCCGTCGCATTTCCTTGTTTTGATAATGCGTTGATATAATATTTGGTTTCGGTTAATACTGGTGTAGTCCAAAGAGTAGAAGACATTTTGTTGCGTTCAAAATTGAAAAGTGTAAGGTATTACTTTTTCACGGCGAGAGATAGAGTACCTATGTATGCACCTAAAGGTGAGCATTAGGAACGAAGTAGTGGGAATGAAGTTTACAATGAAACCGCGCGTATCCGACAAAAACGAAAAGGGAATTGCATCTACGTGGCATAGTCATCCCGCCGCCATTAAACATTTTTCAAAGTTGCGAAACCCGGTTATACTGTTAGATACGGATAGAAGAATTTGCTACCCTAAAGACGAGGTGAAGATCGCCATTTCATTCGCCCATTCAACCCGAGCATATTTCCTCGTTCTACCACCGTCTAGTAAAATGCTTACTCTTTTATTTATGACGCCGGCTTTCTTTAAAAGCTTCTTACTCTTACTACAAATGCAGCAGTCATAAATAACCGGTATCTTCATCGAGTAATAATGAATTTATTTCACAAACAGATCAGGTCAGTCAACAGTAGACAGGTCATCGAAATTAAGCAGTGTCGGTATCTTTTGAGTTCTTAATCTTTTTGTGTTTTTATTCCTAATTCCAAATGCAGGTGGTTAAAACTGACGCAGGCTGCATATTATTTTGCTGTCAACAACATACAATAATAATCTTACAGCTGGGCTGAACATTCACCTAGAATAGCACATTGATATAGGTAGGTATTTTTACAACCCCAAATCATATTATTATCTGTATAAATGTTTTTGCTAAAAATATTTCAATAATCTAGGAATACTTATTTCTTGTTTTCTTAATTTTTCAGTCGTTATGATAACGGTTTTTATAATTGTCTTAGCTTTCTAATAACATCTTCCTATGTGTTACACGTTAATCAGTATTAATTAAGGAACAAGTGTTTATAAATCGGGAACTCGTAATCTACATTTTTTATAGATATCAGGTAAAATACAGTCGCGAATATGCTTACAGAGTTAAGAACGCTTTTATTTTATAGGATCGTTTAAATACTTTTAAAATCGTAACGAGCACGCGCAAGCCGCAGCGTCCGCCATCGAACTAAGTTCGTTTTGCATTTGATAACTCAATGAATTCGCTTCGTAGCACTGTGTACTGTGTTGTCTACTGCTACGATCGTTGCGCTAATATAGTTTTATGAAGGAGTTTCTTGTTTTGATAACAGCGTTGATAATTTAATATTGGATTTTAGTTAATGCCGCAGTCCATAGATATATGACTACTCGTTTTGTTCAAGACTAAAATTGAAAATTTGTTGGATATTCTTAATAGGAATTCTGTTTGTTATTACAGATAGATAGATGTAGACAGAAAAGCTTTTTGTTAAGCCGGATAAGGTATCCTTGTTTATGAATGTAGCCTAGCTATTATCTACTTATTGTCTTAAAACAGGTTAGCCACAAACATTTTAGATGAATTATGATAGAAAATACAATTGAAGCTGCACTCATGTTACTCGTATAAATAGCTTGTCTGTAATTGTCAAGGTTCTCAGGTTCTATAATCCGAAACAAGAGAATTTGCTAGTTCCAAGAGATAATGGCATAATCCATATCGCTTAAGCTTTTCAATGCAAGCTAAGATTTGACTATAATTAAAATATTACTTAACTTTAGAATAAGATTAACAATAAATATACAGGTGCGCAATCCAATAGGTCAATATAGGAAAGTCCAAAACGATTACGAAGAACTTACGAAGAATCGGTTTTACTTACGTTTCTTATTTCAGAGCTCAGCTGCCGTAAAGCCAGACACAAAAAGAAATTGAATTAGTTAGGTAGTAACTTTTAGGAGTTTTCGTTTAAATAAGGTGTTGAGTAAGTCTGCACCTAAAATTAGGTACTTATATCAGGGGGGGCGTCACGCAGGGGCTACTACTACTACGACTACGCTCTGTGACGTGAAATCGATATCGAGTCAGCGTTGCTTAACGGAATATGAACGCTCGGCTCACACGATAAGTTTTAAATTTCGCGTGAAAGTCGTTAGAGAGTGAACCTTCTGTACGTAGTACTATTCGTTATTCTGTGCTTATATATAAATATGTCTCCGAAGTAAAACCGTTATTTTAATGTATTAATTTCGTCTTTTAAAGTTTGTAATCGCAGTCAGTTAAAAGAAGCAGTATTTTTATTTTGATCATCATCCGCCTTGTGTTACATGAGGAGTTCGGGCTATAACCCACCACGCCCTCTCAATGCGAGTTAGTGGGTTTTACAACAACCGAGACCAACTAAACCTGTATTTTGAAGCACAGAGTACCTTAAGATAATTTATTTGGAGTCGTTCATCCATCCACTTTGAGCATTGAGAAAGAAACAATTGTTTAATGTGAACAATTAATCGAATGATAGTTTTTTCAACGCTTTTGACGTCATGTTTTTATGGCAACAGTGTCTTATCAAACCTCTTAAAATTTACATCCTAAGAGAGCGTTTATAACGCATTTTTTTATTAGTTTTGAATTAATTTATTTAATTTTGACACCAAGGCTACTTACTATAGCTAGGCAATGGAATACTATTATTAATAATACATGGGTGTAAGGAATTCATAGAGCAATTAAAATAAAAAACAGCAATTGTTAACAACATTGATAAATTTATTGTCATAACTATGATGAACAAAATTATATAACATTATCTTAAAATAACAGTTACATAACTTATTTTCTAAATACAACTACATAGCAAGACCTTTAGCAAAATCAATAACACTCTCGTTGAAAAATCTGTAACAAAAGAAAAAAAACATTATATTTGCTATTATTGTCATGTTAAAAGAATTTAATTTAATGTATTCATGTATGTAATTCAATGATATATATAATATTACCTGTACTTCACTTCGTGTGTTCTTCTATTTTGCATTCAACCAACCAACCAACCAACCAACCTGGTGACAAATAAAAACCATTAGGAAAATAATAGGTATACAACTTCAAAAGTAACTACATTAGTAAAAACTGAAAGATTTTATTTAACGAAAGAAAATATTAGAAATAAAGGACAATGACAATGACTAACCTTCGTATAAAGGTAAGGTGTGCTTAATCCATTCGCCTTCGATTAGAGAAGCCTACGGCGGTGGGAAGACATCGAAATCGACGTCCTCGGGCGACGACCAAAAAGGTATCTGAAACAAGCGAGTACGTCGTTAGTTGTATGACAAGCTTTATAAAAAATGATGTAACTGGGAATAAAATATATGTTTTATGACTGTCTTACCCCGTCCGCGAAGACATCCTCAGGAAGTAACGACTCCATGACATTTTCATCCTCCGGACACGACAGTAATTCAGCTTTTTCTGTAATAAGATATACAGAAAGAATTGTTCAATTCAGTAATGACAAAATAAAAGCTCTATTCATGTTTTAACTTACACTACTAATGACAGTAATAAAATATCAAAAACGGATTGAGATTTCAAAATATATATCAATATAAAATCAAAAGTCATACAAACTTACCGGCAGGACTAGATGTGGTAGAGCTCTCCGCATTAGAGTCACTTGCCTGTGACGTCACTGCATCATGATCTGGTGCCGTTACAATCTCGCGTTCTGGGCTTGTCATCGATTCTGGCGGGAAGACATCGAAATTGATGTCCTCAGGCGACGACCAAATAGGTATCTGAAACCAGTTTGTACGCCGTTAGTTGTACGTTAGGCGTTACACGATATCGTTTTAAGCTGAAACAAAAAGATATTATCGAAAAGTGCTAATAAGTTTATGGGTATCTTACACCGCCAGCGAAGCCATCCTCAGCAAGCAGACACTCCAGAGTTTGAAATTCCTCTGGGCGTAGCAACACGTCAGCTTCTTCTTGAGATTCTGAAATAACAGAAATGATTATTTCACTTCATTAAATTTGCAACCTTATCAAATTAATATATTAAGTAAAAAAAAATATAAAAATATGGTTGTAAAGTTTAAGAGAAAAAAACATAGGAAGTAAATAAATCAGTTTACCGGTAGGACTGGCTGTTGTAGAATTGGATTCCAGTGACGTCTCAGTTTCAGGCTCTGGTGGCGTCACGGTTTTTTGTACCGATGTCGGCGCAAACTCACGTGGAATCGGCAGGAACGTGAAACTTTTGAAAAATCCTCCGAACAGATCGGAGGATGTTGACGGCTGGGGCTCGTTAGTCTCATCCTGTTGACAAAATAAATAATTTAGTACCTAATAATCTAACTTCTTACACTATTAAGACTGTGCACAATGACATATAAAATTAACTTACGGAGCGCTGTTTTATTCGTTTTGCAGGTTGCTCGTTAAATGTCTCTTCATCCCAGTGCCTTTTCTGTAAAAAAGTATAAGTGGAATTAATTTCAGATAAACAAGTTTCAAATATTAAATTTCGCATATCAATATGAATGTCATCTTACGCCTCGCCCTGCGCCAGTGTTGGCTTCGGAATGAGATTTCCAAACTGCGACATATAGTCTGCTGCGTGCCGCAGTGCTATTCCCGTCATCAGTTTGGACTTCTTCTTCTGCCGCTTGACTCTGCCCAGCACCGGTGTCAGCATCGTTGCTCGAAGATGAGGGATTTATTATTTGGTGTCTTATCTATAAAGAAAACAATTATATAAATTTTGGAAGAATAAATGAGGCAAAGGTTTGCTGATCGATAATAGTTCACTTACGCTGCTGACGTTCTGCGACGAATGACTAGAGCATGCTTGCTCGTCGTCGTTAGGTGATTCGTCTTCGAATTCTGAACCCAACTCGCTCTCCAATCGGGCAACTGCAAATGTCAAAATGTCATTGTAACACCAACTATAAATTATTAAAAAAACTCTTTCAAAACTAATGGTTATAGAAAACTTACTCTCCGCCTCCAAGGCTTCGTTTTCCGCGCGTATCTCTTCGTTGGATGGCGTTGGGTCTTGGCGTTGGAGGTGCATAATGGTTAGAGCAAGCAGCTCTGCCAATTTTATCTGTAAAAATAATAACAAAAATAATCAATAATCGTATAAAAAATTTAAAAGGTAAACTCAGAGAGTGCTAGAACCGTCCCGTCCCGTTCGTTTACTTACCTTTCGAACCAGGCCCATCGCTTGTTGAAGATCTGAGGCGGCTTCTCCTTGCTCAACGCGACGCTCCTTCTCGTACCGGGCATTGCGGGCGCGTTGCTCTTCCTACGAAAACAATTCAAAACATTAGGGCATATAAAATCTATATTAAAATTTACAGTGATTAGCACTACCATCACTTTAAGTGTACCAACCGCAGTGATTGGAGGCCTGTTGTGCCCACGTGGTCTGCCGCGCTTGCGCTCAGGTTGAGATGTATTGTTCTGTAAACAGTTGAAAAATATTAATCTCCATAAAAGATAATGCAAATTATTTAAAAAACGAACAAAACCGTACGTACTTCACCGTCCATGACTTAAAAAAGTATCGAACAAATTAAATATCGCTACTGTAACTTGGGATCTGGCCACTCCAGGTATGCAAATAGCAATGGTTTACATAAATCTCTACGGGGCTTTATATACGGCGCGCGCGCACCCCCGACCCCGCCCCGCCCCTTATTTTAACCTATTTTAACACAGCGAAACTAGGATTGAGAAAGGTAAAAAGTGTGATATTGGTATTATATTATCATCGTTTAAATTGAAAAGTACTACCTACTTAAATAACTTTGAAAAAAAACAAGACAATAGTTGTTTTAAATCAGATAGCTCATGATTGTCTTGTTAACAAAAGCATTCGATTGGTAGTGTTTTTATAACTATGTCACTTTTCAAAGTAGATTAGCTTATTACCAAATGTTATTTATTTTGTCATTAACATACCTAGTTACAGTCAAGGTAATGAGATTAAGAAAGGGCTATTTTATGATTATTTTAGTTTCCTAATAGTTCCAATGTGTAATTTGCTAATCACTTTTAATTTACACAAATAGTGACTCCTAACATTGAAATCGCGGCGCCAATAGACACAATAGAAATTCTATTCATTGAGTACTAGTCAGTGCGCGGCCGCAGTTGAAAAGTTAATAGCTGTATTCTTTGTAGATACCATGTAACATGAATTCAAGAATGCTTACGGACTAAGATTTCTTTTGACGACAAGGAAAATAAATAGTAGGAATTTTCTATATGTTTTAAAGATCGCAGCGCCATCGAGCGAAGTCCGTTTTGTATTGAATAATTCAATAATATCGCTTTGTAGCACTATGCAAGCAATTGTCTACAGTTTTGCTACGACCGTAGCGCAACGTGGTTTTCTGTAGCAGTGTCTTGTTTTGATAACTGCGTTGATAGGTATAATATTTGTATTTATTTAATGCTGCTGTGGTTCAAGGAGTAAAAGTATTTTTCTCGTTTTGTTCGAAATAGTGAATTACAAGATAGTATTAATATCAAAATTATACGTTGTAAAGAATTGGTACTTTAGTATTCATCAGAGAGTTTTTTTATTAAGCCGGATATGCGAAGCTTGACAAAGGATGTAACCTTAAGTAGGTATTATCTGCTTATTGACTTAAAACAGGTTAGCCACAAACATTTAGGATTAGTTATAATGGAATATTAGATAGTCAAGGTACGCTAGTGTCATAATCCGAAACAAAGGAGTTTCATTGTTTCAATAGTTAATGGGATAATGTTCGACATTTAACTTGAATATAATAAAAAAATTACAGAACTAAAGAATAGATTACCTATACATGTACCTAAAGGTGAGCATTAGTGAACAATCCAACATTACTTTAACAAGTAAATTGGCGTTCAAATGTATGTTTTACTTTTACATACAACCGCTTGTTAAATCACTTATATTGTAAGTTGTTTTATTACGATAGTTGATATCAAGGGTTGTTAGAAGTTAAGTTTACTGAAATAAAACCGCGTGTACCCGACAAAAACGAAAGGGTATTGTAGGTATCTCTGCAATATTATAAAAGTTTCGGAACCCGTTGACATTGTTAGGTACGGATGGAAGTTAATTATCCAAGCAAAAAAAAATAACAATTTGTTAGCCTAAAGAAGAGGTGAAGATCTCCATTTCATTCGCCCATTCAACGCGAGCGTATTTCCCCGTTTGGCCACTGTTAGTATAATTAAGTAGTAAAAAGCTTATTATTTTATTTATGATGCCGACTTTTTAAAATTCATTTATACGAATGAAGCAGTCCTAAGTAACCAGTATAATAGCCAGTATTACCAGCTTATCGAGTAATATTGAATTTATTTCAGAAATAGCAGAGTCGGCATACATCAAACGATGCCAGCCCATTGTCCAGGTTCATACAAAGACATTGAAGGTTGTTGAAAACAAACATTGTTTCAAAAATTAGCAGTGTCGGTATTTATTGAGTTATAATACAGTAAACAGTGGTTTTTGTCCTAATGCAGTCTGCAGATATTATCAACAACATAGAAAACAGTCTCACAGCAGGGCTGGACATTCGCCTACAATACCACACTGTTATTGGTATTCCCGCACCACAACCCCACATCATATTATTATTTGTATAAATGTGTTTGCTAAATGTATTTCAATACTCTAGGCAATGTTATTTTTGAGTTGTTTCCATTTTTTGTGTTTTGTAGTTTTTTCGTTTTGACAAGGAATTCCGATGCAATATTAGCATCGGAATTCCATAATTCTCAGTCGTGATGATAACGTTGCAATTTTAATTAACTCATTACCAAAAAGTGTCCTAAAACTATGTCATATTGCTACAGCGATGCGCTAATTACCTTATGTTGCTTTTTTACCGTTAACATAGCTCGTTAGAGACAATTTTATTAGCAAAGGATTTTTATGGTTATCTTAGCTTTCTAATATGTCCATTATGCAATTTAGTTAATCACTAAAGAGCGTTTATGAATCCGGTAACTCAAATAGTATTTATTTTTTGTGGATATCAGATAAAATACAGTCACGAATATGCTTAGAGAGTTAAGACGCTTTTTTTGCTTATTTAAGATCATTTAAATACTTGTAACATCGTGACGCAAGACGAAGCGCCATCGAACTAAGGTCGTTTATTATTTAATTTTGATTATTCAATTAGATCGCTTCGTACCACTATGAAACCAATTGTCTACACTATTGATACGACCGTAGCGCAACATGGTTTGCCGTCGCAGTTCCTTGTTTTGATAATGCGTTGATATAATATTTGGTTTCGGTTAATACTGGTGTAGTCCAAAGAGTAGAAGACATTTTGTTGCGTTCAAAATTGGAAAGTGTAAGGTATTACTTTTTCACGGCGAGAGATAGCGTACCTATGTATGCACCTAAAGGTGAGCATTAGGAACGAAGTAGTGGGAATGAAGTTTACAATGAAACCGCGCGTATCCGACAAAAACGAAAAGGGAATTGCATCTACGTGGCATAGTCATCCCGCCGCCATTAAACATTTTTCAAAGTTGCGAAACCCGGTTATACTGTTAGATACGGATAGAAGAATTTGCTACCCTAAAGACGAGGTGAAGATCGCCATTTCATTCGCCCATTCAACCCGAGCATATTTCCTCGTTCTACCACCGTCTAGTAAAATGCTTACTCTTTTATTTATGACGCCGGCTTTCTTTAAAAGCTTCTTACTCTTACTACAAATGCAGCAGTCATAAATAACCGGTATCTTCATCGAGTAATAATGAATTTATTTCACAAACAGATCAGGTCAGTCAACAGTAGACAGGTCATCGAAATTAAGCAGTGTCGGTATCTTTTGAGTTCTTAATCTTTTTGTGTTTTTATTCCTAATTCCAAATGCAGGTGGTTAAAACTGACGCAGGCTGCATATTATTTTGCTGTCAACAACATACAATAATAATCTTACAGCTGGGCTGAACATTCACCTAGAATAGCACATTGATATAGGTAGGTATTTTTACAACCCCAAATCATATTATTATCTGTATAAATGTTTTTGCTAAAAATATTTCAATAATCTAGGAATACTTATTTCTTGTTTTCTTAATTTTTCAGTCGTTATGATAACGGTTTTTATAATTGTCTTAGCTTTCTAATAACATCTTCCTATGTGTTACACGTTAATCAGTATTAATTAAGGAACAAGTGTTTATAAATCGGGAACTCGTAATCTACATTTTTTATAGATATCAGGTAAAATACAGTCGCGAATATGCTTACAGAGTTAAGAACGCTTTTATTTTATAGGATCGTTTAAATACTTTTAAAATCGTAACGAGCACGCGCAAGCCGCAGCGTCCGCCATCGAACTAAGTTCGTTTTGCATTTGATAATTCAATGAATTCGCTTCGTAGCACTGTGTACTGTGTTGTCTACTGCTACGATCGTTGCGCTAATATAGTTTTATGAAGGAGTTTCTTGTTTTGATAACAGCGTTGATAATTTAATATTGGATTTTAGTTAATGCCGCAGTCCATAGATATATGACTACTCGTTTTGTTCAAGACTAAAATTGAAAATTTGTTGGATATTCTTAATAGGAATTCTGTTTGTTATTACAGATAGATAGATGTAGACAGAAAAGCTTTTTGTTAAGCCTGATAAGGTATCCTTGTTTATGAATGTAGCCTAGCTATTATCTACTTATTGTCTTAAAACAGGTTAGCCACGAACATTTTAGATGAATTATGATAGAAAATACAATTGAAGCTGCACTCATGTTACTCGTATAAATAGCTTGTCTGTAATTGTCAAGGTTCTCAGGTTCTATAATCCGAAACAAGAGAATTTGCTAGTTCCAAGAGATAATGGCATAATCCATATCGCTTAAGCTTTTCAATGCAAGCTAAGATTTGACTATAATTAAAATATTACTTAACTTTAGAACAAGATTAACAATAAATATACAGGTGCGCAATCCAATAGGTCAATATAGGAAAGTCCAAAACGATTACGAAGAACTTACGAAGAATCGGTTTTACTTACGTTTCTTATTTCAGAGCTCAGCTGCCGTAAAGCCAGACACAAAAAGAAATTGAATTAGTTAGGTAGTAACTTTTAGGAGTTTTCGTTTAAATAAGGTGTTGAGTAAGTCTGCACCTAAAATTAGGTACTTATATCAGGGGGGGGCGTCACGCAGGGGCTACTACTACTACGACTACGCTCTGTGACGTGAAATCGATATCGAGTCAGCGTTGCTTAACGGAATATGAACGCTCGGCTCACACGATAAGTTTTAAATTTCGCGTGAAAGTCGTTAGAGAGTGAACCTTCTGTACGTAGTACTATTCGTTATTCTGTGCTTATATATAAATATGTCTCCGAAGTAAAACCGTTATTTTAATGTATTAATTTCGTCTTTTAAAGTTTGTAATCGCAGTCAGTTAAAAGAAGCAGTATTTTTATTTTGATCATCATCCGCCTTGTGTTACATGAGGAGTTCGGGCTATAACCCACCACGCCCTCTCAATGCGAGTTAGTGGGTTTTACAACAACCGAGACCAACTAAACCTGTATTTTGAAGCACAGAGTACCTTAAGATAATTTATTTGGAGTCGTTCATCCATCCACTTTGAGCATTGAGAAAGAAACAATTGTTTAATGTGAACAATTAATCGAATGATAGTTTTTTCAACGCTTTTGACGTCATGTTTTTATGGCAACAGTGTCTTATCAAACCTCTTAAAATTTACATCCTAAGAGAGCGTTTATAACGCATTTTTTTTATTAGTTTTGAATTAATTTATTTAATTTTGACACCAAGGCTACTTACTATAGCTAGGCAATGGAATACTATTATTAATAATACATGGGTGTAAGGAATTCATAGAGCAATTAAAATAAAAAACAGCAATTGTTAACAACATTGATAAATTTATTGTCATAACTATGATGAACAAAATTATATAACATTATCTTAAAATAACAGTTACATAACTTATTTTCTAAATACAACTACATAGCAAGACCTTTAGCAAAATCAATAACACTCTCGTTGAAAAATCTGTAACAAAAGAAAAAAAACATTATATTTGCTATTATTGTCATGTTAAAAGAATTTAATTTAATGTATTCATGTATGTAATTCAATGATATATATAATATTACCTGTACTTCACTTCGTGTGTTCTTCTATTTTGCATTCAACCAACCAACCAACCAACCAACCTGGTGACAAATAAAAACCATTAGGAAAATAATAGGTATACAACTTCAAAAGTAACTACATTAGTAAAAACTGAAAGATTTTATTTAACGAAAGAAAATATTAGAAATAAAGGACAATGACAATGACTAACCTTCGTATAAAGGTAAGGTGTGCTTAATCCATTCGCCTTCGATTAGAGAAGCCTACGGCGGTGGGAAGACATCGAAATCGACGTCCTCGGGCGACGACCAAAAAGGTATCTGAAACAAGCGAGTACGTCGTTAGTTGTATGACAAGCTTTATAAAAAATGATGTAACTGGGAATAAAATATATGTTTTATGACTGTCTTACCCCGTCCGCGAAGACATCCTCAGGAAGTAACGACTCCATGACATTTTCATCCTCCGGACACGACAGTAATTCAGCTTTTTCTGTAATAAGATATACAGAAAGAATTGTTCAATTCAGTAATGACAAAATAAAAGCTCTATTCATGTTTTAACTTACACTACTAATGACAGTAATAAAATATCAAAAACGGATTGAGATTTCAAAATATATATCAATATAAAATCAAAAGTCATTCAAACTTACCGGCAGGACTAGATGTGGTAGAGCTCTCCGCATTAGAGTCACTTGCCTGTGACGTCACTGCATCATGATCTGGTGCCGTTACAATCTCGCGTTCTGGGCTTGTCATCGATTCTGGCGGGAAGACATCGAAATCGATGTCCTCAGGCGACGACCAAATAGGTATCTGAAACCAGTTTGTACGCCGTTAGTTGTACGTTAGGCGTTACACGATATCGTTTTAAGCTGAAACAAAAAGATATTATCGAAAAGTGCTAATAAGTTTATGGGTATCTTACACCGCCAGCGAAGCCATCCTCAGCAAGCAGACACTCCAGAGTTTGAAATTCCTCTGGGCGTAGCAACACGTCAGCTTCTTCTTGAGATTCTGAAATAACAGAAATGATTATTTCACTTCATTAAATTTGCAACCTTATCAAATTAATATATTAAGTAAAAAAAAATATAAAAATATGGTTGTAAAGTTTAAGAGAAAAAAACATAGGAAGTAGATAAATCAGTTTACCGGTAGGACTGGCTGTTGTAGAATTGGATTCCAGTGACGTCTCAGTTTCAGGCTCTGGTGGCGTCACGGTTTCCTGTACCGATGTCGGCGCAAACTCACGTGGAATCGGCAGGAACGTGAAACTTTTGAAAAATCCTCCGAACAGATCGGAGGATGTTGACGGCTGGGGCTCGTTAGTCTCATCCTGTTGACAAAATAAATAATTTAGTACCTAATAATCTAACTTCTTACACTATTAAGACTGTGCACAATGACATATAAAATTAACTTACGGAGCGCTGTTTTATTCGTTTTGCAGGTTGCTCGTTAAATGTCTCTTCATCCCAGTGCCTTTTCTGTAAAAAAGTATAAGTGGAATTAATTTCAGATAAACAAGTTTCAAATATTAAATTTCGCATATCAATATGAATGTCATCTTACGCCTCGCCCTGCGCCAGTGTTGGCTTCGGAATGAGATTTCCAAACTGCGACATATAGTCTGCTGCGTGCCGCAGTGCTATTCCCGTCATCAGTTTGGACTTCTTCTTCTGCCGCTTGACTCTGCCCAGCACCGGTGTCAGCATCGTTGCTCGAAGATGAGGGATTTATTATTTGGTGTCTTATCTATAAAGAAAACAATTATATAAATTTTGGAAGAATAAATGAGGCAAAGGTTTGCTGATCGATAATAGTTCACTTACGCTGCTGACGTTCTGCGACGAATGACTAGAGCATGCTTGCTCGTCGTCGTTAGGTGATTCGTCTTCGAATTCTGAACCCAACTCGCTCTCCAATCGGGCAACTGCAAATGTCAAAATGTCATTGTAACACCAACTATAAATTATTAAAAAAACTCTTTCAAAACTAATGGTTATAGAAAACTTACTCTCCGCCTCCAAGGCTTCGTTTTCCGCGCGTATCTCTTCGTTGGATGGCGTTGGGTCTTGGCGTTGGAGGTGCATAATGGTTAGAGCAAGCAGCTCTGCCAATTTTATCTGTAAAAATAATAACAAAAATAATCAATAATCGTATAAAAAATTTAAAAGGTAAACTCAGAGAGTGCTAGAACCGTCCCGTCCCGTTCGTTTACTTACCTTTCGAACCAGGCCCATCGCTTGTTGAAGATCTGAGGCGGCTTCTCCTTGCTCAACGCGACGCTCCTTCTCGTACCGGGCATTGCGGGCGCGTTGCTCTTCCTACGAAAACAATTCAAAACATTAGGGCATATAAAAACTATATTAAAATTTACAGTGATTAGCACTACCATCACTTTAAGTGTACCAACCGCAGTGATTGGAGGCCTGTTGTGCCCACGTGGTCTGCCGCGCTTGCGCTCAGGTTGAGATGTATTGTTCTGTAAACAGTTGAAAAATATTAATCTCCATAAAAGATAATGCAAATTATTTAAAAAACGAACAAAACCGTACGTACTTCACCGTCCATGACTTAAAAAAGTATCGAACAAATTAAATATCGCTACTGTAACTTGGGATCTGGCCACTCCAGGTATGCAAATAGCAATGGTTTACATAAATCTCTACGGGGCTTTATATACGGCGCGCGCGCACCCCCGACCCCGCCCCGCCCCTTATTTTAACCTATTTTAACACAGCGAAACTAGGATTGAGAAAGGTAAAAAGTGTGATATTGGTATTATATTATCATCGTTTAAATTGAAAAGTACTACCTACTTAAATAACTTTGAAAAAAAACAAGACAATAGTTGTTTTAAATCAGATAGCTCATGATTGTCTTGTTAACAAAAGCATTCGATTGGTAGTGTTTTTATAACTATGTCACTTTCCAAAGTAGATTAGCTTATTACCAAATGTTATTTATTTTGTCATTAACATACCTAGTTACAGTCAAGGTAATGAGATTAAGAAAGGGCTATTTTATGATTATTTTAGTTTCCTAATAGTTCCAATGTGTAATTTGCTAATCACTTTTAATTTACACAAATAGTGACTCCTAACATTGAAATCGCGGCGCCAATAGACACAATAGAAATTCTATTCATTGAGTACTAGTCAGTGCGCGGCCGCAGTTGAAAAGTTAATAGCTGTATTCTTTGTAGATACCATGTAACATGAATTCAAGAATGCTTACGGACTAAGATTTCTTTTGACGACAAGGAAAATAAATAGTAGGAATTTTCTATATGTTTTAAAGATCGCAGCGCCATCGAGCGAAGTCCGTTTTGTATTGAATAATTCAATAATATCGCTTTGTAGCACTATGCAAGCAATTGTCTACAGTTTTGCTACGACCGTAGCGCAACGTGGTTTTCTGTAGCAGTGTCTTGTTTTGATAACTGCGTTGATAGGTATAATATTTGTATTTATTTAATGCTGCTGTGGTTCAAGGAGTAAAAGTATTTTTCTCGTTTTGTTCGAAATAGTGAATTACAAGATAGTATTAATATCAAAATTATACGTTGTAAAGAATTGGTACTTTAGTATTCATCAGAGAGTTTTTTTATTAAGCCGGATATGCGAAGCTTGACAAAGGATGTAACCTTAAGTAGGTATTATCTGCTTATTGACTTAAAACAGGTTAGCCACAAACATTTAGGATTAGTTATAATGGAATATTAGATAGTCAAGGTACGCTAGTGTCATAATCCGAAACAAAGGAGTTTCATTGTTTCAATAGTTAATGGGATAATGTTCGACATTTAACTTGAATATAATAAAAAAATTACAGAACTAAAGAATAGATTACCTATACATGTACCTAAAGGTGAGCATTAGTGAACAATCCAACATTACTTTAACAAGTAAATTGGCGTTCAAATGTATGTTTTACTTTTACATACAACCGCTTGTTAAATCACTTATATTGTAAGTTGTTTTATTACGATAGTTGATATCAAGGGTTGTTAGAAGTTAAGTTTACTGAAATAAAACCGCGTGTACCCGACAAAAACGAAAGGGTATTGTAGGTATCTCTGCAATATTATAAAAGTTTCGGAACCCGTTGACATTGTTAGGTACGGATGGAAGTTAATTATCCAAGCAAAAAAAAATAACAATTTGTTAGCCTAAAGAAGAGGTGAAGATCTCCATTTCATTCGCCCATTCAACGCGAGCGTATTTCCCCGTTTGGCCACTGTTAGTATAATTAAGTAGTAAAAAGCTTATTATTTTATTTATGATGCCGACTTTTTTAAATTCATTTATACGAATGAAGCAGTCCTAAGTAACCAGTATAATAGCCAGTATTACCAGCTTATCGAGTAATATTGAATTTATTTCAGAAATAGCAGAGTCGGCATACATCAAACGATGCCAGCCCATTGTCCAGGTTCATACAAAGACATTGAAGGTTGTTGAAAACAAACATTGTTTCAAAAATTAGCAGTGTCGGTATTTATTGTGTTATAATACAGTAAACAGTGGTTTTTGTCCTAATGCAGTCTGCAGATATTATCAACAACATAGAAAACAGTCTCACAGCAGGGCTGGACATTCGCCTACAATACCACACTGTTATTGGTATTCCCGCACCACAACCCCACATCATATTATTATTTGTATAAATGTATTTGCTAAATGTATTTCAATACTCTAGGCAATGTTATTTTTGAGTTGTTTCCATTTTTTGTGTTTTGTAGTTTTTTCGTTTTGACAAGGAATTCCGATGCAATATTAGCATCGGAATTCCATAATTCTCAGTCGTGATGATAACGTTGCAATTTTAATTAACTCATTACCAAAAAGTGTCCTAAAACTATGTCATATTGCTACAGCGATGCGCTAATTACCTTATGTTGCTTTTTTACCGTTAACATAGCTCGTTAGAGACAATTTTATTAGCAAAGGATTTTTATGGTTATCTTAGCTTTCTAATATGTCCATTATGCAATTTAGTTAATCACTAAAGAGCGTTTATGAATCCGGTAACTCAAATAGTATTTATTTTTTGTGGATATCAGATAAAATACAGTCACGAATATGCTTAGAGAGTTAAGACGCTTTTTTTGCTTATTTAAGATCATTTAAATACTTGTAACATCGTGACGCAAGACGAAGCGCCATCGAACTAAGGTCGTTTATTATTTAATTTTGATTATTCAATTAGATCGCTTCGTACCACTATGAAACCAATTGTCTACACTATTGATACGACCGTAGCGCAACATGGTTTGCCGTCGCAGTTCCTTGTTTTGATAATGCGTTGATATAATATTTGGTTTCGGTTAATACTGGTGTAGTCCAAAGAGTAGAAGACATTTTGTTGCGTTCAAAATTGGAAAGTGTAAGGTATTACTTTTTCACGGCGAGAGATAGCGTACCTATGTATGCACCTAAAGGTGAGCATTAGGAACGAAGTAGTGGGAATGAAGTTTACAATGAAACCGCGCGTATCCGACAAAAACGAAAAGGGAATTGCATCTACGTGGCATAGTCATCCCGCCGCCATTAAACATTTTTCAAAGTTGCGAAACCCGGTTATACTGTTAGATACGGATAGAAGAATTTGCTACCCTAAAGACGAGGTGAAGATCGCCATTTCATTCGCCCATTCAACCCGAGCATATTTCCTCGTTCTACCACCGTCTAGTAAAATGCTTACTCTTTTATTTATGACGCCGGCTTTCTTTAAAAGCTTCTTACTCTTACTACAAATGCAGCAGTCATAAATAACCGGTATCTTCATCGAGTAATAATGAATTTATTTCACAAACAGATCAGGTCAGTCAACAGTAGACAGGTCATCGAAATTAAGCAGTGTCGGTATCTTTTGAGTTCTTAATCTTTTTGTGTTTTTATTCCTAATTCCAAATGCAGGTGGTTAAAACTGACGCAGGCTGCATATTATTTTGCTGTCAACAACATACAATAATAATCTTACAGCTGGGCTGAACATTCACCTAGAATAGCACATTGATATAGGTAGGTATTTTTACAACCCCAAATCATATTATTATCTGTATAAATGTTTTTGCTAAAAATATTTCAATAATCTAGGAATACTTATTTCTTGTTTTCTTAATTTTTCAGTCGTTATGATAACGGTTTTTATAATTGTCTTAGCTTTCTAATAACATCTTCCTATGTGTTACACGTTAATCAGTATTAATTAAGGAACAAGTGTTTATAAATCGGGAACTCGTAATCTACATTTTTTATAGATATCAGGTAAAATACAGTCGCGAATATGCTTACAGAGTTAAGAACGCTTTTATTTTATAGGATCGTTTAAATACTTTTAAAATCGTAACGAGCACGCGCAAGCCGCAGCGTCCGCCATCGAACTAAGTTCGTTTTGCATTTGATAATTCAATGAATTCGCTTCGTAGCACTGTGTACTGTGTTGTCTACTGCTACGATCGTTGCGCTAATATAGTTTTATGAAGGAGTTTCTTGTTTTGATAACAGCGTTGATAATTTAATATTGGATTTTATTTAATGCCGCAGTCCATAGATATATGACTACTCGTTTTGTTCAAGACTAAAATTGAAAATTTGTTGGATATTCTTAATAGGAATTCTGTTTGTTATTACAGATAGATAGATGTAGACAGAAAAGCTTTTTGTTAAGCCTGATAAGGTATCCTTGTTTATGAATGTAGCCTAGCTATTATCTACTTATTGTCTTAAAACAGGTTAGCCACGAACATTTTAGATGAATTATGATAGAAAATACAATTGAAGCTGCACTCATGTTACTCGTATAAATAGCTTGTCTGTAATTGTCAAGGTTCTCAGGTTCTATAATCCGAAACAAGAGAATTTGCTAGTTCCAAGAGATAATGGCATAATCCATATCGCTTAAGCTTTTCAATGCAAGCTAAGATTTGACTATAATTAAAATATTACTTAACTTTAGAACAAGATTAACAATAAATATACAGGTGCGCAATCCAATAGGTCAATATAGGAAAGTCCAAAACGATTACGAAGAACTTACGAAGAATCGGTTTTACTTACGTTTCTTATTTCAGAGCTCAGCTGCCGTAAAGCCAGACACAAAAAGAAATTGAATTAGTTAGGTAGTAACTTTTAGGAGTTTTCGTTTAAATAAGGTGTTGAGTAAGTCTGCACCTAAAATTAGGTACTTATATCAGGGGGGGCGTCACGCAGGGGCTACTACTACTACGACTACGCTCTGTGACGTGAAATCGATATCGAGTCAGCGTTGCTTAACGGAATATGAACGCTCGGCTCACACGATAAGTTTTAAATTTCGCGTGAAAGTCGTTAGAGAGTGAACCTTCTGTACGTAGTACTATTCGTTATTCTGTGCTTATATATAAATATGTCTCCGAAGTAAAACCGTTATTTTAATGTATTAATTTCGTCTTTTAAAGTTTGTAATCGCAGTCAGTTAAAAGAAGCAGTATTTTTATTTTGATCATCATCCGCCTTGTGTTACATGAGGAGTTCGGGCTATAACCCACCACGCCCTCTCAATGCGAGTTAGTGGGTTTTACAACAACCGAGACCAACTAAACCTGTATTTTGAAGCACAGAGTACCTTAAGATAATTTATTTGGAGTCGTTCATCCATCCACTTTGAGCATTGAGAAAGAAACAATTGTTTAATGTGAACAATTAATCGAATGATAGTTTTTTCAACGCTTTTGACGTCATGTTTTTATGGCAACAGTGTCTTATCAAACCTCTTAAAATTTACATCCTAAGAGAGCGTTTATAACGCATTTTTTTTATTAGTTTTGAATTAATTTATTTAATTTTGACACCAAGGCTACTTACTATAGCTAGGCAATGGAATACTATTATTAATAATACATGGGTGTAAGGAATTCATAGAGCAATTAAAATAAAAAACAGCAATTGTTAACAACATTGATAAATTTATTGTCATAACTATGATGAACAAAATTATATAACATTATCTAAAAATAACAGTTACATAACTTATTTTCTAAATACAACTACATAGCAAGACCTTTAGCAAAATCAATAACACTCTCGTTGAAAAATCTGTAACAAAAGAAAAAAAACATTATATTTGCTATTATTGTCATGTTAAAAGAATTTAATTTAATGTATTCATGTATGTAATTCAATGATATATATAATATTACCTGTACTTCACTTCGTGTGTTCTTCTATTTTGCATTCAACCAACCAACCAACCAACCAACCTGGTGACAAATAAAAACCATTAGGAAAATAATAGGTATACAACTTCAAAAGTAACTACATTAGTAAAAACTGAAAGATTTTATTTAACGAAAGAAAATATTAGAAATAAAGGACAATGACAATGACTAACCTTCGTATAAAGGTAAGGTGTGCTTAATCCATTCGCCTTCGATTAGAGAAGCCTACGGCGGTGGGAAGACATCGAAATCGACGTCCTCGGGCGACGACCAAAAAGGTATCTGAAACAAGCGAGTACGTCGTTAGTTGTATGACAAGCTTTATAAAAAATGATGTAACTGGGAATAAAATATATGTTTTATGACTGTCTTACCCCGTCCGCGAAGACATCCTCAGGAAGTAACGACTCCATGACATTTTCATCCTCCGGACACGACAGTAATTCAGCTTTTTCTGTAATAAGATATACAGAAAGAATTGTTCAATTCAGTAATGACAAAATAAAAGCTCTATTCATGTTTTAACTTACACTACTAATGACAGTAATAAAATATCAAAAACGGATTGAGATTTCAAAATATATATCAATATAAAATCAGAAGTCATACAAACTTACCGGCAGGACTAGATGTGGTAGAGCTCTCCGCATTAGAGTCACTTGCCTGTGACGTCACTGCATCATGATCTGGTGCCGTTACAATCTCGCGTTCTGGGCTTGTCATCGATTCTGGCGGGAAGACATCGAAATCGATGTCCTCAGGCGACGACCAAATAGGTATCTGAAACCAGTTTGTACGCCGTTAGTTGTACGTTAGGCGTTACACGATATCGTTTTAAGCTGAAACAAAAAGATATTATCGAAAAGTGCTAATAAGTTTATGGGTATCTTACACCGCCAGCGAAGCCATCCTCAGCAAGCAGACACTCCAGAGTTTGAAATTCCTCTGGGCGTAGCAACACGTCAGCTTCTTCTTGAGATTCTGAAATAACAGAAATGATTATTTCACTTCATTAAATTTGCAACCTTATCAAATTAATATATTAAGTAAAAAAAATATAAAAATATGGTTGTAAAGTTTAAGAGAAAAAAACATAGGAAGTAGATAAATCAGTTTACCGGTAGGACTGGCTGTTGTAGAATTGGATTCCAGTGACGTCTCAGTTTCAGGCTCTGGTGGCGTCACGGTTTCCTGTACCGATGTCGGCGCAAACTCACGTGGAATCGGCAGGAACGTGAAACTTTTGAAAAATCCTCCGAACAGATCGGAGGATGTTGACGGCTGGGGCTCGTTAGTCTCATCCTGTTGACAAAATAAATAATTTAGTACCTAATAATCTAACTTCTTACACTATTAAGACTGTGCACAATGACATATAAAATTAACTTACGGAGCGCTGTTTTATTCGTTTTGCAGGTTGCTCGTTAAATGTCTCTTCATCCCAGTGCCTTTTCTGTAAAAAAGTATAAGTGGAATTAATTTCAGATAAACAAGTTTCAAATATTAAATTTCGCATATCAATATGAATGTCATCTTACGCCTCGCCCTGCGCCAGTGTTGGCTTCGGAATGAGATTTCCAAACTGCGACATATAGTCTGCTGCGTGCCGCAGTGCTATTCCCGTCATCAGTTTGGACTTCTTCTTCTGCCGCTTGACTCTGCCCAGCACCGGTGTCAGCATCGTTGCTCGAAGATGAGGGATTTATTATTTGGTGTCTTATCTATAAAGAAAACAATTATATAAATTTTGGAAGAATAAATGAGGCAAAGGTTTGCTGATCGATAATAGTTCACTTACGCTGCTGACGTTCTGCGACGAATGACTAGAGCATGCTTGCTCGTCGTCGTTAGGTGATTCGTCTTCGAATTCTGAACCCAACTCGCTCTCCAATCGGGCAACTGCAAATGTCAAAATGTCATTGTAACACCAACTATAAATTATTAAAAAAACTCTTTCAAAACTAATGGTTATAGAAAACTTACTCTCCGCCTCCAAGGCTTCGTTTTCCGCGCGTATCTCTTCGTTGGATGGCGTTGGGTCTTGGCGTTGGAGGTGCATAATGGTTAGAGCAAGCAGCTCTGCCAATTTTATCTGTAAAAATAATAACAAAAATAATCAATAATCGTATAAAAAATTTAAAAGGTAAACTCAGAGAGTGCTAGAACCGTCCCGTCCCGTTCGTTTACTTACCTTTCGAACCAGGCCCATCGCTTGTTGAAGATCTGAGGCGGCTTCTCCTTGCTCAACGCGACGCTCCTTCTCGTACCGGGCATTGCGGGCGCGTTGCTCTTCCTACGAAAACAATTCAAAACATTAGGGCATATAAAAACTATATTAAAATTTACAGTGATTAGCACTACCATCACTTTAAGTGTACCAACCGCAGTGATTGGAGGCCTGTTGTGCCCACGTGGTCTGCCGCGCTTGCGCTCAGGTTGAGATGTATTGTTCTGTAAACAGTTGAAAAATATTAATCTCCATAAAAGATAATGCAAATTATTTAAAAAACGAACAAAACCGTACGTACTTCACCGTCCATGACTTAAAAAAGTATCGAACAAATTAAATATCGCTACTGTAACTTGGGATCTGGCCACTCCAGGTATGCAAATAGCAATGGTTTACATAAATCTCTACGGGGCTTTATATACGGCGCGCGCGCACCCCCGACCCCGCCCCGCCCCTTATTTTAACCTATTTTAACACAGCGAAACTAGGATTGAGAAAGGTAAAAAGTGTGATATTGGTATTATATTATCATCGTTTAAATTGAAAAGTACTACCTACTTAAATAACTTTGAAAAAAAACAAGACAATAGTTGTTTTAAATCAGATAGCTCATGATTGTCTTGTTAACAAAAGCATTCGATTGGTAGTGTTTTTATAACTATGTCACTTTCCAAAGTAGATTAGCTTATTACCAAATGTTATTTATTTTGTCATTAACATACCTAGTTACAGTCAAGGTAATGAGATTAAGAAAGGGCTATTTTATGATTATTTTAGTTTCCTAATAGTTCCCATGTGTAATTTGCTAATCACTTTTAATTTACACAAATAGTGACTCCTAACATTGAAATCGCGGCGCCAATAGACACAATAGAAATTCTATTCATTGAGTACTAGTCAGTGCGCGGCCGCAGTTGAAAAGTTAATAGCTGTATTCTTTGTAGATACCATGTAACATGAATTCAAGAATGCTTACGGACTAAGTTTTCTTTTGACGACAAGGAAAATAAATAGTAGGAATTTTCTATATGTTTTAAAGATCGCAGCGCCATCGAGCGAAGTCCGTTTTGTATTGAATAATTCAATAATATCGCTTTGTAGCACTATGCAAGCAATTGTCTACAGTTTTGCTACGACCGTAGCGCAACGTGGTTTTCTGTAGCAGTGTCTTGTTTTGATAACTGCGTTGATAGGTATAATATTTGTATTTATTTAATGCTGCTGTGGTTCAAGGAGTAAAAGTATTTTTCTCGTTTTGTTCGAAATAGTGAATTACAAGATAGTATTAATATCAAAATTATACGTTGTAAAGAATTGGTACTTTAGTATTCATCAGAGAGTTTTTTTATTAAGCCGGATATGCGAAGCTTGACAAAGGATGTAACCTTAAGTAGGTATTATCTGCTTATTGACTTAAAACAGGTTAGCCACAAACATTTAGGATTAGTTATAATGGAATATTAGATAGTCAAGGTACGCTAGTGTCATAATCCGAAACAAAGGAGTTTCATTGTTTCAATAGTTAATGGGATAATGTTCGACATTTAACTTGAATATAATAAAAAAATTACAGAACTAAAGAATAGATTACCTATACATGTACCTAAAGGTGAGCATTAGTGAACAATCCAACATTACTTTAACAAGTAAATTGGCGTTCAAATGTATGTTTTACTTTTACATACAACCGCTTGTTAAATCACTTATATTGTAAGTTGTTTTATTACGATAGTTGATATCAAGGGTTGTTAGAAGTTAAGTTTACTGAAATAAAACCGCGTGTACCCGACAAAAACGAAAGGGTATTGTAGGTATCTCTGCAATATTATAAAAGTTTCGGAACCCGTTGACATTGTTAGGTACGGATGGAAGTTAATTATCCAAGCAAAAAAAAATAACAATTTGTTAGCCTAAAGAAGAGGTGAAGATCTCCATTTCATTCGCCCATTCAACGCGAGCGTATTTCCCCGTTTGGCCACTGTTAGTATAATTAAGTAGTAAAAAGCTTATTATTTTATTTATGATGCCGACTTTTTTAAATTCATTTATACGAATGAAGCAGTCCTAAGTAACCAGTATAATAGCCAGTATTACCAGCTTATCGAGTAATATTGAATTTATTTCAGAAATAGCAGAGTCGGCATACATCAAACGATGCCAGCCCATTGTCCAGGTTCATACAAAGACATTGAAGGTTGTTGAAAACAAACATTGTTTCAAAAATTAGCAGTGTCGGTATTTATTGTGTTATAATACAGTAAACAGTGGTTTTTGTCCTAATGCAGTCTGCAGATATTATCAACAACATAGAAAACAGTCTCACAGCAGGGCTGGACATTCGCCTACAATACCACACTGTTATTGGTATTCCCGCACCACAACCCCACATCATATTATTATTTGTATAAATGTGTTTGCTAAATGTATTTCAATACTCTAGGCAATGTTATTTTTGAGTTGTTTCCATTTTTTGTGTTTTGTAGTTTTTTCGTTTTGACAAGGAATTCCGATGCAATATTAGCATCGGAATTCCATAATTCTCAGTCGTGATGATAACGTTGCAATTTTAATTAACTCATTACCAAAAAGTGTCCTAAAACTATGTCATATTGCTACAGCGATGCGCTAATTACCTTATGTTGCTTTTTTACCGTTAACATAGCTCGTTAGAGACAATTTTATTAGCAAAGGATTTTTATGGTTATCTTAGCTTTCTAATATGTCCATTATGCAATTTAGTTAATCACTAAAGAGCGTTTATGAATCCGGTAACTCAAATAGTATTTATTTTTTGTGGATATCAGATAAAATACAGTCACGAATATGCTTAGAGAGTTAAGACGCTTTTTTTGCTTATTTAAGATCATTTAAATACTTGTAACATCGTGACGCAAGACGAAGCGCCATCGAACTAAGGTCGTTTATTATTTAATTTTGATTATTCAATTAGATCGCTTCGTACCACTATGAAACCAATTGTCTACACTATTGATACGACCGTAGCGCAACATGGTTTGCCGTCGCAGTTCCTTGTTTTGATAATGCGTTGATATAATATTTGGTTTCGGTTAATACTGGTGTAGTCCAAAGAGTAGAAGACATTTTGTTGCGTTCAAAATTGGAAAGTGTAAGGTATTACTTTTTCACGGCGAGAGATAGCGTACCTATGTATGCACCTAAAGGTGAGCATTAGGAACGAAGTAGTGGGAATGAAGTTTACAATGAAACCGCGCGTATCCGACAAAAACGAAAAGGGAATTGCATCTACGTGGCATAGTCATCCCGCCGCCATTAAACATTTTTCAAAGTTGCGAAACCCGGTTATACTGTTAGATACGGATAGAAGAATTTGCTACCCTAAAGACGAGGTGAAGATCGCCATTTCATTCGCCCATTCAACCCGAGCATATTTCCTCGTTCTACCACCGTCTAGTAAAATGCTTACTCTTTTATTTATGACGCCGGCTTTCTTTAAAAGCTTCTTACTCTTACTACAAATGCAGCAGTCATAAATAACCGGTATCTTCATCGAGTAATAATGAATTTATTTCACAAACAGATCAGGTCAGTCAACAGTAGACAGGTCATCGAAATTAAGCAGTGTCGGTATCTTTTGAGTTCTTAATCTTTTTGTGTTTTTATTCCTAATTCCAAATGCAGGTGGTTAAAACTGACGCAGGCTGCATATTATTTTGCTGTCAACAACATACAATAATAATCTTACAGCTGGGCTGAACATTCACCTAGAATAGCACATTGATATAGGTAGGTATTTTTACAACCCCAAATCATATTATTATCTGTATAAATGTTTTTGCTAAAAATATTTCAATAATCTAGGAATACTTATTTCTTGTTTTCTTAATTTTTCAGTCGTTATGATAACGGTTTTTATAATTGTCTTAGCTTTCTAATAACATCTTCCTATGTGTTACACGTTAATCAGTATTAATTAAGGAACAAGTGTTTATAAATCGGGAACTCGTAATCTACATTTTTTATAGATATCAGGTAAAATACAGTCGCGAATATGCTTACAGAGTTAAGAACGCTTTTATTTTATAGGATCGTTTAAATACTTTTAAAGTCGTAACGAGCACGCGCAAGCCGCAGCGTCCGCCATCGAACTAAGTTCGTTTTGCATTTGATAATTCAATGAATTCGCTTCGTAGCACTGTGTACTGTGTTGTCTACTGCTACGATCGTTGCGCTAATATAGTTTTATGAAGGAGTTTCTTGTTTTGATAACAGCGTTGATAATTTAATATTGGATTTTAGTTAATGCCGCAGTCCATAGATATATGACTACTCGTTTTGTTCAAGACTAAAATTGAAAATTTGTTGGATATTCTTAATAGGAATTCTGTTTGTTATTACAGATAGATAGATGTAGACAGAAAAGCTTTTTGTTAAGCCTGATAAGGTATCCTTGTTTATGAATGTAGCCTAGCTATTATCTACTTATTGTCTTAAAACAGGTTAGCCACGAACATTTTAGATGAATTATGATAGAAAATACAATTGAAGCTGCACTCATGTTACTCGTATAAATAGCTTGTCTGTAATTGTCAAGGTTCTCAGGTTCTATAATCCGAAACAAGAGAATTTGCTAGTTCCAAGAGATAATGGCATAATCCATATCGCTTAAGCTTTTCAATGCAAGCTAAGATTTGACTATAATTAAAATATTACTTAACTTTAGAACAAGATTAACAATAAATATACAGGTGCGCAATCCAATAGGTCAATATAGGAAAGTCCAAAACGATTACGAAGAACTTACGAAGAATCGGTTTTACTTACGTTTCTTATTTCAGAGCTCAGCTGCCGTAAAGCCAGACACAAAAAGAAATTGAATTAGTTAGGTAGTAACTTTTAGGAGTTTTCGTTTAAATAAGGTGTTGAGTAAGTCTGCACCTAAAATTAGGTACTTATATCAGGGGGGGCGTCACGCAGGGGCTACTACTACTACGACTACGCTCTGTGACGTGAAATCGATATCGAGTCAGCGTTGCTTAACGGAATATGAACGCTCGGCTCACACGATAAGTTTTAAATTTCGCGTGAAAGTCGTTAGAGAGTGAACCTTCTGTACGTAGTACTATTCGTTATTCTGTGCTTATATATAAATATGTCTCCGAAGTAAAACCGTTATTTTAATGTATTAATTTCGTCTTTTAAAGTTTGTAATCGCAGTCAGTTAAAAGAAGCAGTATTTTTATTTTGATCATCATCCGCCTTGTGTTACATGAGGAGTTCGGGCTATAACCCACCACGCCCTCTCAATGCGAGTTAGTGGGTTTTACAACAACCGAGACCAACTAAACCTGTATTTTGAAGCACAGAGTACCTTAAGATAATTTATTTGGAGTCGTTCATCCATCCACTTTGAGCATTGAGAAAGAAACAATTGTTTAATGTGAACAATTAATCGAATGATAGTTTTTTCAACGCTTTTGACGTCATGTTTTTATGGCAACAGTGTCTTATCAAACCTCTTAAAATTTACATCCTAAGAGAGCGTTTATAACGCATTTTTTTTATTAGTTTTGAATTAATTTATTTAATTTTGACACCAAGGCTACTTACTATAGCTAGGCAATGGAATACTATTATTAATAATACATGGGTGTAAGGAATTCATAGAGCAATTAAAATAAAAAACAGCAATTGTTAACAACATTGATAAATTTATTGTCATAACTATGATGAACAAAATTATATAACATTATCTAAAAATAACAGTTACATAACTTATTTTCTAAATACAACTACATAGCAAGACCTTTAGCAAAATCAATAACACTCTCGTTGAAAAATCTGTAACAAAAGAAAAAAAACATTATATTTGCTATTATTGTCATGTTAAAAGAATTTAATTTAATGTATTCATGTATGTAATTCAATGATATATATAATATTACCTGTACTTCACTTCGTGTGTTCTTCTATTTTGCATTCAACCAACCAACCAACCAACCAACCTGGTGACAAATAAAAACCATTAGGAAAATAATAGGTATACAACTTCAAAAGTAACTACATTAGTAAAAACTGAAAGATTTTATTTAACGAAAGAAAATATTAGAAATAAAGGACAATGACAATGACTAACCTTCGTATAAAGGTAAGGTGTGCTTAATCCATTCGCCTTCGATTAGAGAAGCCTACGGCGGTGGGAAGACATCGAAATCGACGTCCTCGGGCGACGACCAAAAAGGTATCTGAAACAAGCGAGTACGTCGTTAGTTGTATGACAAGCTTTATAAAAAATGATGTAACTGGGAATAAAATATATGTTTTATGACTGTCTTACCCCGTCCGCGAAGACATCCTCAGGAAGTAACGACTCCATGACATTTTCATCCTCCGGACACGACAGTAATTCAGCTTTTTCTGTAATAAGATATACAGAAAGAATTGTTCAATTCAGTAATGACAAAATAAAAGCTCTATTCATGTTTTAACTTACACTACTAATGACAGTAATAAAATATCAAAAACGGATTGAGATTTCAAAATATATATCAATATAAAATCAGAAGTCATACAAACTTACCGGCAGGACTAGATGTGGTAGAGCTCTCCGCATTAGAGTCACTTGCCTGTGACGTCACTGCATCATGATCTGGTGCCGTTACAATCTCGCGTTCTGGGCTTGTCATCGATTCTGGCGGGAAGACATCGAAATCGATGTCCTCAGGCGACGACCAAATAGGTATCTGAAACCAGTTTGTACGCCGTTAGTTGTACGTTAGGCGTTACACGATATCGTTTTAAGCTGAAACAAAAAGATATTATCGAAAAGTGCTAATAAGTTTATGGGTATCTTACACCGCCAGCGAAGCCATCCTCAGCAAGCAGACACTCCAGAGTTTGAAATTCCTCTGGGCGTAGCAACACGTCAGCTTCTTCTTGAGATTCTGAAATAACAGAAATGATTATTTCACTTCATTAAATTTGCAACCTTATCAAATTAATATATTAAGTAAAAAAAAATATAAAAATATGGTTGTAAAGTTTAAGAGAAAAAAACATAGGAAGTAGATAAATCAGTTTACCGGTAGGACTGGCTGTTGTAGAATTGGATTCCAGTGACGTCTCAGTTTCAGGCTCTGGTGGCGTCACGGTTTCCTGTACCGATGGCGGCGCAAACTCACGTGGAATCGGCAGGAACGTGAAACTTTTGAAAAATCCTCCGAACAGATCGGAGGATGTTGACGGCTGGGGCTCGTTAGTCTCATCCTGTTGACAAAATAAATAATTTAGTACCTAATAATCTAACTTCTTACACTATTAAGACTGTGCACAATGACATATAAAATTAACTTACGGAGCGCTGTTTTATTCGTTTTGCAGGTTGCTCGTTAAATGTCTCTTCATCCCAGTGCCTTTTCTGTAAAAAAGTATAAGTGGAATTAATTTCAGATAAACAAGTTTCAAATATTAAATTTCGCATATCAATATGAATGTCATCTTACGCCTCGCCCTGCGCCAGTGTTGGCTTCGGAATGAGATTTCCAAACTGCGACATATAGTCTGCTGCGTGCCGCAGTGCTATTCCCGTCATCAGTTTGGACTTCTTCTTCTGCCGCTTGACTCTGCCCAGCACCGGTGTCAGCATCGTTGCTCGAAGATGAGGGATTTATTATTTGGTGTCTTATCTATAAAGAAAACAATTATATAAATTTTGGAAGAATAAATGAGGCAAAGGTTTGCTGATCGATAATAGTTCACTTACGCTGCTGACGTTCTGCGACGAATGACTAGAGCATGCTTGCTCGTCGTCGTTAGGTGATTCGTCTTCGAATTCTGAACCCAACTCGCTCTCCAATCGGGCAACTGCAAATGTCAAAATGTCATTGTAACACCAACTATAAATTATTAAAAAAACTCTTTCAAAACTAATGGTTATAGAAAACTTACTCTCCGCCTCCAAGGCTTCGTTTTCCGCGCGTATCTCTTCGTTGGATGGCGTTGGGTCTTGGCGTTGGAGGTGCATAATGGTTAGAGCAAGCAGCTCTGCCAATTTTATCTGTAAAAATAATAACAAAAATAATCAATAATCGTATAAAAAATTTAAAAGGTAAACTCAGAGAGTGCTAGAACCGTCCCGTCCCGTTCGTTTACTTACCTTTCGAACCAGGCCCATCGCTTGTTGAAGATCTGAGGCGGCTTCTCCTTGCTCAACGCGACGCTCCTTCTCGTACCGGGCATTGCGGGCGCGTTGCTCTTCCTACGAAAACAATTCAAAACATTAGGGCATATAAAAACTATATTAAAATTTACAGTGATTAGCACTACCATCACTTTAAGTGTACCAACCGCAGTGATTGGAGGCCTGTTGTGCCCACGTGGTCTGCCGCGCTTGCGCTCAGGTTGAGATGTATTGTTCTGTAAACAGTTGAAAAATATTAATCTCCATAAAAGATAATGCAAATTATTTAAAAAACGAACAAAACCGTACGTACTTCACCGTCCATGACTTAAAAAAGTATCGAACAAATTAAATATCGCTACTGTAACTTGGGATCTGGCCACTCCAGGTATGCAAATAGCAATGGTTTACATAAATCTCTACGGGGCTTTATATACGGCGCGCGCGCACCCCCGACCCCGCCCCGCCCCTTATTTTAACCTATTTTAACACAGCGAAACTAGGATTGAGAAAGGTAAAAAGTGTGATATTGGTATTATATTATCATCGTTTAAATTGAAAAGTACTACCTACTTAAATAACTTTGAAAAAAAACAAGACAATAGTTGTTTTAAATCAGATAGCTCATGATTGTCTTGTTAACAAAAGCATTCGATTGGTAGTGTTTTTATAACTATGTCACTTTCCAAAGTAGATTAGCTTATTACCAAATGTTATTTATTTTGTCATTAACATACCTAGTTACAGTCAAGGTAATGAGATTAAGAAAGGGCTATTTTATGATTATTTTAGTTTCCTAATAGTTCCAATGTGTAATTTGCTAATCACTTTTAATTTACACAAATAGTGACTCCTAACATTGAAATCGCGGCGCCAATAGACACAATAGAAATTCTATTCATTGAGTACTAGTCAGTGCGCGGCCGCAGTTGAAAAGTTAATAGCTGTATTCTTTGTAGATACCATGTAACATGAATTCAAGAATGCTTACGGACTAAGATTTCTTTTGACGACAAGGAAAATAAATAGTAGGAATTTTCTATATGTTTTAAAGATCGCAGCGCCATCGAGCGAAGTCCGTTTTGTATTGAATAATTCAATAATATCGCTTTGTAGCACTATGCAAGCAATTGTCTACAGTTTTGCTACGACCGTAGCGCAACGTGGTTTTCTGTAGCAGTGTCTTGTTTTGATAACTGCGTTGATAGGTATAATATTTGTATTTATTTAATGCTGCTGTGGTTCAAGGAGTAAAAGTATTTTTCTCGTTTTGTTCGAAATAGTGAATTACAAGATAGTATTAATATCAAAATTATACGTTGTAAAGAATTGGTACTTTAGTATTCATCAGAGAGTTTTTTTATTAAGCCGGATATGCGAAGCTTGACAAAGGATGTAACCTTAAGTAGGTATTATCTGCTTATTGACTTAAAACAGGTTAGCCACAAACATTTAGGATTAGTTATAATGGAATATTAGATAGTCAAGGTACGCTAGTGTCATAATCCGAAACAAAGGAGTTTCATTGTTTCAATAGTTAATGGGATAATGTTCGACATTTAACTTGAATATAATAAAAAAATTACAGAACTAAAGAATAGATTACCTATACATGTACCTAAAGGTGAGCATTAGTGAACAATCCAACATTACTTTAACAAGTAAATTGGCGTTCAAATGTATGTTTTACTTTTACATACAACCGCTTGTTAAATCACTTATATTGTAAGTTGTTTTATTACGATAGTTGATATCAAGGGTTGTTAGAAGTTAAGTTTACTGAAATAAAACCGCGTGTACCCGACAAAAACGAAAGGGTATTGTAGGTATCTCTGCAATATTATAAAAGTTTCGGAACCCGTTGACATTGTTAGGTACGGATGGAAGTTAATTATCCAAGCAAAAAAAAATAACAATTTGTTAGCCTAAAGAAGAGGTGAAGATCTCCATTTCATTCGCCCATTCAACGCGAGCGTATTTCCCCGTTTGGCCACTGTTAGTATAATTAAGTAGTAAAAAGCTTATTATTTTATTTATGATGCCGACTTTTTTAAATTCATTTATACGAATGAAGCAGTCCTAAGTAACCAGTATAATAGCCAGTATTACCAGCTTATCGAGTAATATTGAATTTATTTCAGAAATAGCAGAGTCGGCATACATCAAACGATGCCAGCCCATTGTCCAGGTTCATACAAAGACATTGAAGGTTGTTGAAAACAAACATTGTTTCAAAAATTAGCAGTGTCGGTATTTATTGTGTTATAATACAGTAAACAGTGGTTTTTGTCCTAATGCAGTCTGCAGATATTATCAACAACATAGAAAACAGTCTCACAGCAGGGCTGGACATTCGCCTACAATACCACACTGTTATTGGTATTCCCGCACCACAACCCCACATCATATTATTATTTGTATAAATGTGTTTGCTAAATGTATTTCAATACTCTAGGCAATGTTATTTTTGAGTTGTTTCCATTTTTTGTGTTTTGTAGTTTTTTCGTTTTGACAAGGAATTCCGATGCAATATTAGCATCGGAATTCCATAATTCTCAGTCGTGATGATAACGTTGCAATTTTAATTAACTCATTACCAAAAAGTGTCCTAAAACTATGTCATATTGCTACAGCGATGCGCTAATTACCTTATGTTGCTTTTTTACCGTTAACATAGCTCGTTAGAGACAATTTTATTAGCAAAGGATTTTTATGGTTATCTTAGCTTTCTAATATGTCCATTATGCAATTTAGTTAATCACTAAAGAGCGTTTATGAATCCGGTAACTCAAATAGTATTTATTTTTTGTGGATATCAGATAAAATACAGTCACGAATATGCTTAGAGAGTTAAGACGCTTTTTTTGCTTATTTAAGATCATTTAAATACTTGTAACATCGTGACGCAAGACGAAGCGCCATCGAACTAAGGTCGTTTATTATTTAATTTTGATTATTCAATTAGATCGCTTCGTACCACTATGAAACCAATTGTCTACACTATTGATACGACCGTAGCGCAACATGGTTTGCCGTCGCAGTTCCTTGTTTTGATAATGCGTTGATATAATATTTGGTTTCGGTTAATACTGGTGTAGTCCAAAGAGTAGAAGACATTTTGTTGCGTTCAAAATTGGAAAGTGTAAGGTATTACTTTTTCACGGCGAGAGATAGCGTACCTATGTATGCACCTAAAGGTGAGCATTAGGAACGAAGTAGTGGGAATGAAGTTTACAATGAAACCGCGCGTATCCGACAAAAACGAAAAGGGAATTGCATCTACGTGGCATAGTCATCCCGCCGCCATTAAACATTTTTCAAAGTTGCGAAACCCGGTTATACTGTTAGATACGGATAGAAGAATTTGCTACCCTAAAGACGAGGTGAAGATCGCCATTTCATTCGCCCATTCAACCCGAGCATATTTCCTCGTTCTACCACCGTCTAGTAAAATGCTTACTCTTTTATTTATGACGCCGGCTTTCTTTAAAAGCTTCTTACTCTTACTACAAATGCAGCAGTCATAAATAACCGGTATCTTCATCGAGTAATAATGAATTTATTTCACAAACAGATCAGGTCAGTCAACAGTAGACAGGTCATCGAAATTAAGCAGTGTCGGTATCTTTTGAGTTCTTAATCTTTTTGTGTTTTTATTCCTAATTCCAAATGCAGGTGGTTAAAACTGACGCAGGCTGCATATTATTTTGCTGTCAACAACATACAATAATAATCTTACAGCTGGGCTGAACATTCACCTAGAATAGCACATTGATATAGGTAGGTATTTTTACAACCCCAAATCATATTATTATCTGTATAAATGTTTTTGCTAAAAATATTTCAATAATCTAGGAATACTTATTTCTTGTTTTCTTAATTTTTCAGTCGTTATGATAACGGTTTTTATAATTGTCTTAGCTTTCTAATAACATCTTCCTATGTGTTACACGTTAATCAGTATTAATTAAGGAACAAGTGTTTATAAATCGGGAACTCGTAATCTACATTTTTTATAGATATCAGGTAAAATACAGTCGCGAATATGCTTACAGAGTTAAGAACGCTTTTATTTTATAGGATCGTTTAAATACTTTTAAAATCGTAACGAGCACGCGCAAGCCGCAGCGTCCGCCATCGAACTAAGTTCGTTTTGCATTTGATAATTCAATGAATTCGCTTCGTAGCACTGTGTACTGTGTTGTCTACTGCTACGATCGTTGCGCTAATATAGTTTTATGAAGGAGTTTCTTGTTTTGATAACAGCGTTGATAATTTAATATTGGATTTTAGTTAATGCCGCAGTCCATAGATATATGACTACTCGTTTTGTTCAAGACTAAAATTGAAAATTTGTTGGATATTCTTAATAGGAATTCTGTTTGTTATTACAGATAGATAGATGTAGACAGAAAAGCTTTTTGTTAAGCCGGATAAGGTATCCTTGTTTATGAATGTAGCCTAGCTATTATCTACTTATTGTCTTAAAACAGGTTAGCCACGAACATTTTAGATGAATTATGATAGAAAATACAATTGAAGCTGCACTCATGTTACTCGTATAAATAGCTTGTCTGTAATTGTCAAGGTTCTCAGGTTCTATAATCCGAAACAAGAGAATTTGCTAGTTCCAAGAGATAATGGCATAATCCATATCGCTTAAGCTTTTCAATGCAAGCTAAGATTTGACTATAATTAAAATATTACTTAACTTTAGAATAAGATTAACAATAAATATACAGGTGCGCAATCCAATAGGTCAATATAGGAAAGTCCAAAACGATTACGAAGAACTTACGAAGAATCGGTTTTACTTACGTTTCTTATTTCAGAGCTCAGCTGCCGTAAAGCCAGACACAAAAAGAAATTGAATTAGTTAGGTAGTAACTTTTAGGAGTTTTCGTTTAAATAAGGTGTTGAGTAAGTCTGCACCTAAAATTAGGTACTTATATCAGGGGGGGCGTCACGCAGGGGCTACTACTACTACGACTACGCTCTGTGACGTGAAATCGATATCGAGTCAGCGTTGCTTAACGGAATATGAACGCTCGGCTCACACGATAAGTTTTAAATTTCGCGTGAAAGTCGTTAGAGAGTGAACCTTCTGTACGTAGTACTATTCGTTATTCTGTGCTTATATATAAATATGTCTCCGAAGTAAAACCGTTATTTTAATGTATTAATTTCGTCTTTTAAAGTTTGTAATCGCAGTCAGTTAAAAGAAGCAATATTTTTATTTTGATCATCATCCGCCTTGTGTTACATGAGGAGTTCGGGCTATAACCCACCACGCCCTCTCAATGCGAGTTAGTGGGTTTTACAACAACCGAGACCAACCAAACCTGTATTTTGAAGCACAGAGTACCTTAAGATAATTTATTTGGAGTCGTTCATCCATCCACTTTGAGCATTGAGAAAGAAACAATTGTTTAATGTGAACAATTAATCGAATGATAGTTTTTTCAACGCTTTTGACGTCATATTTTTATGGCAACAGTGTCTTATCAAACCTCTTAAAATTTACATCCTAAGAGAGCGTTTATAACGCATTTTTTTTATTAGTTTTGAATTAATTTATTTAATTTTGACACCAAGGCTACTTACTATAGCTAGGCAATGGAATACTATTATTAATAATACATGGGTGTAAGGAATTCATAGAGCAATTAAAATAAAAAACAGCAATTGTTAACAACATTGATAAATTTATTGTCATAACTATGATGAACAAAATTATATAACATTATCTTAAAATAACAGTTACATAACTTATTTTCTAAATACAACTACATAGCAAGACCTTTAGCAAAATCAATAACACTCTCGTTGAAAAATCTGTAACAAAAGAAAAAAAACATTATATTTGCTATTATTGTCATGTTAAAAGAATTTAATTTAATGTATTCATGTATGTAATTCAATGATATATATAATATTACCTGTACTTCACTTCGTGTGTTCTTCTATTTTGCATTCAACCAACCAACCAACCAACCAACCTGGTGACAAATAAAAACCATTAGGAAAATAATAGGTATACAACTTCAAAAGTAACTACATTAGTAAAAACTGAAAGATTTTATTTAACGAAAGAAAATATTAGAAATAAAGGACAATGACAATGACTAACCTTCGTATAAAGGTAAGGTGTGCTTAATCCATTCGCCTTCGATTAGAGAAGCCTACGGCGGTGGGAAGACATCGAAATCGACGTCCTCGGGCGACGACAAAAAAGGTATCTGAAACAAGCGAGTACGTCGTTAGTTGTATGACAAGCTTTATAAAAAATGATGTAACTGGGAATAAAATATATGTTTTATGACTGTCTTACCCCGTCCGCGAAGACATCCTCAGGAAGTAACGACTCCATGACATTTTCATCCTCCGGACACGACAGTAATTCAGCTTTTTCTGTAATAAGATATACAGAAAGAATTGTTCAATTCAGTAATGACAAAATAAAAGCTCTATTCATGTTTTAACTTACACTACTAATGACAGTAATAAAATATCAAAAACGGATTGAGATTTCAAAATATATATCAATATAAAATCAAAAGTCATTCAAACTTACCGGCAGGACTAGATGTGGTAGAGCTCTCCGCATTAGAGTCACTTGCCTGTGACGTCACTGCATCATGATCTGGTGCCGTTACAATCTCGCGTTCTGGGCTTGTCATCGATTCTGGCGGGAAGACATCGAAATCGATGTCCTCAGGCGACGACCAAATAGGTATCTGAAACCAGTTTGTACGCCGTTAGTTGTACGTTAGGCGTTACACGATATCGTTTTAAGCTGAAACAAAAAGATATTATCGAAAAGTGCTAATAAGTTTATGGGTATCTTACACCGCCAGCGAAGCCATCCTCAGCAAGCAGACACTCCAGAGTTTGAAATTCCTCTGGGCGTAGCAACACGTCAGCTTCTTCTTGAGATTCTGAAATAACAGAAATGATTATTTCACTTCATTAAATTTGCAACCTTATCAAATTAATATATTAAGTAAAAAAAAATATAAAAATATGGTTGTAAAGTTTAAGAGAAAAAAACATAGGAAGTAGATAAATCAGTTTACCGGTAGGACTGGCTGTTGTAGAATTGGATTCCAGTGACGTCTCAGTTTCAGGCTCTGGTGGCGTCACGGTTTCCTGTACCGATGTCGGCGCAAACTCACGTGGAATCGGCAGGAACGTGAAACTTTTGAAAAATCCTCCGAACAGATCGGAGGATGTTGACGGCTGGGGCTCGTTAGTCTCATCCTGTTGACAAAATAAATAATTTAGTACCTAATAATCTAACTTCTTACACTATTAAGACTGTGCACAATGACATATAAAATTAACTTACGGAGCGCTGTTTTATTCGTTTTGCAGGTTGCTCGTTAAATGTCTCTTCATCCCAGTGCCTTTTCTGTAAAAAAGTATAAGTGGAATTAATTTCAGATAAACAAGTTTCAAATATTAAATTTCGCATATCAATATGAATGTCATCTTACGCCTCGCCCTGCGCCAGTGTTGGCTTCGGAATGAGATTTCCAAACTGCGACATATAGTCTGCTGCGTGCCGCAGTGCTATTCCCGTCATCAGTTTGGACTTCTTCTTCTGCCGCTTGACTCTGCCCAGCACCGGTGTCAGCATCGTTGCTCGAAGATGAGGGATTTATTATTTGGTGTCTTATCTATAAAGAAAACAATTATATAAATTTTGGAAGAATAAATGAGGCAAAGGTTTGCTGATCGATAATAGTTCACTTACGCTGCTGACGTTCTGCGACGAATGACTAGAGCATGCTTGCTCGTCGTCGTTAGGTGATTCGTCTTCGAATTCTGAACCCAACTCGCTCTCCAATCGGGCAACTGCAAATGTCAAAATGTCATTGTAACACCAACTATAAATTATTAAAAAAACTCTTTCAAAACTAATGGTTATAGAAAACTTACTCTCCGCCTCCAAGGCTTCGTTTTCCGCGCGTATCTCTTCGTTGGATGGCGTTGGGTCTTGGCGTTGGAGGTGCATAATGGTTAGAGCAAGCAGCTCTGCCAATTTTATCTGTAAAAATAATAACAAAAATAATCAATAATCGTATAAAAAATTTAAAAGGTAAACTCAGAGAGTGCTAGAACCGTCCCGTCCCGTTCGTTTACTTACCTTTCGAACCAGGCCCATCGCTTGTTGAAGATCTGAGGCGGCTTCTCCTTGCTCAACGCGACGCTCCTTCTCGTACCGGGCATTGCGGGCGCGTTGCTCTTCCTACGAAAACAATTCAAAACATTAGGGCATATAAAAACTATATTAAAATTTACAGTGATTAGCACTACCATCACTTTAAGTGTACCAACCGCAGTGATTGGAGGCCTGTTGTGCCCACGTGGTCTGCCGCGCTTGCGCTCAGGTTGAGATGTATTGTTCTGTAAACAGTTGAAAAATATTAATCTCCATAAAAGATAATGCAAATTATTTAAAAAACGAACAAAACCGTACGTACTTCACCGTCCATGACTTAAAAAAGTATCGAACAAATTAAATATCGCTACTGTAACTTGGGATCTGGCCACTCCAGGTATGCAAATAGCAATGGTTTACATAAATCTCTACGGGGCTTTATATACGGCGCGCGCGCACCCCCGACCCCGCCCCGCCCCTTATTTTAACCTATTTTAACACAGCGAAACTAGGATTGAGAAAGGTAAAAAGTGTGATATTGGTATTATATTATCATCGTTTAAATTGAAAAGTACTACCTACTTAAATAACTTTGAAAAAAAACAAGACAATAGTTGTTTTAAATCAGATAGCTCATGATTGTCTTGTTAACAAAAGCATTCGATTGGTAGTGTTTTTATAACTATGTCACTTTCCAAAGTAGATTAGCTTATTACCAAATGTTATTTATTTTGTCATTAACATACCTAGTTACAGTCAAGGTAATGAGATTAAGAAAGGGCTATTTTATGATTATTTTAGTTTCCTAATAGTTCCCATGTGTAATTTGCTAATCACTTTTAATTTACACAAATAGTGACTCCTAACATTGAAATCGCGGCGCCAATAGACACAATAGAAATTCTATTCATTGAGTACTAGTCAGTGCGCGGCCGCAGTTGAAAAGTTAATAGCTGTATTCTTTGTAGATACCATGTAACATGAATTCAAGAATGCTTACGGACTAAGTTTTCTTTTGACGACAAGGAAAATAAATAGTAGGAATTTTCTATATGTTTTAAAGATCGCAGCGCCATCGAGCGAAGTCCGTTTTGTATTGAATAATTCAATAATATCGCTTTGTAGCACTATGCAAGCAATTGTCTACAGTTTTGCTACGACCGTAGCGCAACGTGGTTTTCTGTAGCAGTGTCTTGTTTTGATAACTGCGTTGATAGGTATAATATTTGTATTTATTTAATGCTGCTGTGGTTCAAGGAGTAAAAGTATTTTTCTCGTTTTGTTCGAAATAGTGAATTACAAGATAGTATTAATATCAAAATTATACGTTGTAAAGAATTGGTACTTTAGTATTCATCAGAGAGTTTTTTTATTAAGCCGGATATGCGAAGCTTGACAAAGGATGTAACCTTAAGTAGGTATTATCTGCTTATTGACTTAAAACAGGTTAGCCACAAACATTTAGGATTAGTTATAATGGAATATTAGATAGTCAAGGTACGCTAGTGTCATAATCCGAAACAAAGGAGTTTCATTGTTTCAATAGTTAATGGGATAATGTTCGACATTTAACTTGAATATAATAAAAAAATTACAGAACTAAAGAATAGATTACCTATACATGTACCTAAAGGTGAGCATTAGTGAACAATCCAACATTACTTTAACAAGTAAATTGGCGTTCAAATGTATGTTTTACTTTTACATACAACCGCTTGTTAAATCACTTATATTGTAAGTTGTTTTATTACGATAGTTGATATCAAGGGTTGTTAGAAGTTAAGTTTACTGAAATAAAACCGCGTGTACCCGACAAAAACGAAAGGGTATTGTAGGTATCTCTGCAATATTATAAAAGTTTCGGAACCCGTTGACATTGTTAGGTACGGATGGAAGTTAATTATCCAAGCAAAAAAAAATAACAATTTGTTAGCCTAAAGAAGAGGTGAAGATCTCCATTTCATTCGCCCATTCAACGCGAGCGTATTTCCCCGTTTGGCCACTGTTAGTATAATTAAGTAGTAAAAAGCTTATTATTTTATTTATGATGCCGACTTTTTTAAATTCATTTATACGAATGAAGCAGTCCTAAGTAACCAGTATAATAGCCAGTATTACCAGCTTATCGAGTAATATTGAATTTATTTCAGAAATAGCAGAGTCGGCATACATCAAACGATGCCAGCCCATTGTCCAGGTTCATACAAAGACATTGAAGGTTGTTGAAAACAAACATTGTTTCAAAAATTAGCAGTGTCGGTATTTATTGTGTTATAATACAGTAAACAGTGGTTTTTGTCCTAATGCAGTCTGCAGATATTATCAACAACATAGAAAACAGTCTCACAGCAGGGCTGGACATTCGCCTACAATACCACACTGTTATTGGTATTCCCGCACCACAACCCCACATCATATTATTATTTGTATAAATGTGTTTGCTAAATGTATTTCAATACTCTAGGCAATGTTATTTTTGAGTTGTTTCCATTTTTTGTGTTTTGTAGTTTTTTCGTTTTGACAAGGAATTCCGATGCAATATTAGCATCGGAATTCCATAATTCTCAGTCGTGATGATAACGTTGCAATTTTAATTAACTCATTACCAAAAAGTGTCCTAAAACTATGTCATATTGCTACAGCGATGCGCTAATTACCTTATGTTGCTTTTTTACCGTTAACATAGCTCGTTAGAGACAATTTTATTAGCAAAGGATTTTTATGGTTATCTTAGCTTTCTAATATGTCCATTATGCAATTTAGTTAATCACTAAAGAGCGTTTATGAATCCGGTAACTCAAATAGTATTTATTTTTTGTGGATATCAGATAAAATACAGTCACGAATATGCTTAGAGAGTTAAGACGCTTTTTTTGCTTATTTAAGATCATTTAAATACTTGTAACATCGTGACGCAAGACGAAGCGCCATCGAACTAAGGTCGTTTATTATTTAATTTTGATTATTCAATTAGATCGCTTCGTACCACTATGAAACCAATTGTCTACACTATTGATACGACCGTAGCGCAACATGGTTTGCCGTCGCAGTTCCTTGTTTTGATAATGCGTTGATATAATATTTGGTTTCGGTTAATACTGGTGTAGTCCAAAGAGTAGAAGACATTTTGTTGCGTTCAAAATTGGAAAGTGTAAGGTATTACTTTTTCACGGCGAGAGATAGCGTACCTATGTATGCACCTAAAGGTGAGCATTAGGAACGAAGTAGTGGGAATGAAGTTTACAATGAAACCGCGCGTATCCGACAAAAACGAAAAGGGAATTGCATCTACGTGGCATAGTCATCCCGCCGCCATTAAACATTTTTCAAAGTTGCGAAACCCGGTTATACTGTTAGATACGGATAGAAGAATTTGCTACCCTAAAGACGAGGTGAAGATCGCCATTTCATTCGCCCATTCAACCCGAGCATATTTCCTCGTTCTACCACCGTCTAGTAAAATGCTTACTCTTTTATTTATGACGCCGGCTTTCTTTAAAAGCTTCTTACTCTTACTACAAATGCAGCAGTCATAAATAACCGGTATCTTCATCGAGTAATAATGAATTTATTTCACAAACAGATCAGGTCAGTCAACAGTAGACAGGTCATCGAAATTAAGCAGTGTCGGTATCTTTTGAGTTCTTAATCTTTTTGTGTTTTTATTCCTAATTCCAAATGCAGGTGGTTAAAACTGACGCAGGCTGCATATTATTTTGCTGTCAACAACATACAATAATAATCTTACAGCTGGGCTGAACATTCACCTAGAATAGCACATTGATATAGGTAGGTATTTTTACAACCCCAAATCATATTATTATCTGTATAAATGTTTTTGCTAAAAATATTTCAATAATCTAGGAATACTTATTTCTTGTTTTCTTAATTTTTCAGTCGTTATGATAACGGTTTTTATAATTGTCTTAGCTTTCTAATAACATCTTCCTATGTGTTACACGTTAATCAGTATTAATTAAGGAACAAGTGTTTATAAATCGGGAACTCGTAATCTACATTTTTTATAGATATCAGGTAAAATACAGTCGCGAATATGCTTACAGAGTTAAGAACGCTTTTATTTTATAGGATCGTTTAAATACTTTTAAAATCGTAACGAGCACGCGCAAGCCGCAGCGTCCGCCATCGAACTAAGTTCGTTTTGCATTTGATAATTCAATGAATTCGCTTCGTAGCACTGTGTACTGTGTTGTCTACTGCTACGATCGTTGCGCTAATATAGTTTTATGAAGGAGTTTCTTGTTTTGATAACAGCGTTGATAATTTAATATTGGATTTTATTTAATGCCGCAGTCCATAGATATATGACTACTCGTTTTGTTCAAGACTAAAATTGAAAATTTGTTGGATATTCTTAATAGGAATTCTGTTTGTTATTACAGATAGATAGATGTAGACAGAAAAGCTTTTTGTTAAGCCTGATAAGGTATCCTTGTTTATGAATGTAGCCTAGCTATTATCTACTTATTGTCTTAAAACAGGTTAGCCACGAACATTTTAGATGAATTATGATAGAAAATACAATTGAAGCTGCACTCATGTTACTCGTATAAATAGCTTGTCTGTAATTGTCAAGGTTCTCAGGTTCTATAATCCGAAACAAGAGAATTTGCTAGTTCCAAGAGATAATGGCATAATCCATATCGCTTAAGCTTTTCAATGCAAGCTAAGATTTGACTATAATTAAAATATTACTTAACTTTAGAACAAGATTAACAATAAATATACAGGTGCGCAATCCAATAGGTCAATATAGGAAAGTCCAAAACGATTACGAAGAACTTACGAAGAATCGGTTTTACTTACGTTTCTTATTTCAGAGCTCAGCTGCCGTAAAGCCAGACACAAAAAGAAATTGAATTAGTTAGGTAGTAACTTTTAGGAGTTTTCGTTTAAATAAGGTGTTGAGTAAGTCTGCACCTAAAATTAGGTACTTATATCAGGGGGGGCGTCACGCAGGGGCTACTACTACTACGACTACGCTCTGTGACGTGAAATCGATATCGAGTCAGCGTTGCTTAACGGAATATGAACGCTCGGCTCACACGATAAGTTTTAAATTTCGCGTGAAAGTCGTTAGAGAGTGAACCTTCTGTACGTAGTACTATTCGTTATTCTGTGCTTATATATAAATATGTCTCCGAAGTAAAACCGTTATTTTAATGTATTAATTTCGTCTTTTAAAGTTTGTAATCGCAGTCAGTTAAAAGAAGCAGTATTTTTATTTTGATCATCATCCGCCTTGTGTTACATGAGGAGTTCGGGCTATAACCCACCACGCCCTCTCAATGCGAGTTAGTGGGTTTTACAACAACCGAGACCAACTAAACCTGTATTTTGAAGCACAGAGTACCTTAAGATAATTTATTTGGAGTCGTTCATCCATCCACTTTGAGCATTGAGAAAGAAACAATTGTTTAATGTGAACAATTAATCGAATGATAGTTTTTTCAACGCTTTTGACGTCATGTTTTTATGGCAACAGTGTCTTATCAAACCTCTTAAAATTTACATCCTAAGAGAGCGTTTATAACGCATTTTTTTTATTAGTTTTGAATTAATTTATTTAATTTTGACACCAAGGCTACTTACTATAGCTAGGCAATGGAATACTATTATTAATAATACATGGGTGTAAGGAATTCATAGAGCAATTAAAATAAAAAACAGCAATTGTTAACAACATTGATAAATTTATTGTCATAACTATGATGAACAAAATTATATAACATTATCTAAAAATAACAGTTACATAACTTATTTTCTAAATACAACTACATAGCAAGACCTTTAGCAAAATCAATAACACTCTCGTTGAAAAATCTGTAACAAAAGAAAAAAAACATTATATTTGCTATTATTGTCATGTTAAAAGAATTTAATTTAATGTATTCATGTATGTAATTCAATGATATATATAATATTACCTGTACTTCACTTCGTGTGTTCTTCTATTTTGCATTCAACCAACCAACCAACCAACCAACCTGGTGACAAATAAAAACCATTAGGAAAATAATAGGTATACAACTTCAAAAGTAACTACATTAGTAAAAACTGAAAGATTTTATTTAACGAAAGAAAATATTAGAAATAAAGGACAATGACAATGACTAACCTTCGTATAAAGGTAAGGTGTGCTTAATCCATTCGCCTTCGATTAGAGAAGCCTACGGCGGTGGGAAGACATCGAAATCGACGTCCTCGGGCGACGACCAAAAAGGTATCTGAAACAAGCGAGTACGTCGTTAGTTGTATGACAAGCTTTATAAAAAATGATGTAACTGGGAATAAAATATATGTTTTATGACTGTCTTACCCCGTCCGCGAAGACATCCTCAGGAAGTAACGACTCCATGACATTTTCATCCTCCGGACACGACAGTAATTCAGCTTTTTCTGTAATAAGATATACAGAAAGAATTGTTCAATTCAGTAATGACAAAATAAAAGCTCTATTCATGTTTTAACTTACACTACTAATGACAGTAATAAAATATCAAAAACGGATTGAGATTTCAAAATATATATCAATATAAAATCAGAAGTCATACAAACTTACCGGCAGGACTAGATGTGGTAGAGCTCTCCGCATTAGAGTCACTTGCCTGTGACGTCACTGCATCATGATCTGGTGCCGTTACAATCTCGCGTTCTGGGCTTGTCATCGATTCTGGCGGGAAGACATCGAAATCGATGTCCTCAGGCGACGACCAAATAGGTATCTGAAACCAGTTTGTACGCCGTTAGTTGTACGTTAGGCGTTACACGATATCGTTTTAAGCTGAAACAAAAAGATATTATCGAAAAGTGCTAATAAGTTTATGGGTATCTTACACCGCCAGCGAAGCCATCCTCAGCAAGCAGACACTCCAGAGTTTGAAATTCCTCTGGGCGTAGCAACACGTCAGCTTCTTCTTGAGATTCTGAAATAACAGAAATGATTATTTCACTTCATTAAATTTGCAACCTTATCAAATTAATATATTAAGTAAAAAAAAATATAAAAATATGGTTGTAAAGTTTAAGAGAAAAAAACATAGGAAGTAGATAAATCAGTTTACCGGTAGGACTGGCTGTTGTAGAATTGGATTCCAGTGACGTCTCAGTTTCAGGCTCTGGTGGCGTCACGGTTTCCTGTACCGATGTCGGCGCAAACTCACGTGGAATCGGCAGGAACGTGAAACTTTTGAAAAATCCTCCGAACAGATCGGAGGATGTTGACGGCTGGGGCTCGTTAGTCTCATCCTGTTGACAAAATAAATAATTTAGTACCTAATAATCTAACTTCTTACACTATTAAGACTGTGCACAATGACATATAAAATTAACTTACGGAGCGCTGTTTTATTCGTTTTGCAGGTTGCTCGTTAAATGTCTCTTCATCCCAGTGCCTTTTCTGTAAAAAAGTATAAGTGGAATTAATTTCAGATAAACAAGTTTCAAATATTAAATTTCGCATATCAATATGAATGTCATCTTACGCCTCGCCCTGCGCCAGTGTTGGCTTCGGAATGAGATTTCCAAACTGCGACATATAGTCTGCTGCGTGCCGCAGTGCTATTCCCGTCATCAGTTTGGACTTCTTCTTCTGCCGCTTGACTCTGCCCAGCACCGGTGTCAGCATCGTTGCTCGAAGATGAGGGATTTATTATTTGGTGTCTTATCTATAAAGAAAACAATTATATAAATTTTGGAAGAATAAATGAGGCAAAGGTTTGCTGATCGATAATAGTTCACTTACGCTGCTGACGTTCTGCGACGAATGACTAGAGCATGCTTGCTCGTCGTCGTTAGGTGATTCGTCTTCGAATTCTGAACCCAACTCGCTCTCCAATCGGGCAACTGCAAATGTCAAAATGTCATTGTAACACCAACTATAAATTATTAAAAAAACTCTTTCAAAACTAATGGTTATAGAAAACTTACTCTCCGCCTCCAAGGCTTCGTTTTCCGCGCGTATCTCTTCGTTGGATGGCGTTGGGTCTTGGCGTTGGAGGTGCATAATGGTTAGAGCAAGCAGCTCTGCCAATTTTATCTGTAAAAATAATAACAAAAATAATCAATAATCGTATAAAAAATTTAAAAGGTAAACTCAGAGAGTGCTAGAACCGTCCCGTCCCGTTCGTTTACTTACCTTTCGAACCAGGCCCATCGCTTGTTGAAGATCTGAGGCGGCTTCTCCTTGCTCAACGCGACGCTCCTTCTCGTACCGGGCATTGCGGGCGCGTTGCTCTTCCTACGAAAACAATTCAAAACATTAGGGCATATAAAAACTATATTAAAATTTACAGTGATTAGCACTACCATCACTTTAAGTGTACCAACCGCAGTGATTGGAGGCCTGTTGTGCCCACGTGGTCTGCCGCGCTTGCGCTCAGGTTGAGATGTATTGTTCTGTAAACAGTTGAAAAATATTAATCTCCATAAAAGATAATGCAAATTATTTAAAAAACGAACAAAACCGTACGTACTTCACCGTCCATGACTTAAAAAAGTATCGAACAAATTAAATATCGCTACTGTAACTTGGGATCTGGCCACTCCAGGTATGCAAATAGCAATGGTTTACATAAATCTCTACGGGGCTTTATATACGGCGCGCGCGCACCCCCGACCCCGCCCCGCCCCTTATTTTAACCTATTTTAACACAGCGAAACTAGGATTGAGAAAGGTAAAAAGTGTGATATTGGTATTATATTATCATCGTTTAAATTGAAAAGTACTACCTACTTAAATAACTTTGAAAAAAAACAAGACAATAGTTGTTTTAAATCAGATAGCTCATGATTGTCTTGTTAACAAAAGCATTCGATTGGTAGTGTTTTTATAACTATGTCACTTTCCAAAGTAGATTAGCTTATTACCAAATGTTATTTATTTTGTCATTAACATACCTAGTTACAGTCAAGGTAATGAGATTAAGAAAGGGCTATTTTATGATTATTTTAGTTTCCTAATAGTTCCCATGTGTAATTTGCTAATCACTTTTAATTTACACAAATAGTGACTCCTAACATTGAAATCGCGGCGCCAATAGACACAATAGAAATTCTATTCATTGAGTACTAGTCAGTGCGCGGCCGCAGTTGAAAAGTTAATAGCTGTATTCTTTGTAGATACCATGTAACATGAATTCAAGAATGCTTACGGACTAAGTTTTCTTTTGACGACAAGGAAAATAAATAGTAGGAATTTTCTATATGTTTTAAAGATCGCAGCGCCATCGAGCGAAGTCCGTTTTGTATTGAATAATTCAATAATATCGCTTTGTAGCACTATGCAAGCAATTGTCTACAGTTTTGCTACGACCGTAGCGCAACGTGGTTTTCTGTAGCAGTGTCTTGTTTTGATAACTGCGTTGATAGGTATAATATTTGTATTTATTTAATGCTGCTGTGGTTCAAGGAGTAAAAGTATTTTTCTCGTTTTGTTCGAAATAGTGAATTACAAGATAGTATTAATATCAAAATTATACGTTGTAAAGAATTGGTACTTTAGTATTCATCAGAGAGTTTTTTTATTAAGCCGGATATGCGAAGCTTGACAAAGGATGTAACCTTAAGTAGGTATTATCTGCTTATTGACTTAAAACAGGTTAGCCACAAACATTTAGGATTAGTTATAATGGAATATTAGATAGTCAAGGTACGCTAGTGTCATAATCCGAAACAAAGGAGTTTCATTGTTTCAATAGTTAATGGGATAATGTTCGACATTTAACTTGAATATAATAAAAAAATTACAGAACTAAAGAATAGATTACCTATACATGTACCTAAAGGTGAGCATTAGTGAACAATCCAACATTACTTTAACAAGTAAATTGGCGTTCAAATGTATGTTTTACTTTTACATACAACCGCTTGTTAAATCACTTATATTGTAAGTTGTTTTATTACGATAGTTGATATCAAGGGTTGTTAGAAGTTAAGTTTACTGAAATAAAACCGCGTGTACCCGACAAAAACGAAAGGGTATTGTAGGTATCTCTGCAATATTATAAAAGTTTCGGAACCCGTTGACATTGTTAGGTACGGATGGAAGTTAATTATCCAAGCAAAAAAAAATAACAATTTGTTAGCCTAAAGAAGAGGTGAAGATCTCCATTTCATTCGCCCATTCAACGCGAGCGTATTTCCCCGTTTGGCCACTGTTAGTATAATTAAGTAGTAAAAAGCTTATTATTTTATTTATGATGCCGACTTTTTTAAATTCATTTATACGAATGAAGCAGTCCTAAGTAACCAGTATAATAGCCAGTATTACCAGCTTATCGAGTAATATTGAATTTATTTCAGAAATAGCAGAGTCGGCATACATCAAACGATGCCAGCCCATTGTCCAGGTTCATACAAAGACATTGAAGGTTGTTGAAAACAAACATTGTTTCAAAAATTAGCAGTGTCGGTATTTATTGAGTTATAATACAGTAAACAGTGGTTTTTGTCCTAATGCAGTCTGCAGATATTATCAACAACATAGAAAACAGTCTCACAGCAGGGCTGGACATTCGCCTACAATACCACACTGTTATTGGTATTCCCGCACCACAACCCCACATCATATTATTATTTGTATAAATGTGTTTGCTAAATGTATTTCAATACTCTAGGCAATGTTATTTTTGAGTTGTTTCCATTTTTTGTGTTTTGTAGTTTTTTCGTTTTGACAAGGAATTCCGATGCAATATTAGCATCGGAATTCCATAATTCTCAGTCGTGATGATAACGTTGCAATTTTAATTAACTCATTACCAAAAAGTGTCCTAAAACTATGTCATATTGCTACAGCGATGCGCTAATTACCTTATGTTGCTTTTTTACCGTTAACATAGCTCGTTAGAGACAATTTTATTAGCAAAGGATTTTTATGGTTATCTTAGCTTTCTAATATGTCCATTATGCAATTTAGTTAATCACTAAAGAGCGTTTATGAATCCGGTAACTCAAATAGTATTTATTTTTTGTGGATATCAGATAAAATACAGTCACGAATATGCTTAGAGAGTTAAGACGCTGTTTTTGCTTATTTAAGATCATTTAAATACTTGTAACATCGTGACGCAAGACGAAGCGCCATCGAACTAAGGTCGTTTATTATTTAATTTTGATTATTCAATTAGATCGCTTCGTACCACTATGAAACCAATTGTCTACACTATTGATACGACCGTAGCGCAACATGGTTTGCCGTCGCAGTTCCTTGTTTTGATAATGCGTTGATATAATATTTGGTTTCGGTTAATACTGGTGTAGTCCAAAGAGTAGAAGACATTTTGTTGCGTTCAAAATTGGAAAGTGTAAGGTATTACTTTTTCACGGCGAGAGATAGCGTACCTATGTATGCACCTAAAGGTGAGCATTAGGAACGAAGTAGTGGGAATGAAGTTTACAATGAAACCGCGCGTATCCGACAAAAACGAAAAGGGAATTGCATCTACGTGGCATAGTCATCCCGCCGCCATTAAACATTTTTCAAAGTTGCGAAACCCGGTTATACTGTTAGATACGGATAGAAGAATTTGCTACCCTAAAGACGAGGTGAAGATCGCCATTTCATTCGCCCATTCAACCCGAGCATATTTCCTCGTTCTACCACCGTCTAGTAAAATGCTTACTCTTTTATTTATGACGCCGGCTTTCTTTAAAAGCTTCTTACTCTTACTACAAATGCAGCAGTCATAAATAACCGGTATCTTCATCGAGTAATAATGAATTTATTTCACAAACAGATCAGGTCAGTCAACAGTAGACAGGTCATCGAAATTAAGCAGTGTCGGTATCTTTTGAGTTCTTAATCTTTTTGTGTTTTTATTCCTAATTCCAAATGCAGGTGGTTAAAACTGACGCAGGCTGCATATTATTTTGCTGTCAACAACATACAATAATAATCTTACAGCTGGGCTGAACATTCACCTAGAATAGCACATTGATATAGGTAGGTATTTTTACAACCCCAAATCATATTATTATCTGTATAAATGTTTTTGCTAAAAATATTTCAATAATCTAGGAATACTTATTTCTTGTTTTCTTAATTTTTCAGTCGTTATGATAACGGTTTTTATAATTGTCTTAGCTTTCTAATAACATCTTCCTATGTGTTACACGTTAATCAGTATTAATTAAGGAACAAGTGTTTATAAATCGGGAACTCGTAATCTACATTTTTTATAGATATCAGGTAAAATACAGTCGCGAATATGCTTACAGAGTTAAGAACGCTTTTATTTTATAGGATCGTTTAAATACTTTTAAAATCGTAACGAGCACGCGCAAGCCGCAGCGTCCGCCATCGAACTAAGTTCGTTTTGCATTTGATAATTCAATGAATTCGCTTCGTAGCACTGTGTACTGTGTTGTCTACTGCTACGATCGTTGCGCTAATATAGTTTTATGAAGGAGTTTCTTGTTTTGATAACAGCGTTGATAATTTAATATTGGATTTTAGTTAATGCCGCAGTCCATAGATATATGACTACTCGTTTTGTTCAAGACTAAAATTGAAAATTTGTTGGATATTCTTAATAGGAATTCTGTTTGTTATTACAGATAGATAGATGTAGACAGAAAAGCTTTTTGTTAAGCCTGATAAGGTATCCTTGTTTATGAATGTAGCCTAGCTATTATCTACTTATTGTCTTAAAACAGGTTAGCCACGAACATTTTAGATGAATTATGATAGAAAATACAATTGAAGCTGCACTCATGTTACTCGTATAAATAGCTTGTCTGTAATTGTCAAGGTTCTCAGGTTCTATAATCCGAAACAAGAGAATTTGCTAGTTCCAAGAGATAATGGCATAATCCATATCGCTTAAGCTTTTCAATGCAAGCTAAGATTTGACTATAATTAAAATATTACTTAACTTTAGAACAAGATTAACAATAAATATACAGGTGCGCAATCCAATAGGTCAATATAGGAAAGTCCAAAACGATTACGAAGAACTTACGAAGAATCGGTTTTACTTACGTTTCTTATTTCAGAGCTCAGCTGCCGTAAAGCCAGACACAAAAAGAAATTGAATTAGTTAGGTAGTAACTTTTAGGAGTTTTCGTTTAAATAAGGTGTTGAGTAAGTCTGCACCTAAAATTAGGTACTTATATCAGGGGGGGGGCGTCACGCAGGGGCTACTACTACTACGACTACGCTCTGTGACGTGAAATCGATATCGAGTCAGCGTTGCTTAACGGAATATGAACGCTCGGCTCACACGATAAGTTTTAAATTTCGCGTGAAAGTCGTTAGAGAGTGAACCTTCTGTACGTAGTACTATTCGTTATTCTGTGCTTATATATAAATATGTCTCCGAAGTAAAACCGTTATTTTAATGTATTAATTTCGTCTTTTAAAGTTTGTAATCGCAGTCAGTTAAAAGAAGCAGTATTTTTATTTTGATCATCATCCGCCTTGTGTTACATGAGGAGTTCGGGCTATAACCCACCACGCCCTCTCAATGCGAGTTAGTGGGTTTTACAACAACCGAGACCAACTAAACCTGTATTTTGAAGCACAGAGTACCTTAAGATAATTTATTTGGAGTCGTTCATCCATCCACTTTGAGCATTGAGAAAGAAACAATTGTTTAATGTGAACAATTAATCGAATGATAGTTTTTTCAACGCTTTTGACGTCATGTTTTTATGGCAACAGTGTCTTATCAAACCTCTTAAAATTTACATCCTAAGAGAGCGTTTATAACGCATTTTTTTTATTAGTTTTGAATTAATTTATTTAATTTTGACACCAAGGCTACTTACTATAGCTAGGCAATGGAATACTATTATTAATAATACATGGGTGTAAGGAATTCATAGAGCAATTAAAATAAAAAACAGCAATTGTTAACAACATTGATAAATTTATTGTCATAACTATGATGAACAAAATTATATAACATTATCTTAAAATAACAGTTACATAACTTATTTTCTAAATACAACTACATAGCAAGACCTTTAGCAAAATCAATAACACTCTCGTTGAAAAATCTGTAACAAAAGAAAAAAAACATTATATTTGCTATTATTGTCATGTTAAAAGAATTTAATTTAATGTATTCATGTATGTAATTCAATGATATATATAATATTACCTGTACTTCACTTCGTGTGTTCTTCTATTTTGCATTCAACCAACCAACCAACCAACCTGGTGACAAATAAAAACCATTAGGAAAATAATAGGTATACAACTTCAAAAGTAACTACATTAGTAAAAACTGAAAGATTTTATTTAACGAAAGAAAATATTAGAAATAAAGGACAATGACAATGACTAACCTTCGTATAAAGGTAAGGTGTGCTTAATCCATTCGCCTTCGATTAGAGAAGCCTACGGCGGTGGGAAGACATCGAAATCGACGTCCTCGGGCGACGACCAAAAAGGTATCTGAAACAAGCGAGTACGTCGTTAGTTGTATGACAAGCTTTATAAAAAATGATGTAACTGGGAATAAAATATATGTTTTATGACTGTCTTACCCCGTCCGCGAAGACATCCTCAGGAAGTAACGACTCCATGACATTTTCATCCTCCGGACACGACAGTAATTCAGCTTTTTCTGTAATAAGATATACAGAAAGAATTGTTCAATTCAGTAATGACAAAATAAAAGCTCTATTCATGTTTTAACTTACACTACTAATGACAGTAATAAAATATCAAAAACGGATTGAGATTTCAAAATATATATCAATATAAAATCAAAAGTCATTCAAACTTACCGGCAGGACTAGATGTGGTAGAGCTCTCCGCATTAGAGTCACTTGCCTGTGACGTCACTGCATCATGATCTGGTGCCGTTACAATCTCGCGTTCTGGGCTTGTCATCGATTCTGGCGGGAAGACATCGAAATCGATGTCCTCAGGCGACGACCAAATAGGTATCTGAAACCAGTTTGTACGCCGTTAGTTGTACGTTAGGCGTTACACGATATCGTTTTAAGCTGAAACAAAAAGATATTATCGAAAAGTGCTAATAAGTTTATGGGTATCTTACACCGCCAGCGAAGCCATCCTCAGCAAGCAGACACTCCAGAGTTTGAAATTCCTCTGGGCGTAGCAACACGTCAGCTTCTTCTTGAGATTCTGAAATAACAGAAATGATTATTTCACTTCATTAAATTTGCAACCTTATCAAATTAATATATTAAGTAAAAAAAAAATATAAAAATATGGTTGTAAAGTTTAAGAGAAAAAAACATAGGAAGTAGATAAATCAGTTTACCGGTAGGACTGGCTGTTGTAGAATTGGATTCCAGTGACGTCTCAGTTTCAGGCTCTGGTGGCGTCACGGTTTCCTGTACCGATGTCGGCGCAAACTCACGTGGAATCGGCAGGAACGTGAAACTTTTGAAAAATCCTCCGAACAGATCGGAGGATGTTGACGGCTGGGGCTCGTTAGTCTCATCCTGTTGACAAAATAAATAATTTAGTACCTAATAATCTAACTTCTTACACTATTAAGACTGTGCACAATGACATATAAAATTAACTTACGGAGCGCTGTTTTATTCGTTTTGCAGGTTGCTCGTTAAATGTCTCTTCATCCCAGTGCCTTTTCTGTAAAAAAGTATAAGTGGAATTAATTTCAGATAAACAAGTTTCAAATATTAAATTTCGCATATCAATATGAATGTCATCTTACGCCTCGCCCTGCGCCAGTGTTGGCTTCGGAATGAGATTTCCAAACTGCGACATATAGTCTGCTGCGTGCCGCAGTGCTATTCCCGTCATCAGTTTGGACTTCTTCTTCTGCCGCTTGACTCTGCCCAGCACCGGTGTCAGCATCGTTGCTCGAAGATGAGGGATTTATTATTTGGTGTCTTATCTATAAAGAAAACAATTATATAAATTTTGGAAGAATAAATGAGGCAAAGGTTTGCTGATCGATAATAGTTCACTTACGCTGCTGACGTTCTGCGACGAATGACTAGAGCATGCTTGCTCGTCGTCGTTAGGTGATTCGTCTTCGAATTCTGAACCCAACTCGCTCTCCAATCGGGCAACTGCAAATGTCAAAATGTCATTGTAACACCAACTATAAATTATTAAAAAAACTCTTTCAAAACTAATGGTTATAGAAAACTTACTCTCCGCCTCCAAGGCTTCGTTTTCCGCGCGTATCTCTTCGTTGGATGGCGTTGGGTCTTGGCGTTGGAGGTGCATAATGGTTAGAGCAAGCAGCTCTGCCAATTTTATCTGTAAAAATAATAACAAAAATAATCAATAATCGTATAAAAAATTTAAAAGGTAAACTCAGAGAGTGCTAGAACCGTCCCGTCCCGTTCGTTTACTTACCTTTTGAACCAGGCCCATCGCTTGTTGAAGATCTGAGGCGGCTTCTCCTTGCTCAACGCGACGCTCCTTCTCGTACCGGGCATTGCGGGCGCGTTGCTCTTCCTACGAAAACAATTCAAAACATTAGGGCATATAAAAACTATATTAAAATTTACAGTGATTAGCACTACCATCACTTTAAGTGTACCAACCGCAGTGATTGGAGGCCTGTTGTGCCCACGTGGTCTGCCGCGCTTGCGCTCAGGTTGAGGTGTATTGTTCTGTAAACAGTTGAAAAATATTAATCTCCATAAAAGATAATGCAAATTATTTAAAAAACGAACAAAACCGTACGTACTTCACCGTCCATGACTTAAAAAAGTATCGAACAAATTAAATATCGCTACTGTAACTTGGGATCTGGCCACTCCAGGTATGCAAATAGCAATGGTTTACATAAATCTCTACGGGGCTTTATATACGGCGCGCGCGCACCCCCGACCCCGCCCCGCCCCTTATTTTAACCTATTTTAACACAGCGAAACTAGGATTGAGAAAGGTAAAAAGTGTGATATTGGTATTATATTATCATCGTTTAAATTGAAAAGTACTACCTACTTAAATAACTTTGAAAAAAAACAAGACAATAGTTGTTTTAAATCAGATAGCTCATGATTGTCTTGTTAACAAAAGCATTCGATTGGTAGTGTTTTTATAACTATGTCACTTTCCAAAGTAGATTAGCTTATTACCAAATGTTATTTATTTTGTCATTAACATACCTAGTTACAGTCAAGGTAATGAGATTAAGAAAGGGCTATTTTATGATTATTTTAGTTTCCTAATAGTTCCAATGTGTAATTTGCTAATCACTTTTAATTTACACAAATAGTGACTCCTAACATTGAAATCGCGGCGCCAATAGACACAATAGAAATTCTATTCATTGAGTACTAGTCAGTGCGCGGCCGCAGTTGAAAAGTTAATAGCTGTATTCTTTGTAGATACCATGTAACATGAATTCAAGAATGCTTACGGACTAAGTTTTCTTTTGACGACAAGGAAAATAAATAGTAGGAATTTTCTATATGTTTTAAAGATCGCAGCGCCATCGAGCGAAGTCCGTTTTGTATTGAATAATTCAATAATATCGCTTTGTAGCACTATGCAAGCAATTGTCTACAGTTTTGCTACGACCGTAGCGCAACGTGGTTTTCTGTAGCAGTGTCTTGTTTTGATAACTGCGTTGATAGGTATAATATTTGTATTTATTTAATGCTGCTGTGGTTCAAGGAGTAAAAGTATTTTTCTCGTTTTGTTCGAAATAGTGAATTACAAGATAGTATTAATATCAAAATTATACGTTGTAAAGAATTGGTACTTTAGTATTCATCAGAGAGTTTTTTTATTAAGCCGGATATGCGAAGCTTGACAAAGGATGTAACCTTAAGTAGGTATTATCTGCTTATTGACTTAAAACAGGTTAGCCACAAACATTTAGGATTAGTTATAATGGAATATTAGATAGTCAAGGTACGCTAGTGTCATAATCCGAAACAAAGGAGTTTCATTGTTTCAATAGTTAATGGGATAATGTTCGACATTTAACTTGAATATAATAAAAAAATTACAGAACTAAAGAATAGATTACCTATACATGTACCTAAAGGTGAGCATTAGTGAACAATCCAACATTACTTTAACAAGTAAATTGGCGTTCAAATGTATGTTTTACTTTTACATACAACCGCTTGTTAAATCACTTATATTGTAAGTTGTTTTATTACGATAGTTGATATCAAGGGTTGTTAGAAGTTAAGTTTACTGAAATAAAACCGCGTGTACCCGACAAAAACGAAAGGGTATTGTAGGTATCTCTGCAATATTATAAAAGTTTCGGAACCCGTTGACATTGTTAGGTACGGATGGAAGTTAATTATCCAAGCAAAAAAAAATAACAATTTGTTAGCCTAAAGAAGAGGTGAAGATCTCCATTTCATTCGCCCATTCAACGCGAGCGTATTTCCCCGTTTGGCCACTGTTAGTATAATTAAGTAGTAAAAAGCTTATTATTTTATTTATGATGCCGACTTTTTTAAATTCATTTATACGAATGAAGCAGTCCTAAGTAACCAGTATAATAGCCAGTATTACCAGCTTATCGAGTAATATTGAATTTATTTCAGAAATAGCAGAGTCGGCATACATCAAACGATGCCAGCCCATTGTCCAGGTTCATACAAAGACATTGAAGGTTGTTGAAAACAAACATTGTTTCAAAAATTAGCAGTGTCGGTATTTATTGAGTTATAATACAGTAAACAGTGGTTTTTGTCCTAATGCAGTCTGCAGATATTATCAACAACATAGAAAACAGTCTCACAGCAGGGCTGGACATTCGCCTACAATACCACACTGTTATTGGTATTCCCGCACCACAACCCCACATCATATTATTATTTGTATAAATGTGTTTGCTAAATGTATTTCAATACTCTAGGCAATGTTATTTTTGAGTTGTTTCCATTTTTTGTGTTTTGTAGTTTTTTCGTTTTGACAAGGAATTCCGATGCAATATTAGCATCGGAATTCCATAATTCTCAGTCGTGATGATAACGTTGCAATTTTAATTAACTCATTACCAAAAAGTGTCCTAAAACTATGTCATATTGCTACAGCGATGCGCTAATTACCTTATGTTGCTTTTTTACCGTTAACATAGCTCGTTAGAGACAATTTTATTAGCAAAGGATTTTTATGGTTATCTTAGCTTTCTAATATGTCCATTATGCAATTTAGTTAATCACAAAAGAGCGTTTATGAATCCGGTAACTCAAATAGTATTTATTTTTTGTGGATATCAGATAAAATACAGTCACGAATATGCTTAGAGAGTTAAGACGCTTTTTTTGCTTATTTAAGATCATTTAAATACTTGTAACATCGTGACGCAAGACGAAGCGCCATCGAACTAAGGTCGTTTATTATTTAATTTTGATTATTCAATTAGATCGCTTCGTACCACTATGAAACCAATTGTCTACACTATTGATACGACCGTAGCGCAACATGGTTTGCCGTCGCAGTTCCTTGTTTTGATAATGCGTTGATATAATATTTGGTTTCGGTTAATACTGGTGTAGTCCAAAGAGTAGAAGACATTTTGTTGCGTTCAAAATTGGAAAGTGTAAGGTATTACTTTTTCACGGCGAGAGATAGCGTACCTATGTATGCACCTAAAGGTGAGCATTAGGAACGAAGTAGTGGGAATGAAGTTTACAATGAAACCGCGCGTATCCGACAAAAACGAAAAGGGAATTGCATCTACGTGGCATAGTCATCCCGCCGCCATTAAACATTTTTCAAAGTTGCGAAACCCGGTTATACTGTTAGATACGGATAGAAGAATTTGCTACCCTAAAGACGAGGTGAAGATCGCCATTTCATTCGCCCATTCAACCCGAGCATATTTCCTCGTTCTACCACCGTCTAGTAAAATGCTTACTCTTTTATTTATGACGCCGGCTTTCTTTAAAAGCTTCTTACTCTTACTACAAATGCAGCAGTCATAAATAACCGGTATCTTCATCGAGTAATAATGAATTTATTTCACAAACAGATCAGGTCAGTCAACAGTAGACAGGTCATCGAAATTAAGCAGTGTCGGTATCTTTTGAGTTCTTAATCTTTTTGTGTTTTTATTCCTAATACCAAATGCAGGTGGTTAAAACTGACGCAGGCTGCATATTATTTTGCTGTCAACAACATACAATAATAATCTTACAGCTGGGCTGAACATTCACCTAGAATAGCACATTAATATAGGTAGGTATTTTTACAACCCCAAATCATATTACTATCTGTATAAATGTTTTTGCTAAAAATATTTCAATAATCTAGGAATACTTATTTCTTGTTTTCTTAATTTTTCAGTCGTTATGATAACGGTTTTTATAATTGTCTTAGCTTTCTAATAACATCTTCCTATGTGTTACACGTTAATCAGTATTAATTAAGGAACAAGTGTTTATAAATCGGGAACTCGTAATCTACATTTTTTATAGATATCAGGTAAAATACAGTCGCGAATATGCTTACAGAGTTAAGAACGCTTTTATTTTATAGGATCGTTTAAATACTTTTAAAATCGTAACGAGCACGCGCAAGCCGCAGCGTCCGCCATCGAACTAAGTTCGTTTTGCATTTGATAATTCAATGAATTCGCTTCGTAGCACTGTGTACTGTGTTGTCTACTGCTACGATCGTTGCGCTAATATAGTTTTATGAAGGAGTTTCTTGTTTTGATAACAGCGTTGATAATTTAATATTGGATTTTAGTTAATGCCGCAGTCCATAGATATATGACTACTCGTTTTGTTCAAGACTAAAATTGAAAATTTGTTGGATATTCTTAATAGGAATTCTGTTTGTTATTACAGATAGATAGATGTAGACAGAAAAGCTTTTTGTTAAGCCTGATAAGGTATCCTTGTTTATGAATGTAGCCTAGCTATTATCTACTTATTGTCTTAAAACAGGTTAGCCACGAACATTTTAGATGAATTATGATAGAAAATACAATTGAAGCTGCACTCATGTTACTCGTATAAATAGCTTGTCTGTAATTGTCAAGGTTCTCAGGTTCTATAATCCGAAACAAGAGAATTTGCTAGTTCCAAGAGATAATGGCATAATCCATATCGCTTAAGCTTTTCAATGCAAGCTAAGATTTGACTATAATTAAAATATTACTTAACTTTAGAATAAGATTAACAATAAATATACAGGTGCGCAATCCAATAGGTCAATATAGGAAAGTCCAAAACGATTACGAAGAACTTACGAAGAATCGGTTTTACTTACGTTTCTTATTTCAGAGCTCAGCTGCCGTAAAGCCAGACACAAAAAGAAATTGAATTAGTTAGGTAGTAACTTTTAGGAGTTTTCGTTTAAATAAGGTGTTGAGTAAGTCTGCACCTAAAATTAGGTACTTATATCAGGGGGGGCGTCACGCAGGGGCTACTACTACTACGACTACGCTCTGTGACGTGAAATCGATATTGAGTCAGCGTTGCTTAACGGAATATGAACGCTCGGCTCACACGATAAGTTTTAAATTTCGCGTGAAAGTCGTTAGAGAGTGAACCTTCTGTACGTAGTACTATTCGTTATTCTGTGCTTATATATAAATATGTCTCCGAAGTAAAACCGTTATTTTAATGTATTAATTTCGTCTTTTAAAGTTTGTAATCGCAGTCAGTTAAAAGAAGCAATATTTTTATTTTGATCATCATCCGCCTTGTGTTACATGAGGAGTTCGGGCTATAACCCACCACGCCCTCTCAATGCGAGTTAGTGGGTTTTACAACAACCGAGACCAACCAAACCTGTATTTTGAAGCACAGAGTACCTTAAGATAATTTATTTGGAGTCGTTCATCCATCCACTTTGAGCATTGAGAAAGAAACAATTGTTTAATGTGAACAATTAATCGAATGATAGTTTTTTCAACGCTTTTGACGTCATGTTTTTATGGCAACAGTGTCTTATCAAACCTCTTAAAATTTACATCCTAAGAGAGCGTTTATAACGCATTTTTTTTATTAGTTTTGAATTAATTTATTTAATTTTGACACCAAGGCTACTTACTATAGCTAGGCAATGGAATACTATTATTAATAATACATGGGTGTAAGGAATTCATAGAGCAATTAAAATAAAAAACAGCAATTGTTAACAACATTGATAAATTTATTGTCATAACTATGATGAACAAAATTATATAACATTATCTAAAAATAACAGTTACATAACTTATTTTCTAAATACAACTACATAGCAAGACCTTTAGCAAAATCAATAACACTCTCGTTGAAAAATCTGTAACAAAAGAAAAAAAACATTATATTTGCTATTAATGTCATGTTAAAAGAATTTAATTTAATGTATTCATGTATGTAATTCAATGATATATATAATATTACCTGTACTTCACTTCGTGTGTTCTTCTATTTTGCATTCAACCAACCAACCAACCAACCAACCTGGTGACAAATAAAAACCATTAGGAAAATAATAGGTATACAACTTCAAAAGTAACTACATCAGTAAAAACTGAAAGATTTTATTTAACGAAAGAAAATATTAGAAATAAAGGACAATGACAATGACTAACCTTCGTATAAAGGTAAGGTGTGCTTAATCCATTCGCCTTCGATTAGAGAAGCCTACGGCGGTGGGAAGACATCGAAATCGACGTCCTCGGGCGACGACCAAAAAGGTATCTGAAACAAGCGAGTACGTCGTTAGTTGTATGACAAGCTTTATAAAAAATGATGTAACTGGGAATAAAATATATGTTTTATGACTGCCTTACCCCGTCCGCGAAGACATCCTCAGGAAGTAACGACTCCATGACATTTTCATCCTCCGGACACGACAGTAATTCAGCTTTTTCTGTAATAAGATATACAGAAAGAATTGTTCAATTCAGTAATGACAAAATAAAAGCTCTATTCATGTTTTAACTTACACTACTAATGACAGTAATAAAATATCAAAAACGGATTGAGATTTCAAAATATATATCAATATAAAATCAGAAGTCATACAAACTTACCGGCAGGACTAGATGTGGTAGAGCTCTCCGCATTAGAGTCACTTGCCTGTGACGTCACTGCATCATGATCTGGTGCCGTTACAATCTCGCGTTCTGGGCTTGTCATCGATTCTGGCGGGAAGACATCGAAATCGATGTCCTCAGGCGACGACCAAATAGGTATCTGAAACCAGTTTGTACGCCGTTAGTTGTACGTTAGGCGTTACACGATATCGTTTTAAGCTGAAACAAAAAGATATTATCGAAAAGTGCTAATAAGTTTATGGGTATCTTACACCGCCAGCGAAGCCATCCTCAGCAAGCAGACACTCCAGAGTTTGAAATTCCTCTGGGCGTAGCAACACGTCAGCTTCTTCTTGAGATTCTGAAATAACAGAAATGATTATTTCACTTCATTAAATTTGCAACCTTATCAAATTAATATATTAAGTAAAAAAAAATATAAAAATATGGTTGTAAAGTTTAAGAGAAAAAAACATAGGAAGTAGATAAATCAGTTTACCGGTAGGACTGGCTGTTGTAGAATTGGATTCCAGTGACGTCTCAGTTTCAGGCTCTGGTGGCGTCACGGTTTCCTGTACCGATGTCGGCGCAAACTCACGTGGAATCGGCAGGAACGTGAAACTTTTGAAAAATCCTCCGAACAGATCGGAGGATGTTGACGGCTGGGGCTCGTTAGTCTCATCCTGTTGACAAAATAAATAATTTAGTACCTAATAATCTAACTTCTTACACTATTAAGACTAGTGCACAATGACATATAAAATTAACTTACGGAGCGCTGTTTTATTCGTTTTGCAGGTTGCTTGTTAAATGTCTCTTCATCCCAGTGCCTTTTCTGTAAAAAAGTATAAGTGGAATTAATTTCAGATAAACAAGTTTCAAATATTAAATTTCGCATATCAATATGAATGTCATCTTACGCCTCGCCCTGCGCCAGTGTTGGCTTCGGAATGAGATTTCCAAACTGCGACATATAGTCTGCTGCGTGCCGCAGTGCTATTCCCGTCATCAGTTTGGACTTCTTCTTCTGTCGCTTGACTCTGCCCAGCACCGGTGTCAGCATCGTTGCTCGAAGATGAGGGATTTATTATTTGGTGTCTTATCTATAAAGAAAACAATTATATAAATTTTGGAAGAATAAATGAGGCAAAGGTTTGCTGATCGATAATAGTTCACTTACGTTGCTGACGTTCTGCGACGAATGACTAGAGCATGCTTGCTCGTCGTCGTTAGGTGATTCGTCTTCGAATTCTGAACCCAACTCGCTCTCCAATCGGGCAACTGCAAATGTCAAAGTGTCATTGTAACACCAACTATAAATTATTAAAAAAACTCTTTCAAAACTAATGGTTATAGAAAACTTACTCTCCGCCTCCAAGGCTTCGTTTTCCGCGCGTATCTCTTCGTTGGATGGCGTTGGGTCTTGGCGTTGGAGGTGCATAATGGTTAGAGCAAGCAGCTCTGCCAATTTTATCTGTAAAAATAATAACAAAAATAATCAATAATCGTATAAAAAATTTAAAAGGTAAACTCAGAGAGTGCTAGAACCGTCCCGTCCCGTTCGTTTACTTACCTTTCGAACCAGGCCCATCGCTTGTTGAAGATCTGAGGCGGCTTCTCCTTGCTCAACGCGACGCTCCTTCTCGTACCGGGCATTGCGGGCGCGTTGCTCTTCCTACGAAAACAATTCAAAACATTAGGGCATATAAAAACTATATCCTTGTTTATGAATGTAGCCTAGCTATTATCTACTTATTGTCTTAAACAGGTTAGCCACGAACATTTTAGATGAATTATGATAGAAAATACAATTGAAGCTGCACTCATGTTACTCGTATAAATAGCTTGTCTGTAATTGTCAAGGTTCTCAGGTTCTATAATCCGAAACAAGAGAATTTGCTAGTTCCAAGAGATAATGGCATAATCCATATCGCTTAAGCTTTTCAATGCAAGCTAAGATTTGACTATAATTAAAATATTACTTAACTTTAGAATAAGATTAACAATAAATATACAGGTGCGCAATCCAATATGTCAATATAGGAAAGTCCAAAACGATTACGAAGAACTTACGAAGAATCGGTTTTACTTACGTTTCTTATTTCAGAGCTAAGCTGCCGTAAAGCCAGACACAAAAAGAATTTGAATTAGTTAGGTAGTAACTTTTAGGAGTTTTCGTTTAAATAAGGTGTTGAGTAAGTCTGCACCTAAAATTAGGTACTTATATCAGGGGGGGCGTCACGCAGGGGCTACTACTACTACGACTACGCTCTGTGACGTGAAATCGATATCGAGTCAGCGTTGCTTAACGGAATATGAACGCTCGGCTCACACGATAAGTTTTAAATTTCGCGTGAAAGTCGTTAGAGAGTGAACCTTCTGTACGTAGTACTATTCGTTATTCTGTGCTTATATATAAATATGTCTCCGAAGTAAAACCGTTATTTTAATGTATTAATTTCGTCTTTTAAAGTTTGTAATCGCAGTCAGTTAAAAGAAGCAATATTTTTATTTTGATCATCATCCGCCTTGTGTTACATGAGGAGTTCGGGCTATAACCCACCACGCCCTCTCAATGCGAGTTAGTGGGTTTTACAACAACCGAGACCAACCAAACCTGTATTTTGAAGCACAGAGTACCTTAAGATAATTTATTTGGAGTCGTTCATCCATCCACTTTGAGCATTGAGAAAGAAACAATTGTTTAATGTGAACAATTAATCGAATGATAGTTTTTTCAACGCTTTTGACGTCATGTTTTTATGGCAACAGTGTCTTATCAAACCTCTTAAAATTTACATCCTAAGAGAGCGTTTATAACGCATTTTTTTATTAGTTTTGAATTAATTTATTTAATTTTGACACCAAGGCTACTTACTATAGCTAGGCAATGGAATACTATTATTAATAATACATGGGTGTAAGGAATTCATAGAGCAATTAAAATAAAAAACAGCAATTGTTAACAACATTGATAAATTTATTGTCATAACTATGATGAACAAAATTATATAACATTATCTAAAAATAACAGTTACATAACTTATTTTCTAAATACAACTACATAGCAAAACCTTTTGCAAAATCAATAACACTCTCGGTGAAAAATCTGTAACAAAAGAAAAAAAACATTATATTTGCTATTATTGTCATGTTAAAAGAATTTAATTTAATGTATTCATGTATGTAATTCAATGATATATATAATATTACCTGTACTTCACTTCGTGTGTTCTTCTATTTTGCATTCAACCAACCAACCAACCAACCAACCTGGTGACAAATAAAAACCATTAGGAAAATAATAGGTATACAACTTCAAAAGTAACTACATTAGTAAAAACTGAAAGATTTTATTTAACGAAAGAAAATATTAGAAATAAAGGACAATGACAATGACTAACCTTCGTATAAAGGTAAGGTGTGCTTAATGCATTCGCCTTCGATTAGAGAAGCCTACGGCGGTGGGAAGACATCGAAATCGACGTCCTCGGGCGACGACCAAAAAGGTATCTGAAACAAGCGAGTACGTCGTTAGTTGTATGACAAGCTTTATAAAAAATGATGTAACTGGGAATAAAATATATGTTTTATGACTGTCTTACCCCGTCCGCGAAGACATCCTCAGGAAGTAACGACTCCATGACATTTTCATCCTCCGGACACGACAGTAATTCAGCTTTTTCTGTAATAAGATATACAGAAAGAATTGTTCAATTCAGTAATGACAAAATAAAAGCTCTATTCATGTTTTAACTTACACTACTAATGACAGTAATAAAATATCAAAAACGGATTGAGATTTCAAAATATATATCAATATAAAATCAGAAGTCATACAAACTTACCGGCAGGACTAGATGTGGTAGAGCTCTCCGCATTAGAGTCACTTGCCTGTGACGTCACTGCATCATGATCTGGTGCCGTTACAATCTCGCGTTCTGGGCTTGTCATCGATTCTGGCGGGAAGACATCGAAATCGATGTCCTCAGGCGACGACCAAATAGGTATCTGAAACCAGTTTGTACGCCGTTAGTTGTACGTTAGGCGTTACACGATATCGTTTTAAGCTGAAACAAAAAGATATTATCGAAAAGTGCTAATAAGTTTATGGGTATCTTACACCGCCAGCGAAGCCATCCTCAGCAACCAGACACTCCAGAGTTTGAAATTCCTCTGGGCGTAGCAACACGTCAGCTTCTTCTTGAGATTCTGAAATAACAGAAATGATTATTTCACTTCATTAAATTTGCAACCTTATCAAATTAATATATTAAGTAAAAAAAAATATAAAAATATGGTTGTAAAGTTTAAGAGAAAAAAACATAGGAAGTAGATAAATCAGTTTACCGGTAGGACTGGCTGTTGTAGAATTGGATTCCAGTGACGTCTCAGTTTCAGGCTCTGGTGGCGTCACGGTTTCCTGTACCGATGTCGGCGCAAACTCACGTGGAATCGGCAGGAACGTGAAACTTTTGAAAAATCCTCCGAACAGATCGGAGCATGTTGACGGCTGGGGCTCGTTAGTCTCATCCTGTTGACAAAATAAATAATTTAGTACCTAATAATCTAACTTCTTACACTATTAAGACTAGTGCACAATGACATATAAAATTAACTTACGGAGCGCTGTTTTATTCGTTTTGCAGGTTGCTCGTTAAATGTCTCTTCATCCCAGTGCCTTTTCTGTAAAAAAGTATAAGTGGAATTAATTTCAGATAAACAAGTTTCAAATATTAAATTTCGCATATCAATATGAATGTCATCTTACGCCTCGCCCTGCGCCAGTGTTGGCTCCGGAATGAGATTTCCAAACTGCGACATATAGTCTGCTGCGTGCCGCAGTGCTATTCCCGTCATCAGTTTGGACTTCTTCTTCTGCCGCTTGACTCTGCCCAGCACCGGTGTCAGCATCGTTGCTCCAAGATGAGGGATTTATTATTTGGTGTCTTATCTATAAAGAAAACAATTATATAAATTTTGGAAGAATAAATGAGGCAAAGGTTTGCTGATCGATAATAGTTCACTTACGCTGCTGACGTTCTGCGACGAATGACTAGAGCATGCTTGCTCGTCGTCGTTAGGTGATTCGTCTTCGAATTCTGAACCCAACTCGCTCTCCAATCGGGCAACTGCAAATGTCAAAATGTCATTGTAACACCAACTATAAATTATTAAAAAAACTCTTTCAAAACTAATGGTTATAGAAAACTTACTCTCCGCCTCCAAGGCTTCGTTTTCCGCGCGTATCTCTTCGTTGGATGGCGTTGGGTCTTGGCGTTGGAGGTGCATAATGGTTAGAGCAAGCAGCTCTGCCAATTTTATCTGTAAAAATAATAACAAAAATAATCAATAATCGTATAAAAAATTTAAAAGGTAAACTCAGAGAGTGCTAGAACCGTCCCGTCCCGTTCGTTTACTTACCTTTCGAACCAGGCCCATCGCTTGTTGAAGATCTGAGGCGGCTTCTCCTTGCTCAACGCGACGCTCCTTCTCGTACCGGGCATTGCGGGCGCGTTGCTCGTCCTATGAAAACAATTCAAAACATTAGGGCATATAAAAACTATATTAAAATTTACAGTGATTAGCACTACCATCACTTTAAGTGTACCAACCGCAGTGATTGGAGGCCTGTTGTGCCCACGTGGTCTGCCGCGCTTGCGCTCAGGTTGAGGTGTATTGTTCTGTAAACAGTTGAAAAATATTAATCTCCATAAAAGATAATGCAAATTATTTAAAAAACGAACAAAACCGTACGTACTTCGCCGTCCATGACTTAAAAAAGTATCGAACAAATTAAATATCGCTACTGTAACTTGGGATCTGGCCACTCCAGGTATGCAAATAGCAATGGTTTACATAAATCTCTACGGGGCTTTATATACGGCGCGCGCGCACCCCCGACCCCGCCCCGCCCCCTTTCCCCTTTAGGCCGCCAAGGGTCCAGTTCCGTACTGAGTACCTGATGAAGTAAAGGTTAGTATATTGTTATAAAGACATGTTTTACTTAGTAAACATAAAAAAACAACTTACATTTAACGAGTAGAACAGTCCGAAGAGGGAAAAGCAAACTATTGTTTTGATCATTTTTAAAATAATTCTTGTGTTCTCTGATCTTAGTCTAATTCTTGTGTTTTTTATATATCTTAGGGTGAATTCGAACAAACTGGAATAAGACTTACTCCGAGATTAGTCTATACAAATTCGGCGTTTAATCTAGGTATAAGACCTTTTTCCAGTTTGGTCGAATCCACCCTTAGTCAGTTAATACATGATTTCCCTTATCCTTGGAACTGCAGTTACCAACATACTATATGAAACAAGCTCCAACAGTGCACAAAACAGTTCAAGTTTAAACTGAATTTTTGTAGGAAGTCTTAAACAATTCTTACACATTCCACTTTCTAAAAGTTTTAGTAAAAAGTCGGTTAACATCGGTCACATATTCTGATCACGGCATATTATTATTGTTATTCGCGCCAAAGAAAAGAGTCGTAATTATTTTGTACCTTTCACAATTTTGTTGATATCTATATAAATAAAAATCTATCGCCTTCACGGAACACTTTAGAACGTCTGCTCGTATTGAGCTAATTTTTGTAGTTGTATTTTTCAATGTCCGCTCGGGTTTGATAAAAAAAATGGAAATACGTCACGGGAGAGCTAAGGGGTTTTCACGCAGACAAAATCACGGGTGGGCCGCTAGTTTAAAATAAACTTTGGAGATGTATTTCGGCGTAACTAAGCAAGGAGCTTTTTAAATCAGAAATCTGTAGAATACTATTGATTTTTAAATTTTTTAATCTTCCGCTATCACATAGTTGATCACGTCTTCAGTGTATAACTATCACTTTGATGTCTTTTGTGTACATTTTTTTATACCTATCACAACTATCACGTTATATTAACCTATTTTAACACAGCGAAACTAGGATAGAGAAAGGTAAAAAGTGTGATATTGGTATTATATTATCCTCGTTTAAATTGAAAAGTACTACCTACTTAAATAACTTTGAAAAAAAACAAGACAATAGTTGTTTTAAATCAGATAGCTCATGATTGTCTTGTTAACAAAAGCATTCGATTGGTAGTGTTTTTATAACTATGTCACTTTCCAAAGTAGATTAGCTTATTACCAAATGTTATTTATTTTGTCATTAACATACCTAGTTACAGTCAAGGTAATGAGATTAAGAAAGGGCTATTTTATGATTATTTTAGTTTCCTAATAGTTCCAATGTGTAATTTGCTAATCACTTTTAATTTACACAAATAGTGACTCCTAACATTGAAATCGCGGCGCCAATAGACACAATAGAAATTCTATTCATTGAGTACTAGTCAGTGCGCGGCCGCAGTTGAAAAGTTAATAGCTGTATTCTTTGTAGATACCATGTAACATGAATTCAAGAATGCTTACGGACTAAGATTTCTTTTGACGACAAGGAAAATAAATAGTAGGAATTTTCTATATGTTTTAAAGATCGCAGCGCCATCGAGCGAAGTCCGTTTTGTATTGAATAATTCAATAATATCGCTTTGTAGCACTATGCAAGCAATTGTCTACAGTTTTGCTACGACCGTAGCGCAACGTGGTTTTCTGTAGCAGTGTCTTGTTTTGATAACTGCGTTGATAGGTATAATATTTGTATTTATTTAATGCTGCTGTGGTTCAAGGAGTAAAAGTATTTTTCTCGTTTTGTTCGAAATAGTGAATTACAAGATAGTATTAATATCAAAATTATACGTTGTAAAGAATTGGTACTTTAGTATTCATCAGAGAGTTTTTTTATTAAGCCGGATATGCGAAGCTTGACAAAGGATGTAACCTTAAGTAGGTATTATCTGCTTATTGACTTAAAACAGGTTAGCCACAAACATTTAGGATTAGTTATAATGGAATATTAGATAGTCAAGGTACGCTAGTGTCATAATCCGAAACAAAGGAGTTTCATTGTTTCAATAGTTAATGGGATAATGTTCGACATTTAACTTGAATATAATAAAAAAATTACAGAACTAAAGAATAGATTACCTATACATGTACCTAAAGGTGAGCATTAGTGAACAATCCAACATTACTTTAACAAGTAAATTGGCGTTCAAATGTATGTTTTACTTTTACATACAACCGCTTGTTAAATCACTTATATTGTAAGTTGTTTTATTACGATAGTTGATATCAAGGGTTGTTAGAAGTTAAGTTTACTGAAATAAAACCGCATGTACCCGACAAAAACGAAAGGGTATTGTAGGTATCTCTGCAATATTATAAAAGTTTCGGAACCCGTTGACATTGTTAGGTACGGATGGAAGTTAATTATCCAAGCAAAAAAAAATAACAATTTGTTAGCCTAAAGAAGAGGTGAAGATCTCCATTTCATTCGCCCATTCAACGCGAGCGTATTTCCCCGTTTGGCCACTGTTAGTATAATTAAGTAGTAAAAAGCTTATTATTTTATTTATGATGCCGACTTTTTTAAATTCATTTATACGAATGAAGCAGTCCTAAGTAACCAGTATAATAGCCAGTATTACCAGCTTATCGAGTAATATTGAATTTATTTCAGAAATAGCAGAGTCGGCATACATCAAACGATGCCAGCCCATTGTCCAGGTTCATACAAAGACATTGAAGGTTGTTGAAAACAAACATTGTTTCAAAAATTAGCAGTGTCGGTATTTATTGAGTTATAATACAGTAAACAGTGGTTTTTGTCCTAATGCAGTCTGCAGATATTATCAACAACATAGAAAACAGTCTCACAGCAGGGCTGGACATTCGCCTACAATACCACACTGTTATTGGTATTCCCGCACCACAACCCCACATCATATTATTATTTGTATAAATGTGTTTGCTAAATGTATTTCAATACTCTAGGCAATGTTATTTTTGTGTTGTTTCCATTTTTTGTGTTTTGTAGTTTTTTCGTTTTGACAAGGAATTCCGATGCAATATTAGCATCGGAATTCCATAATTCTCAGTCGTGATGATAACGTTGCAATTTTAATTAACTCATTACCAAAAAGTGTCCTAAAACTATGTCATATTGCTACAGCGATGCGCTAATTACCTTATGTTGCTTTTTTACCGTTAACATAGCTCGTTAGAGACAATTTTATTAGCAAAGGATTTTTATGGTTATCTTAGCTTTCTAATATGTCCATTATGCAATTTAGTTAATCACTAAAGAGCGTTTATGAATCCGGTAACTCAAATAGTATTTATTTTTTGTGGATATCAGATAAAATACAGTCACGAATATGCTTAGAGAGTTAAGACGCTTTTTTTGCTTATTTAAGATCATTTAAATACTTGTAACATCGTGACGCAAGACGAAGCGCCATCGAACTAAGGTCGTTTATTATTTAATTTTGATTATTCAATTAGATCGCTTCGTACCACTATGAAACCAATTGTCTACACTATTGATACGACCGTAGCGCAACATGGTTTGCCGTCGCAGTTCCTGTTTTGATAATGCGTTGATATAATATTTGGTTTCGGTTAATACTGGTGTAGTCAAAAGAGTAGAAGACATTTTGTTGCGTTCAAAATTGGAAAGTGTAATGTATTACTTTTTCACGGAGAGAGATAGCGTACCTATGTATGCACCTAAAGGTGAAGTAGTGGGAATGAAGTTTACAATGAAACCGCGCGTATCCGACAAAAACGAAAAGGGAATTGCATCTACGTGGCATAGTCATCCCGCCGCCATTAAACATTTTTCAAAGTTGCGAAACCCGGTTATACTGTTAGATACGGATAGAAGAATTTGCTACCCTAAAGACGAGGTGAAGATCGCCATTTCATTCGCCCATTCAACCCGAGCATATTTCCTCGTTCTACCACCGTCTAGTAAAATGCTTACTCTTTTATTTATGACGCCGGCTTTCTTTAAAAGCTTCTTACTCTTACTACAAATGCAGCAGTCATAAATAACCGGTATCTTCATCGAGTAATAATGAATTTATTTCACAAACAGATCAGGTCAGTCAACAGTAGACAGGTCATCGAAATTAAGCAGTGTCGGTATCTTTTGAGTTCTTAATCTTTTTGTGTTTTTATTCCTAATACCAAATGCAGGTGGTTAAAACTGACGCAGGCTGCATATTATTTTGCTGTCAACAACATACAATAATAATCTTACAGCTGGGCTGAACATTCACCTAGAATAGCACATTGATATAGGTAGGTATTTTTACAACCCCAAATCATATTATTATCTGTATAAATGTTTTTGCTAAAAATATTTCAATAATCTAGGAATACTTATTTCTTGTTTTCTTAATTTTTCAGTCGTTATGATAACGGTTTTTATAATTGTCTTAGCTTTCTAATAACATCTTCCTATGTGTTACACGTTAATCAGTATTAATTAAGGAACAAGTGTTTATAAATCGGGAACTCGTAATCTACATTTTTTATAGATATCAGGTAAAATACAGTCGCGAATATGCTTACAGAGTTAAGAACGCTTTTATTTTATAGGATCGTTTAAATACTTTTAAAATCGTAACGAGCACGCGCAAGCCGCAGCGTCCGCCATCGAACTAAGTTCGTTTTGCATTTGATAATTCAATGAATTCGCTTCGTAGCACTGTGTACTGTGTTGTCTACTGCTACGATCGTTGCGCTAATATAGTTTTATGAAGGAGTTTCTTGTTTTGATAACAGCGTTGATAATTTATATTGGATTTTAGTTAATGCCGCAGTCCATAGATATATGACTACTCGTTTTGTTCAAGACTAAAATTGAAAATTTGTTGGATATTCTTAATAGGAATTCTGTTTGTTATTATAGATAGATAGATGTAGACAGAAAAGCTTTTTGTTAAGCCGGATAAGGTATCCTTGTTTATGAATGTAGCCTAGCTATTATCTACTTATTGTCTTAAAACAGGTTAGCCACGAACATTTTAGATGAATTATGATAGAAAATACAATTGAAGCTGCACTCATGTTACTCGTATAAATAGCTTGTCTGTAATTGTCAAGGTTCTCAGGTTCTATAATCCGAAACAAGAGAATTTGCTAGTTCCAAGAGATAATGGCATAATCCATATCGCTTAAGCTTTTCAATGCAAGCTAAGATTTGACTATAATTAAAATATTACAAGTGCGCAATCCAATAGGTCAATATAGGAAAGTCCAAAACGATTACGAAGAACTTACGAAGAATCGGTTTTACTTACGTTTCTTATTTCAGAGCTCAGCTGCCGTAAAGCCAGACACAAAAAGAAATTGAATTAGTTAGGTAGTAACTTTTAGGAGTTTTCGTTTAAATAAGGTGTTGAGTAAGTCTGCACCTAAAATTAGGTACTTATATCAGGGGGGGCGTCACGCAGGGGCTACTACTACTACGACTACGCTCTGTGACGTGAAATCGATATCGAGTCAGCGTTGCTTAACGGAATATGAACGCTCGGCTCACACGATAAGTTTTAAATTTCGCGTGAAAGTCGTTAGAGAGTGAACCTTCTGTACGTAGTACTATTCGTTATTCTGTGCTTATATATAAATATGTCTCCGAAGTAAAACCGTTATTTTAATGTATTAATTTCGTCTTTTAAAGTTTGTAATCGCAGTCAGTTAAAAGAAGCAATATTTTTATTTTGATCATCATCCGCCTTGTGTTACATGAGGAGTTCGGGCTATAACCCACCACGCCCTCTCAATGCGAGTTAGTGGGTTTTACAACAACCGAGACCAACCAAACCTGTATTTTGAAGCACAGAGTACCTTAAGATAATTTATTTGGAGTCGTTCATCCATCCACTTTGAGCATTGAGAAAGAAACAATTGTTTAATGTGAACAATTAATCGAATGATAGTTTTTTCAACGCTTTTGACGTCATGTTTTTATGGCAACAGTGTCTTATCAAACCTCTTAAAATTTACATCCTAAGAGAGCGTTTATAACGCATTTTTTTATTAGTTTTGAATTAATTTATTTAATTTTGACACCAAGGCTACTTACTATAGCTAGGCAATGGAATACTATTATTAATAATACATGGGTGTAAGGAATTCATAGAGCAATTAAAATAAAAAACAGCAATTGTTAACAACATTGATAAATTTATTGTCATAACTATGATGAACAAAATTATATAACATTATCTAAAAATAACAGTTACATAACTTATTTTCTAAATACAACTACATAGCAAAACCTTTAGCAAAATCAATAACACTCTCGGTGAAAAATCTGTAACAAAAGAAAAAAAACATTATATTTGCTATTATTGTCATGTTAAAAGAATTTAATTTAATGTATTCATGTATGTAATTCAATGATATATATAATATTACCTGTACTTCACTTCGTGTGTTCTTCTATTTTGCATTCAACCAACCAACCAACCAACCAACCTGGTGACAAATAAAAACCATTAGGAAAATAATAGGTATACAACTTCAAAAGTAACTACATTAGTAAAAACTGAAAGATTTTATTTAACGAAAGAAAATATTAGAAATAAAGGACAATGACAATGACTAACCTTCGTATAAAGGTAAGGTGTGCTTAATCCATTCGCCTTCGATTAGAGAAGCCTACGGCGGTGGGAAGACATCGAAATCGACGTCCTCGGGCGACGACCAAAAAGGTATCTGAAACAAGCGAGTACGTCGTTAGTTGTATGACAAGCTTTATAAAAAATGATGTAACTGGGAATAAAATATATGTTTTATGACTGTCTTACCCCGTCCGCGAAGACATCCTCAGGAAGTAACGACTCCATGACATTTTCATCCTCCGGACACGACAGTAATTCAGCTTTTTCTGTAATAAGATATACAGAAAGAATTGTTCAATTCAGTAATGACAAAATAAAAGCTCTATTCATGTTTTAACTTACACTACTAATGACAGTAATAAAATATCAAAAACGGATTGAGATTTCAAAATATATATCAATATAAAATCAGAAGTCATACAAACTTACCGGCAGGACTAGATGTGGTAGAGCTCTCCGCATTAGAGTCACTTGCCTGTGACGTCACTGCATCATGATCTGGTGCCGTTACAATCTCGCGTTCTGGGCTTGTCATCGATTCTGGCGGGAAGACATCGAAATCGATGTCCTCAGGCGACGACCAAATAGGTATCTGAAACCAGTTTGTACGCCGTTAGTTGTACGTTAGGCGTTACACGATATCGTTTTAAGCTGAAACAAAAAGATATTATCGAAAAGTGCTAATAAGTTTATGGGTATCTTACACCGCCAGCGAAGCCATCCTCAGCAAGCAGACACTCCAGAGTTTGAAATTCCTCTGGGCGTAGCAACACGTCAGCTTCTTCTTGAGATTCTGAAATAACAGAAATGATTATTTCACTTCATTAAATTTGCAACCTTATCAAATTAATATATTAAGTAAAAAAAAATATAAAAATATGGTTGTAAAGTTTAAGAGAAAAAAACATAGGAAGTAGATAAATCAGTTTACCGGTAGGACTGGCTGTTGTAGAATTGGATTCCAGTGACGTCTCAGTTTCAGGCTCTGGTGGCGTCACGGTTTCCTGTACCGATGTCGGCGCAAACTCACGTGGAATCGGCAGGAACGTGAAACTTTTGAAAAATCCTCCGAACAGATCGGAGGATGTTGACGGCTGGGGCTCGTTAGTCTCATCCTGTTGACAAAATAAATAATTTAGTACCTAATAATCTAACTTCTTACACTATTAAGACTAGTGCACAATGACATATAAAATTAACTTACGGAGCGCTGTTTTATTCGTTTTGCAGGTTGCTCGTTAAATGTCTCTTCATCCCAGTGCCTTTTCTGTAAAAAAGTATAAGTGGAATTAATTTCAGATAAACAAGTTTCAAATATTAAATTTCGCATATCAATATGAATGTCATCTTACGCCTCGCCCTGCGCCAGTGTTGGCTCCGGAATGAGATTTCCAAACTGCGACATATAGTCTGCTGCGTGCCGCAGTGCTATTCCCGTCATCAGTTTGGACTTCTTCTTCTGCCGCTTGACTCTGCCCAGCACCGGTGTCAGCATCGTTGCTCGAAGATGAGGGATTTATTATTTGGTGTCTTATCTATAAAGAAAACAATTATATAAATTTTGGAAGAATAAATGAGGCAAAGGTTTGCTGATCGATAATAGTTTACTTACGCTGCTGACGTTCTGCGACGAATGACTAGAGCATGCTTGCTCGTCGTCGTTAGGTGATTCGTCTTCGAATTCTGAACCCAACTCGCTCTCCAATCGGGCAACTGCAAATGTCAAAATGTCATTGTAACACCAACTATAAATTATTAAAAAAACTCTTTCAAAACTAATGGTTATAGAAAACTTACTCTCCGCCTCCAAGGCTTCGTTTTCCGCGCGTATCTCTTCGTTGGATGGCGTTGGGTCTTGGCGTTGGAGGTGCATAATGGTTAGAGCAAGCAGCTCTGCCAATTTTATCTGTAAAAATAATAACAAAAATAATCAATAATCGTATAAAAAATTTAAAAGGTAAACTCAGAGAGTGCTAGAACCGTCCCGTCCCGTTCGTTTACTTACCTTTCGAACCAGGCCCATCGCTTGTTGAAGATCTGAGGCGGCTTCTCCTTGCTCAACGCGACGCTCCTTCTCGTACCGGGCATTGCGGGCGCGTTGCTCGTCCTATGAAAACAATTCAAAACATTAGGGCATATAAAAACTATATTAAAATTTACAGTGATTAGCACTACCATCACTTTAAGTGTACCAACCGCAGTGATTGGAGGCCTGTTGTGCCCACGTGGTCTGCCGCGCTTGCGCTCAGGTTGAGGTGTATTGTTCTGTAAACAGTTGAAAAATATTAATCTCCATAAAAGATAATGCAAATTATTTAAAAAACGAACAAAACCGTACGTACTTCGCCGTCCATGACTTAAAAAAGTATCGAACAAATTAAATATCGCTACTGTAACTTGGGATCTGGCCACTCCAGGTATGCAAATAGCAATGGTTTACATAAATCTCTACGGGGCTTTATATACGGCGCGCGCGCACCCCCGACCCCGCCCCGCCCCCTTTCCCCTTTAGGCCGCCAAGGGTCCAGTTCCGTACTGAGTACCTGATGAAATAAAGGTTAGTATAATGTTATAAAGACATGTTTTACTTAGTAAACATAAAAAAAACAACTTACATTTAACGAGTAGAACAGTCCGAAGAGGGAAAAGCAAACTATTGTTTTGATCATTTTTAAAATAATTCTTGTGTTCTCTGATCTTAGTCTAATTCTTGTGTTTTTTATCTATCTTAGGGTGAATTCGAACAAACTGGAATAAGACTTACTCCGAGATTAGTCTATACAAATTCGGCGTTTAATCTAGGTATAAGACCTTTTTCCAGTTTGGTCGAATCCACCCTTAGTCAGTTAATACATGATTTCCCTTATCCTTGGAACTGCAGTTACCAACATACTATATGAAACAAGCTCCAACAGTGCACAAAACAGTTCAAGTTTAAACTGAATTTTTGTAGGAAGTCTTAAACAATTCTTACACATTCCACTTTCTAAAAGTTTTAGTAAAAAGTCGGTTAACATCGGTCACATATTCTGATCACGGCATATTATTATTGTTATTCGCGCCAAAGAAAAGAGTCGTAATTATTTTGTACCTTTCACAATTTTGTTGATATCTATATAAATAAAAATCTATCGCCTTCACGGAACACTTTAGAACGTCTGCTCGTATTGAGCTAATTTTTGTAGTTGTATTTTTCAATGTCCGCTCGGGTTTGATAAAAAAAATGGAAATACGTCACGGGAGAGCTAAGGGGTTTTCACGCAGACAAAATCACGGGTGGGCCGCTAGTTTAAAATAAACTTTGGAGATGTATTTCGGCGTAACTAAGCAAGGAGCTTTTTAAATCAGAAATCTGTAGAATACTATTGATTTTTAAATTTTTTAATCTTCCGCTATCACATAGTTGATCACGTCTTCAGTGTATAACTATCACTTTGATGTCTTTTGTGTACATTTTTTTATACCTATCACAACTATCACGTTATATTAACCTATTTTAACACAGCGAAACTAGGATAGAGAAAGGTAAAAAGTGTGATATTGGTATTATATTATCCTCGTTTAAATTGAAAAGTACTACCTACTTAAATAACTTTGAAAAAAAACAAGACAATAGTTGTTTTAAATCAGATAGCTCATGATTGTCTTGTTAACAAAAGCATTCGATTGGTAGTGTTTTTATAACTATGTCACTTTCCAAAGTAGATTAGCTTATTACCAAATGTTATTTATTTTGTCATTAACATACCTAGTTACAGTCAAGGTAATGAGATTAAGAAAGGGCTATTTTATGATTATTTTAGTTTCCTAATAGTTCCAATGTGTAATTTGCTAATCACTTTTAATTTACACAAATAGTGACTCCTAACATTGAAATCGCGGCGCCAATAGACACAATAGAAATTCTATTCATTGAGTACTAGTCAGTGCGCGGCCGCAGTTGAAAAGTTAATAGCTGTATTCTTTGTAGATACCATGTAACATGAATTCAAGAATGCTTACGGACTAAGATTTCTTTTGACGACAAGGAAAATAAATAGTAGGAATTTTCTATATGTTTTAAAGATCGCAGCGCCATCGAGCGGAGTCCGTTTTGTATTGAATAATTCAATAATATCGCTTTGTAGCACTATGCAAGCAATTGTCTACAGTTTTGCTACGACCGTAGCGCAACGTGGTTTTCTGTAGCAGTGTCTTGTTTTGATAACTGCGTTGATAGGTATAATATTTGTATTTATTTAATGCTGCTGTGGTTCAAGGAGTAAAAGTATTTTTCTCGTTTTGTTCGAAATAGTGAATTACAAGATAGTATTAATATCAAAATTATACGTTGTAAAGAATTGGTACTTTAGTATTCATCAGAGAGTTTTTTTATTAAGCCGGATATGCGAAGCTTGACAAAGGATGTAACCTTAAGTAGGTATTATCTGCTTATTGACTTAAAACAGGTTAGCCACAAACATTTAGGATTAGTTATAATGGAATATTAGATAGTCAAGGTACGCTAGTGTCATAATCCGAAACAAAGGAGTTTCATTGTTTCAATAGTTAATGGGATAATGTTCGACATTTAACTTGAATATAATAAAAAAATTACAGAACTAAAGAATAGATTACCTATACATGTACCTAAAGGTGAGCATTAGTGAACAATCCAACATTACTTTAACAAGTAAATTGGCGTTCAAATGTATGTTTTACTTTTACATACAACCGCTTGTTAAATCACTTATATTGTAAGTTGTTTTATTACGATAGTTGATATCAAGGGTTGTTAGAAGTTAAGTTTACTGAAATAAAACCGCGTGTACCCGACAAAAACGAAAGGGTATTGTAGGTATCTCTGCAATATTATAAAAGTTTCGGAACCCGTTGACATTGTTAGGTACGGATGGAAGTTAATTATCCAAGCAAAAAAAAATAACAATTTGTTAGCCTAAAGAAGAGGTGAAGATCTCCATTTCATTCGCCCATTCAACGCGAGCGTATTTCCCCGTTTGGCCACTGTTAGTATAATTAAGTAGTAAAAAGCTTATTATTTTATTTATGATGCCGACTTTTTTAAATTCATTTATACGAATGAAGCAGTCCTAAGTAACCAGTATAATAGCCAGTATTACCAGCTTATCGAGTAATATTGAATTTATTTCAGAAATAGCAGAGTCGGCATACATCAAACGATGCCAGCCCATTGTCCAGGTTCATACAAAGACATTGAAGGTTGTTGAAAACAAACATTGTTTCAAAAATTAGCAGTGTCGGTATTTATTGAGTTATAATACAGTAAACAGTGGTTTTTGTCCTAATGCAGTCTGCAGATATTATCAACAACATAGAAAACAGTCTCACAGCAGGGCTGGACATTCGCCTACAATACCACACTGTTATTGGTATTCCCGCACCACAACCCCACATCATATTATTATTTGTATAAATGTGTTTGCTAAATGTATTTCAATACTCTAGGCAATGTTATTTTTGTGTTGTTTCCATTTTTTGTGTTTTGTAGTTTTTTCGTTTTGACAAGGAATTCCGATGCAATATTAGCATCGGAATTCCATAATTCTCAGTCGTGATGATAACGTTGCAATTTTAATTAACTCATTACCAAAAAGTGTCCTAAAACTATGTCATATTGCTACAGCGATGCGCTAATTACCTTATGTTGCTTTTTTACCGTTAACATAGCTCGTTAGAGACAATTTTATTAGCAAAGGATTTTTATGGTTATCTTAGCTTTCTAATATGTCCATTATGCAATTTAGTTAATCACTAAAGAGCGTTTATGAATCCGGTAACTCAAATAGTATTTATTTTTTGTGGATATCAGATAAAATACAGTCACGAATATGCTTAGAGAGTTAAGACGCTTTTTTTGCTTATTTAAGATCATTTAAATACTTGTAACATCGTGACGCAAGACGAAGCGCCATCGAACTAAGGTCGTTTATTATTTAATTTTGATTATTCAATTAGATCGCTTCGTACCACTATGAAACCAATTGTCTACACTATTGATACGACCGTAGCGCAACATGGTTTGCCGTCGCAGTTCCTGTTTTGATAATGCGTTGATATAATATTTGGTTTCGGTTAATACTGGTGTAGTCCAAAGAGTAGAAGACATTTTGTTGCGTTCAAAATTGGAAAGTGTAAGGTATTACTTTTTCACGGAGAGAGATAGCGTACCTATGTATGCACCTAAAGGTGAAGTAGTGGGAATGAAGTTTACAATGAAACCGCGCGTATCCGACAAAAACGAAAAGGGAATTGCATCTACGTGGCATAGTCATCCCGCCGCCATTAAACATTTTTCAAAGTTGCGAAACCCGGTTATACTGTTAGATACGGATAGAAGAATTTGCTACCCTAAAGACGAGGTGAAGATCGCCATTTCATTCGCCCATTCAACCCGAGCATATTTCCTCGTTCTACCACCGTCTAGTAAAATGCTTACTCTTTTATTTATGACGCCGGCTTTCTTTAAAAGCTTCTTACTCTTACTACAAATGCAGCAGTCATAAATAACCGGTATCTTCATCGAGTAATAATGAATTTATTTCACAAACAGATCAGGTCAGTCAACAGTAGACAGGTCATCGAAATTAAGCAGTGTCGGTATCTTTTGAGTTCTTAATCTTTTTGTGTTTTTATTCCTAATACAAGTGGTTAAAACTGACGCAGGCTCCATATTATTTTGCTGTCAACAACATACAATAATAATCTTACAGCTGGGCTGAACATTCACCTAGAATAGCACATTGATATAGGTAGGTATTTTTACAACCCCAAATCATATTATTATCTGTATAAATGTTTTTGCTAAAAATATTTCAATAATCTAGGAATACTTATTTCTTGTTTTCTTAATTTTTCAGTCGTTATGATAACGGTTTTTATAATTGTCTTAGCTTTCTAATAACATCTTCCTATGTGTTACACGTTAATCAGTATTAATTAAGGAACAAGTGTTTATAAATCGGGAACTCGTAATCTACATTTTTTATAGATATCAGGTAAAATACAGTCGCGAATATGCTTACAGAGTTAAGAACGCTTTTATTTTATAGGATCGTTTAAATACTTTTAAAATCGTAACGAGCACGCGCAAGCCGCAGCGTCCGCCATCGAACTAAGTTCGTTTTGCATTTGATAATTCAATGAATTCGCTTCGTAGCACTGTGTACTGTGTTGTCTACTGCTACGATCGTTGCGCTAATATAGTTTTATGAAGGAGTTTCTTGTTTTGATAACATCGTTGATAATTTAATATTGGATTTTAGTTAATGCCGCAGTCCATAGATATATGACTACTCGTTTTGTTCAAGACTAAAATTGAAAATTTGTTGGATATTCTTAATAGGAATTCTGTTTGTTATTATAGATAGATAGATGTAGACAGAAAAGCTTTTTGTTAAGCCGGATAAGGTATCCTTGTTTATGAATGTAGCCTAGCTATTATCTACTTATTGTCTTAAAACAGGTTAGCCACGAACATTTTAGATGAATTATGATAGAAAATACAATTGAAGCTGCACTCATGTTACTCGTATAAATAGCTTGTCTGTAATTGTCAAGGTTCTCAGGTTCTATAATCCGAAACAAGAGAATTTGCTAGTTCCAAGAGATAATGGCGTAATCCATATCGCTTAAGCTTTTCAATGCAAGCTAAGATTTGACTATAATTAAAATATTACAAGTGCGCAATCCAATAGGTCAATATAGGAAAGTCCAAAACGATTACGAAGAACTTACGAAGAATCGGTTTTACTTACGTTTCTTATTTCAGAGCTCAGCTGCCGTAAAGCCAGACACAAAAAGAAATTGAATTAGTTAGGTAGTAACTTTTAGGAGTTTTCGTTTAAATAAGGTGTTGAGTAAGTCTGCACCTAAAATTAGGTACTTATATCAGGGGGGGCGTCACGCAGGGGCTACTACTACTACGACTACGCTCTGTGACGTGAAATCGATATCGAGTCAGCGTTGCTTAACGGAATATGAACGCTCGGCTCACACGATAAGTTTTAAATTTCGCGTGAAAGTCGTTAGAGAGTGAACCTTCTGTACGTAGTACTATTCGTTATTCTGTGCTTATATATAAATATGTCTCCGAAGTAAAACCGTTATTTTAATGTATTAATTTCGTCTTTTAAAGTTTGTAATCGCAGTCAGTTAAAAGAAGCAATATTTTTATTTTGATCATCATCCGCCTTGTGTTACATGAGGAGTTCGGGCTATAACCCACCACGCCCTCTCAATGCGAGTTAGTGGGTTTTACAACAACCGAGACCAACCAAACCTGTATTTTGAAGCACAGAGTACCTTAAGATAATTTATTTGGAGTCGTTCATCCATCCACTTTGAGCATTGAGAAAGAAACAATTGTTTAATGTGAACAATTAATCGAATGATAGTTTTTTCAACGCTTTTGACGTCATGTTTTTATGGCAACAGTGTCTTATCAAACCTCTTAAAATTTACATCCTAAGAGAGCGTTTATAACGCATTTTTTTATTAGTTTTGAATTAATTTATTTAATTTTGACACCAAGGCTACTTACTATAGCTAGGCAATGGAATACTATTATTAATAATACATGGGTGTAAGGAATTCATAGAGCAATTAAAATAAAAAACAGCAATTGTTAACAACATTGATAAATTTATTGTCATAACTATGATGAACAAAATTATATAACATTATCTAAAAATAACAGTTACATAACTTATTTTCTAAATACAACTACATAGCAAAACCTTTAGCAAAATCAATAACACTCTCGGTGAAAAATCTGTAACAAAAGAAAAAAAACATTATATTTGCTATTATTGTCATGTTAAAAGAATTTAATTTAATGTATTCATGTATGTAATTCAATGATATATATAATATTACCTGTACTTCACTTCGTGTGTTCTTCTATTTTGCATTCAACCAACCAACCAACCAACCAACCTGGTGACAAATAAAAACCATTAGGAAAATAATAGGTATACAACTTCAAAAGTAACTACATTAGTAAAAACTGAAAGATTTTATTTAACGAAAGAAAATATTAGAAATAAAGGACAATGACAATGACTAACCTTCGTATAAAGGTAAGGTGTGCTTAATCCATTCGCCTTCGATTAGAGAAGCCTACGGCGGTGGGAAGACATCGAAATCGACGTCCTCGGGCGACGACCAAAAAGGTATCTGAAACAAGCGAGTACGTCGTTAGTTGTATGACAAGCTTTATAAAAAATGATGTAACTGGGAATAAAATATATGTTTTATGACTGTCTTACCCCGTCCGCGAAGACATCCTCAGGAAGTAACGACTCCATGACATTTTCATCCTCCGGACACGACAGTAATTCAGCTTTTTCTGTAATAAGATATACAGAAAGAATTGTTCAATTCAGTAATGACAAAATAAAAGCTCTATTCATGTTTTAACTTACACTACTAATGACAGTAATAAAATATCAAAAACGGATTGAGATTTCAAAATATATATCAATATAAAATCAGAAGTCATACAAACTTACCGGCAGGACTAGATGTGGTAGAGCTCTCCGCATTAGAGTCACTTGCCTGTGACGTCACTGCATCATGATCTGGTGCCGTTACAATCTCGCGTTCTGGGCTTGTCATCGATTCTGGCGGGAAGACATCGAAATCGATGTCCTCAGGCGACGACCAAATAGGTATCTGAAACCAGTTTGTACGCCGTTAGTTGTACGTTAGGCGTTACACGATATCGTTTTAAGCTGAAACAAAAAGATATTATCGAAAAGTGCTAATAAGTTTATGGGTATCTTACACCGCCAGCGAAGCCATCCTCAGCAAGCAGACACTCCAGAGTTTGAAATTCCTCTGGGCGTAGCAACACGTCAGCTTCTTCTTGAGATTCTGAAATAACAGAAATGATTATTTCACTTCATTAAATTTGCAACCTTATCAAATTAATATATTAAGTAAAAAAAAATATAAAAATATGGTTGTAAAGTTTAAGAGAAAAAAACATAGGAAGTAGATAAATCAGTTTACCGGTAGGACTGGCTGTTGTAGAATTGGATTCCAGTGACGTCTCAGTTTCAGGCTCTGGTGGCGTCACGGTTTCCTGTACCGATGTCGGCGCAAACTCACGTGGAATCGGCAGGAACGTGAAACTTTTGAAAAATCCTCCGAACAGATCGGAGGATGTTGACGGCTGGGGCTCGTTAGTCTCATCCTGTTGACAAAATAAATAATTTAGTACCTAATAATCTAACTTCTTACACTATTAAGACTAGTGCACAATGACATATAAAATTAACTTACGGAGCGCTGTTTTATTCGTTTTGCAGGTTGCTCGTTAAATGTCTCTTCATCCCAGTGCCTTTTCTGTAAAAAAGTATAAGTGGAATTAATTTCAGATAAACAAGTTTCAAATATTAAATTTCGCATATCAATATGAATGTCATCTTACGCCTCGCCCTGCGCCAGTGTTGGCTCCGGAATGAGATTTCCAAACTGCGACATATAGTCTGCTGCGTGCCGCAGTGCTATTCCCGTCATCAGTTTGGACTTCTTCTTCTGCCGCTTGACTCTGCCCAGCACCGGTGTCAGCATCGTTGCTCGAAGATGAGGGATTTATTATTTGGTGTCTTATCTATAAAGAAAACAATTATATAAATTTTGGAAGAATAAATGAGGCAAAGGTTTGCTGATCGATAATAGTTCACTTACGCTGCTGACGTTCTGCGACGAATGACTAGAGCATGCTTGCTCGTCGTCGTTAGGTGATTCGTCTTCGAATTCTGAACCCAACTCGCTCTCCAATCGGGCAACTGCAAATGTCAAAATGTCATTGTAACACCAACTATAAATTATTAAAAAAACTCTTTCAAAACTAATGGTTATAGAAAACTTACTCTCCGCCTCCAAGGCTTCGTTTTCCGCGCGTATCTCTTCGTTGGATGGCGTTGGGTCTTGGCGTTGGAGGTGCATAATGGTTAGAGCAAGCAGCTCTGCCAATTTTATCTGTAAAAATAATAACAAAAATAATCAATAATCGTATAAAAAATTTAAAAGGTAAACTCAGAGAGTGCTAGAACCGTCCCGTCCCGTTCGTTTACTTACCTTTCGAACCAGGCCCATCGCTTGTTGAAGATCTGAGGCGGCTTCTCCTTGCTCAACGCGACGCTCCTTCTCGTACCGGGCATTGCGGGCGCGTTGCTCTTCCTATGAAAACAATTCAAAACATTAGGGCATATAAAAACTATATTAAAATTTACAGTGATTAGCACTACCATCACTTTAAGTGTACCAACCGCAGGGATTGGAGGCCTGTTGTGCCCACGTGGTCTGCCGCGCTTGCGCTCAGGTTGAGGTGTATTGTTCTGTAAACAGTTGAAAAATATTAATCTCCATAAAAGATAATGCAAATTATTTAAAAAACGAACAAAACCGTACTTACTTCGCCGTCCATGACTTAAAAAAGTATCGAACAAATTAAATATCGCTACTGTAACTTGGGATCTGGCCACTCCAGGTATGCAAATAGCAATGGTTTACATAAATCTCTACGGGGCTTTATATACGGCGCGCGCGCACCCCCGACCCCGCCCCGCCCCCTTTCCCCTTTAGGCCGCCAAGGGTCCAGTTCCGTACTGAGTACCTGATGAAATAAAGGTTAGTATAATGTTATAAAGACATGTTTTACTTAGTAAACATAAAAAAAACAACTTACATTTAACGAGTAGAACAGTCCGAAGAGGGAAAAGCAAACTATTGTTTTGATCATTTTTAAAATAATTCTTGTGTTCTCTGATCTTAGTCTAATTCTTGTGTTTTTTATCTATCTTAGGGTGAATTCGAACAAACTGGAATAAGACTTACTCCGAGATTAGTCTATACAAATTCGGCGTTTAATCTAGGTATAAGACCTTTTTCCAGTTTGGTCGAATCCACCCTTAGTCAGTTAATACATGATTTCCCTTATCCTTGGAACTGCAGTTACCAACATACTATATGAAACAAGCTCCAACAGTGCACAAAACAGTTCAAGTTTAAACTGAATTTTTGTAGGAAGTCTTAAACAATTCTTACACATTCCACTTTCTAAAAGTTTTAGTAAAAAGTCGGTTAACATCGGTCACATATTCTGATCACGGCATATTATTATTGTTATTCGCGCCAAAGAAAAGAGTCGTAATTATTTTGTACCTTTCACAATTTTGTTGATATCTATATAAATAAAAATCTATCGCCTTCACGGAACACTTTAGAACGTCTGCTCGTATTGAGCTAATTTTTGTAGTTGTATTTTTCAATGTCCGCTCGGGTTTGATAAAAAAAATGGAAATACGTCACGGGAGAGCTAAGGGGTTTTCACGCAGACAAAATCACGGGTGGGCCGCTAGTTTAAAATAAACTTTGGAGATGTATTTCGGCGTAACTAAGCAAGGAGCTTTTTAAATCAGAAATCTGTAGAATACTATTGATTTTTAAATTTTTTAATCTTCCGCTATCACATAGTTGATCACGTCTTCAGTGTATAACTATCACTTTGATGTCTTTTGTGTACATTTTTTTATACCTATCACAACTATCACGTTATATTAACCTATTTTAACACAGCGAAACTAGGATAGAGAAAGGTAAAAAGTGTGATATTGGTATTATATTATCCTCGTTTAAATTGAAAAGTACTACCTACTTAAATAACTTTGAAAAAAAACAAGACAATAGTTGTTTTAAATCAGATAGCTCATGATTGTCTTGTTAACAAAAGCATTCGATTGGTAGTGTTTTTATAACTATGTCACTTTCCAAAGTAGATTAGCTTATTACCAAATGTTATTTATTTTGTCATTAACATACCTAGTTACAGTCAAGGTAATGAGATTAAGAAAGGGCTATTTTATGATTATTTTAGTTTCCTAATAGTTCCAATGTGTAATTTGCTAATCACTTTTAATTTACACAAATAGTGACTCCTAACATTGAAATCGCGGCGCCAATAGACACAATAGAAATTCTATTCATTGAGTACTAGTCAGTGCGCGGCCGCAGTTGAAAAGTTAATAGCTGTATTCTTTGTAGATACCATGTAACATGAATTCAAGAATGCTTACGGACTAAGATTTCTTTTGACGACAAGGAAAATAAATAGTAGGAATTTTCTATATGTTTTAAAGATCGCAGCGCCATCGAGCGGAGTCCGTTTTGTATTGAATAATTCAATAATATCGCTTTGTAGCACTATGCAAGCAATTGTCTACAGTTTTGCTACGACCGTAGCGCAACGTGGTTTTCTGTAGCAGTGTCTTGTTTTGATAACTGCGTTGATAGGTATAATATTTGTATTTATTTAATGCTGCTGTGGTTCAAGGAGTAAAAGTATTTTTCTCGTTTTGTTCGAAATAGTGAATTACAAGATAGTATTAATATCAAAATTATACGTTGTAAAGAATTGGTACTTTAGTATTCATCAGAGAGTTTTTTTATTAAGCCGGATATGCGAAGCTTGACAAAGGATGTAACCTTAAGTAGGTATTATCTGCTTATTGACTTAAAACAGGTTAGCCACAAACATTTAGGATTAGTTATAATGGAATATTAGATAGTCAAGGTACGCTAGTGTCATAATCCGAAACAAAGGAGTTTCATTGTTTCAATAGTTAATGGGATAATGTTCGACATTTAACTTGAATATAATAAAAAAATTACAGAACTAAAGAATAGATTACCTATACATGTACCTAAAGGTGAGCATTAGTGAACAATCCAACATTACTTTAACAAGTAAATTGGCGTTCAAATGTATGTTTTACTTTTACATACAACCGCTTGTTAAATCACTTATATTGTAAGTTGTTTTATTACGATAGTTGATATCAAGGGTTGTTAGAAGTTAAGTTTACTGAAATAAAACCGCGTGTACCCGACAAAAACGAAAGGGTATTGTAGGTATCTCTGCAATATTATAAAAGTTTCGGAACCCGTTGACATTGTTAGGTACGGATGGAAGTTAATTATCCAAGCAAAAAAAAATAACAATTTGTTAGCCTAAAGAAGAGGTGAAGATCTCCATTTCATTCGCCCATTCAACGCGAGCGTATTTCCCCGTTTGGCCACTGTTAGTATAATTAAGTAGTAAAAAGCTTATTATTTTATTTATGATGCCGACTTTTTTAAATTCATTTATACGAATGAAGCAGTCCTAAGTAACCAGTATAATAGCCAGTATTACCAGCTTATCGAGTAATATTGAATTTATTTCAGAAATAGCAGAGTCGGCATACATCAAACGATGCCAGCCCATTGTCCAGGTTCATACAAAGACATTGAAGGTTGTTGAAAACAAACATTGTTTCAAAAATTAGCAGTGTCGGTATTTATTGAGTTATAATACAGTAAACAGTGGTTTTTGTCCTAATGCAGTCTGCAGATATTATCAACAACATAGAAAACAGTCTCACAGCAGGGCTGGACATTCGCCTACAATACCACACTGTTATTGGTATTCCCGCACCACAACCCCACATCATATTATTATTTGTATAAATGTGTTTGCTAAATGTATTTCAATACTCTAGGCAATGTTATTTTTGTGTTGTTTCCATTTTTTGTGTTTTGTAGTTTTTTCGTTTTGACAAGGAATTCCGATGCAATATTAGCATCGGAATTCCATAATTCTCAGTCGTGATGATAACGTTGCAATTTTAATTAACTCATTACCAAAAAGTGTCCTAAAACTATGTCATATTGCTACAGCGATGCGCTAATTACCTTATGTTGCTTTTTTACCGTTAACATAGCTCGTTAGAGACAATTTTATTAGCAAAGGATTTTTATGGTTATCTTAGCTTTCTAATATGTCCATTATGCAATTTAGTTAATCACTAAAGAGCGTTTATGAATCCGGTAACTCAAATAGTATTTATTTTTTGTGGATATCAGATAAAATACAGTCACGAATATGCTTAGAGAGTTAAGACGCTTTTTTTGCTTATTTAAGATCATTTAAATACTTGTAACATCGTGACGCAAGACGAAGCGCCATCGAACTAAGGTCGTTTATTATTTAATTTTGATTATTCAATTAGATCGCTTCGTACCACTATGAAACCAATTGTCTACACTATTGATACGACCGTAGCGCAACATGGTTTGCCGTCGCAGTTCCTGTTTTGATAATGCGTTGATATAATATTTGGTTTCGGTTAATACTGGTGTAGTCCAAAGAGTAGAAGACATTTTGTTGCGTTCAAAATTGGAAAGTGTAAGGTATTACTTTTTCACGGAGAGAGATAGCGTACCTATGTATGCACCTAAAGGTGAAGTAGTGGGAATGAAGTTTACAATGAAACCGCGCGTATCCGACAAAAACGAAAAGGGAATTGCATCTACGTGGCATAGTCATCCCGCCGCCATTAAACATTTTTCAAAGTTGCGAAACCCGGTTATACTGTTAGATACGGATAGAAGAATTTGCTACCCTAAAGACGAGGTGAAGATCGCCATTTCATTCGCCCATTCAACCCGAGCATATTTCCTCGTTCTACCACCGTCTAGTAAAATGCTTACTCTTTTATTTATGACGCCGGCTTTCTTTAAAAGCTTCTTACTCTTACTACAAATGCAGCAGTCATAAATAACCGGTATCTTCATCGAGTAATAATGAATTTATTTCACAAACAGATCAGGTCAGTCAACAGTAGACAGGTCATCGAAATTAAGCAGTGTCGGTATCTTTTTAGTTCTTAATCTTTTTGTGTTTTTATTCCTAATACCAAATGCAGGTGGTTAAAACTGACGCAGGCTGCATATTATTTTGCTGTCAACAACATACAATAATAATCTTACAGCTGGGCTGAACATTCACCTAGAATAGCACATTGATATAGGTAGGTATTTTTACAACCCCAAATCATATTATTATCTGTATAAATGTTTTTGCTAAAAATATTTCAATAATCTAGGAATACTTATTTCTTGTTTTCTTAATTTTTCAGTCGTTATGATAACGGTTTTTATAATTGTCTTAGCTTTCTAATAACATCTTCCTATGTGTTACACGTTAATCAGTATTAATTAAGGAACAAGTGTTTATAAATCGGGAACTCGTAATCTACATTTTTTATAGATATCAGGTAAAATACAGTCGCGAATATGCTTACAGAGTTAAGAACGCTTTTATTTTATAGGATCGTTTAAATACTTTTAAAATCGTAACGAGCACGCGCAAGCCGCAGCGTCCGCCATCGAACTAAGTTCGTTTTGCATTTGATAATTCAATGAATTCGCTTCGTAGCACTGTGTACTGTGTTGTCTACTGCTACGATCGTTGCGCTAATATAGTTTTATGAAGGAGTTTCTTGTTTTGATAACAGCGTTGATAATTTAATATTGGATTTTAGTTAATGCCGCAGTCCATAGATATATGACTACTCGTTTTGTTCAAGACTAAAATTGAAAATTTGTTGGATATTCTTAATAGGAATTCTGTTTGTTATTACAGATAGATAGATGTAGACAGAAAAGCTTTTTGTTAAGCCGGATAAGGTATCCTTGTTTATGAATGTAGCCTAGCTATTATCTACTTATTGTCTTAAAACAGGTTAGCCACGAACATTTTAGATGAATTATGATAGAAAATACAATTGAAGCTGCACTCATGTTACTCGTATAAATAGCTTGTCTGTAATTGTCAAGGTTCTCAGGTTCTATAATCCGAAACAAGAGAATTTGCTAGTTCCAAGAGATAATGGCATAATCCATATCGCTTAAGCTTTTCAATGCAAGCTAAGATTTGACTATAATTAAAATATTACTTAACTTTAGAATAAGATTAACAATAAATATACAGGTGCGCAATCCAATAGGTCAATATAGGAAAGTCCAAAACGATTACGAAGAACTTACGAAGAATCGGTTTTACTTACGTTTCTTATTTCAGAGCTCAGCTGCCGTAAAGCCAGACACAAAAAGAAATTGAATTAGTTAGGTAGTAACTTTTAGGAGTTTTCGTTTAAATAAGGTGTTGAGTAAGTCTGCACCTAAAATTAGGTACTTATATCAGGGGGGGCGTCACGCAGGGGCTACTACTACTACGACTACGCTCTGTGACGTGAAATCGATATCGAGTCAGCGTTGCTTAACGGAATATGAACGCTCGGCTCACACGATAAGTTTTAAATTTCGCGTGAAAGTCGTTAGAGAGTGAACCTTCTGTACGTAGTACTATTCGTTATTCTGTGCTTATATATAAATATGTCTCCGAAGTAAAACCGTTATTTTAATGTATTAATTTCGTCTTTTAAAGTTTGTAATCGCAGTCAGTTAAAAGAAGCAATATTTTTATTTTGATCATCATCCGCCTTGTGTTACATGAGGAGTTCGGGCTATAACCCACCACGCCCTCTCAATGCGAGTTAGTGGGTTTTACAACAACCGAGACCAACCAAACCTGTATTTTGAAGCACAGAGTACCTTAAGATAATTTATTTGGAGTCGTTCATCCATCCACTTTGAGCATTGAGAAAGAAACAATTGTTTAATGTGAACAATTAATCGAATGATAGTTTTTTCAACGCTTTTGACGTCATGTTTTTATGGCAACAGTGTCTTATCAAACCTCTTAAAATTTACATCCTAAGAGAGCGTTTATAACGCATTTTTTTATTAGTTTTGAATTAATTTATTTAATTTTGACACCAAGGCTACTTACTATAGCTAGGCAATGGAATACTATTATTAATAATACATGGGTGTAAGGAATTCATAGAGCAATTAAAATAAAAAACAGCAATTGTTAACAACATTGATAAATTTATTGTCATAACTATGATGAACAAAATTATATAACATTATCTAAAAATAACAGTTACATAACTTATTTTCTAAATACAACTACATAGCAAAACCTTTAGCAAAATCAATAACACTCTCGGTGAAAAATCTGTAACAAAAGAAAAAAAACATTATATTTGCTATTATTGTCATGTTAAAAGAATTTAATTTAATGTATTCATGTATGTAATTCAATGATATATATAATATTACCTGTACTTCACTTCGTGTGTTCTTCTATTTTGCATTCAACCAACCAACCAACCAACCAACCTGGTGACAAATAAAAACCATTAGGAAAATAATAGGTATACAACTTCAAAAGTAACTACATTAGTAAAAACTGAAAGATTTTATTTAACGAAAGAAAATATTAGAAATAAAGGACAATGACAATGACTAACCTTCGTATAAAGGTAAGGTGTGCTTAATCCATTCGCCTTCGATTAGAGAAGCCTACGGCGGTGGGAAGACATCGAAATCGACGTCCTCGGGCGACGACCAAAAAGGTATCTGAAACAAGCGAGTACGTCGTTAGTTGTATGACAAGCTTTATAAAAAATGATGTAACTGGGAATAAAATATATGTTTTATGACTGTCTTACCCCGTCCGCGAAGACATCCTCAGGAAGTAACGACTCCATGACATTTTCATCCTCCGGACACGACAGTAATTCAGCTTTTTCTGTAATAAGATATACAGAAAGAATTGTTCAATTCAGTAATGACAAAATAAAAGCTCTATTCATGTTTTAACTTACACTACTAATGACAGTAATAAAATATCAAAAACGGATTGAGATTTCAAAATATATATCAATATAAAATCAGAAGTCATACAAACTTACCGGCAGGACTAGATGTGGTAGAGCTCTCCGCATTAGAGTCACTTGCCTGTGACGTCACTGCATCATGATCTGGTGCCGTTACAATCTCGCGTTCTGGGCTTGTCATCGATTCTGGCGGGAAGACATCGAAATCGATGTCCTCAGGCGACGACCAAATAGGTATCTGAAACCAGTTTGTACGCCGTTAGTTGTACGTTAGGCGTTACACGATATCGTTTTAAGCTGAAACAAAAAGATATTATCGAAAAGTGCTAATAAGTTTATGGGTATCTTACACCGCCAGCGAAGCCATCCTCAGCAAGCAGACACTCCAGAGTTTGAAATTCCTCTGGGCGTAGCAACACGTCAGCTTCTTCTTGAGATTCTGAAATAACAGAAATGATTATTTCACTTCATTAAATTTGCAACCTTATCAAATTAATATATTAAGTAAAAAAAAATATAAAAATATGGTTGTAAAGTTTAAGAGAAAAAAACATAGGAAGTAGATAAATCAGTTTACCGGTAGGACTGGCTGTTGTAGAATTGGATTCCAGTGACGTCTCAGTTTCAGGCTCTGGTGGCGTCACGGTTTCCTGTACCGATGTCGGCGCAAAGTCACGTGGAATCGGCAGGAACGTGAAACTTTTGAAAAATCCTCCGAACAGATCGGAGGATGTTGACGGCTGGGGCTCGTTAGTCTCATCCTGTTGACAAAATAAATAATTTAGTACCTAATAATCTAACTTCTTACACTATTAAGACTAGTGCACAATGACATATAAAATTAACTTACGGAGCGCTGTTTTATTCGTTTTGCAGGTTGCTCGTTAAATGTCTCTTCATCCCAGTGCCTTTTCTGTAAAAAAGTATAAGTGGAATTAATTTCAGATAAACAAGTTTCAAATATTAAATTTCGCATATCAATATGAATGTCATCTTACGCCTCGCCCTGCGCCAGTGTTGGCTCCGGAATGAGATTTCCAAACTGCGACATATAGTCTGCTGCGTGCCGCAGTGCTATTCCCGTCATCAGTTTGGACTTCTTCTTCTGCCGCTTGACTCTGCCCAGCACCGGTGTCAGCATCGTTGCTCGAAGATGAGGGATTTATTATTTGGTGTCTTATCTATAAAGAAAACAATTATATAAATTTTGGAAGAATAAATGAGGCAAAGGTTTGCTGATCGATAATAGTTCACTTACGCTGCTGACGTTCTGCGACGAATGACTAGAGCATGCTTGCTCGTCGTCGTTAGGTGATTCGTCTTCGAATTCTGAACCCAACTCGCTCTCCAATCGGGCAACTGCAAATGTCAAAATGTCATTGTAACACCAACTATAAATTATTAAAAAAACTCTTTCAAAACTAATGGTTATAGAAAACTTACTCTCCGCCTCCAAGGCTTCGTTTTCCGCGCGTATCTCTTCGTTGGATGGCGTTGGGTCTTGGCGTTGGAGGTGCATAATGGTTAGAGCAAGCAGCTCTGCCAATTTTATCTGTAAAAATAATAACAAAAATAATCAATAATCGTATAAAAAATTTAAAAGGTAAACTCAGAGAGTGCTAGAACCGTCCCGTCCCGTTCGTTTACTTACCTTTCGAACCAGGCCCATCGCTTGTTGAAGATCTGAGGCGGCTTCTCCTTGCTCAACGCGACGCTCCTTCTCGTACCGGGCATTGCGGGCGCGTTGCTCTTCCTATGAAAACAATTCAAAACATTAGGGCATATAAAAACTATATTAAAATTTACAGTGATTAGCACTACCATCACTTTAAGTGTACCAACCGCAGTGATTGGAGGCCTGTTGTGCCCACGTGGTCTGCCGCGCTTGCGCTCAGGTTGAGGTGTATTGTTCTGTAAACAGTTGAAAAATATTAATCTCCATAAAAGATAATGCAAATTATTTAAAAAACGAACAAAACCGTACGTACTTCGCCGTCCATGACTTAAAAAAGTATCGAACAAATTAAATATCGCTACTGTAACTTGGGATCTGGCCACTCCAGGTATGCAAATAGCAATGGTTTACATAAATCTCTACGGGGCTTTATATACGGCGCGCGCGCACCCCCGACCCCGCCCCGCCCCCTTTCCCCTTTAGGCCGCCAAGGGTCCAGTTCCGTACTGAGTACCTGATGAAATAAAGGTTAGTATAATGTTATAAAGACATGTTTTACTTAGTAAACATAAAAAAAAACAACTTACATTTAACGAGTAGAACAGTCCGAAGAGGGAAAAGCAAACTATTGTTTTGATCATTTTTAAAATAATTCTTGTGTTCTCTGATCTTAGTCTAATTCTTGTGTTTTTTATCTATCTTAGGGTGAATTCGAACAAACTGGAATAAGACTTACTCCGAGATTAGTCTATACAAATTCGGCGTTTAATCTAGGTATAAGACCTTTTTCCAGTTTGGTCGAATCCACCCTTAGTCAGTTAATACATGATTTCCCTTATCCTTGGAACTGCAGTTACCAACATACTATATGAAACAAGCTCCAACAGTGCACAAAACAGTTCAAGTTTAAACTGAATTTTTGTAGGAAGTCTTAAACAATTCTTACACATTCCACTTTCTAAAAGTTTTAGTAAAAAGTCGGTTAACATCGGTCACATATTCTGATCACGGCATATTATTATTGTTATTCGCGCCAAAGAAAAGAGTCGTAATGATTTTGTACCTTTCACAATTTTGTTGATATCTATATAAATAAAAATCTATCGCCTTCACGGAACACTTTAGAACGTCTGCTCGTATTGAGCTAATTTTTGTAGTTGTATTTTTCAATGTCCGCTCGGGTTTGATAAAAAAAATGGAAATACGTCACGGGAGAGCTAAGGGGTTTTCACGCAGACAAAATCACGGGTGGGCCGCTAGTTTAAAATAAACTTTGGAGATGTATTTCGGCGTAACTAAGCAAGGAGCTTTTTAAATCAGAAATCTGTAGAATACTATTGATTTTTAAATTTTTTAATCTTCCGCTATCACATAGTTGATCACGTCTTCAGTGTATAACTATCACTTTGATGTCTTTTGTGTACATTTTTTTATACCTATCACAACTATCACGTTATATTAACCTATTTTAACACAGCGAAACTAGGATAGAGAAAGGTAAAAAGTGTGATATTGGTATTATATTATCCTCGTTTAAATTGAAAAGTACTACCTACTTAAATAACTTTGAAAAAAAACAAGACAATAGTTGTTTTAAATCAGATAGCTCATGATTGTCTTGTTAACAAAAGCATTCGATTGGTAGTGTTTTTATAACTATGTCACTTTCCAAAGTAGATTAGCTTATTACCAAATGTTATTTATTTTGTCATTAACATACCTAGTTACAGTCAAGGTAATGAGATTAAGAAAGGGCTATTTTATGATTATTTTAGTTTCCTAATAGTTCCAATGTGTAATTTGCTAATCACTTTTAATTTACACAAATAGTGACTCCTAACATTGAAATCGCGGCGCCAATAGACACAATAGAAATTCTATTCATTGAGTACTAGTCAGTGCGCGGCCGCAGTTGAAAAGTTAATAGCTGTATTCTTTGTAGATACCATGTAACATGAATTCAAGAATGCTTACGGACTAAGATTTCTTTTGACGACAAGGAAAATAAATAGTAGGAATTTTCTATATGTTTTAAAGATCGCAGCGCCATCGAGCGGAGTCCGTTTTGTATTGAATAATTCAATAATATCGCTTTGTAGCACTATGCAAGCAATTGTCTACAGTTTTGCTACGACCGTAGCGCAACGTGGTTTTCTGTAGCAGTGTCTTGTTTTGATAACTGCGTTGATAGGTATAATATTTGTATTTATTTAATGCTGCTGTGGTTCAAGGAGTAAAAGTATTTTTCTCGTTTTGTTCGAAATAGTGAATTACAAGATAGTATTAATATCAAAATTATACGTTGTAAAGAATTGGTACTTTAGTATTCATCAGAGAGTTTTTTTATTAAGCCGGATATGCGAAGCTTGACAAAGGATGTAACCTTAAGTAGGTATTATCTGCTTATTGACTTAAAACAGGTTAGCCACAAACATTTAGGATTAGTTATAATGGAATATTAGATAGTCAAGGTACGCTAGTGTCATAATCCGAAACAAAGGAGTTTCATTGTTTCAATAGTTAATGGGATAATGTTCGACATTTAACTTGAATATAATAAAAAAATTACAGAACTAAAGAATAGATTACCTATACATGTACCTAAAGGTGAGCATTAGTGAACAATCCAACATTACTTTAACAAGTAAATTGGCGTTCAAATGTATGTTTTACTTTTACATACAACCGCTTGTTAAATCACTTATATTGTAAGTTGTTTTATTACGATAGTTGATATCAAGGGTTGTTAGAAGTTAAGTTTACTGAAATAAAACCGCGTGTACCCGACAAAAACGAAAGGGTATTGTAGGTATCTCTGCAATATTATAAAAGTTTCGGAACCCGTTGACATTGTTAGGTACGGATGGAAGTTAATTATCCAAGCAAAAAAAAATAACAATTTGTTAGCCTAAAGAAGAGGTGAAGATCTCCATTTCATTCGCCCATTCAACGCGAGCGTATTTCCCCGTTTGGCCACTGTTAGTATAATTAAGTAGTAAAAAGCTTATTATTTTATTTATGATGCCGACTTTTTTAAATTCATTTATACGAATGAAGCAGTCCTAAGTAACCAGTATAATAGCCAGTATTACCAGCTTATCGAGTAATATTGAATTTATTTCAGAAATAGCAGAGTCGGCATACATCAAACGATGCCAGCCCATTGTCCAGGTTCATACAAAGACATTGAAGGTTGTTGAAAACAAACATTGTTTCAAAAATTAGCAGTGTCGGTATTTATTGAGTTATAATACAGTAAACAGTGGTTTTTGTCCTAATGCAGTCTGCAGATATTATCAACAACATAGAAAACAGTCTCACAGCAGGGCTGGACATTCGCCTACAATACCACACTGTTATTGGTATTCCCGCACCACAACCCCACATCATATTATTATTTGTATAAATGTGTTTGCTAAATGTATTTCAATACTCTAGGCAATGTTATTTTTGTGTTGTTTCCATTTTTTGTGTTTTGTAGTTTTTTCGTTTTGACAAGGAATTCCGATGCAATATTAGCATCGGAATTCCATAATTCTCAGTCGTGATGATAACGTTGCAATTTTAATTAACTCATTACCAAAAAGTGTCCTAAAACTATGTCATATTGCTACAGCGATGCGCTAATTACCTTATGTTGCTTTTTTACCGTTAACATAGCTCGTTAGAGACAATTTTATTAGCAAAGGATTTTTATGGTTATCTTAGCTTTCTAATATGTCCATTATGCAATTTAGTTAATCACTAAAGAGCGTTTATGAATCCGGTAACTCAAATAGTATTTATTTTTTGTGGATATCAGATAAAATACAGTCACGAATATGCTTAGAGAGTTAAGACACTTTTTTTGCTTATTTAAGATCATTTAAATACTTGTAACATCGTGACGCAAGACGAAGCGCCATCGAACTAAGGTCGTTTATTATTTAATTTTGATTATTCAATTAGATCGTTTCGTACCACTACGAAACCAATTGTCTACACTATTGATACGACCGTAGCGCAACATGGTTTGCCGTCGCAGTTCCTGTTTTGATAATGCGTTGATATAATATTTGGTTTCGGTTAATACTGGTGTAGTCAAAAGAGTAGAAGACATTTTGTTGCGTTCAAAATTGGAAAGTGTAAGGTATTACTTTTTCACGGAGAGAGATAGCGTACCTATGTATGCACCTAAAGGTGAAGTAGTGGGAATGAAGTTTACAATGAAACCGCGCGTATCCGACAAAAACGAAAAGGGAATTGCATCTACGTGGCATAGTCATCCCGCCGCCATTAAACATTTTTCAAAGTTGCGAAACCCGGTTATACTGTTAGATACGGATAGAAGAATTTGCTACCCTAAAGACGAGGTGAAGATCGCCATTTCATTCGCCCATTCAACCCGAGCATATTTCCTCGTTCTACCACCGTCTAGTAAAATGCTTACTCTTTTATTTATGACGCCGGCTTTCTTTAAAAGCTTCTTACTCTTACTACAAATGCAGCAGTCATAAATAACCGGTATCTTCATCGAGTAATAATGAATTTATTTCACAAACAGATCAGGTCAGTCAACAGTAGACAGGTCATCGAAATTAAGCAGTGTCGGTATCTTTTGAGTTCTTAATCTTTTTGTGTTTTTATTCCTAATACAAGTGGTTAAAACTGACGCAGGCTCCATATTATTTTGCTGTCAACAACATACAATAATAATCTTACAGCTGGGCTGAACATTCACCTAGAATAGCACATTGATATAGGTAGGTATTTTTACAACCCCAAATCATATTATTATCTGTATAAATGTTTTTGCTAAAAATATTTCAATAATCTAGGAATACTTATTTCTTGTTTTCTTAATTTTTCAGTCGTTATGATAACGGTTTTTATAATTGTCTTAGCTTTCTAATAACATCTTCCTATGTGTTACACGTTAATCAGTATTAATTAAGGAACAAGTGTTTATAAATCGGGAACTCGTAATCTACATTTTTTATAGATATCAGGTAAAATACAGTCGCGAATATGCTTACAGAGTTAAGAACGCTTTTATTTTATAGGATCGTTTAAATACTTTTAAAATCGTAACGAGCACGCGCAAGCCGCAGCGTCCGCCATCGAACTAAGTTCGTTTTGCATTTGATAATTCAATGAATTCGCTTCGTAGCACTGTGTACTGTGTTGTCTACTGCTACGATCGTTGCGCTAATATAGTTTTATGAAGGAGTTTCTTGTTTTGATAACAGCGTTGATAATTTAATATTGGATTTTAGTTAATGCCGCAGTCCATAGATATATGACTACTCGTTTTGTTCAAGACTAAAATTGAAAATTTGTTGGATATTCTTAATAGGAATTCTGTTTGTTATTACAGATAGATAGATGTAGACAGAAAAGCTTTTTGTTAAGCCGGATAAGGTATCCTTGTTTATGAATGTAGCCTAGCTATTATCTACTTATTGTCTTAAAACAGGTTAGCCACGAACATTTTAGATGAATTATGATAGAAAATACAATTGAAGCTGCACTCATGTTACTCGTATAAATAGCTTGTCTGTAATTGTCAAGGTTCTCAGGTTCTATAATCCGAAACAAGAGAATTTGCTAGTTCCAAGAGATAATGGCATAATCCATATCGCTTAAGCTTTTCAATGCAAGCTAAGATTTGACTATAATTAAAATATTACTTAACTTTAGAATAAGATTAACAATAAATATACAGGTGCGCAATCCAATAGGTCAATATAGGAAAGTCCAAAACGATTACGAAGAACTTACGAAGAATCGGTTTTACTTACGTTTCTTATTTCAGAGCTCAGCTGCCGTAAAGCCAGACACAAAAAGAAATTGAATTAGTTAGGTAGTAACTTTTAGGAGTTTTCGTTTAAATAAGGTGTTGAGTAAGTCTGCACCTAAAATTAGGTACTTATATCAGGGGGGGCGTCACGCAGGGGCTACTACTACTACGACTACGCTCTGTGACGTGAAATCGATATCGAGTCAGCGTTGCTTAACGGAATATGAACGCTCGGCTCACACGATAAGTTTTAAATTTCGCGTGAAAGTCGTTAGAGAGTGAACCTTCTGTACGTAGTACTATTCGTTATTCTGTGCTTATATATAAATATGTCTCCGAAGTAAAACCGTTATTTTAATGTATTAATTTCGTCTTTTAAAGTTTGTAATCGCAGTCAGTTAAAAGAAGCAATATTTTTATTTTGATCATCATCCGCCTTGTGTTACATGAGGAGTTCGGGCTATAACCCACCACGCCCTCTCAATGCGAGTTAGTGGGTTTTACAACAACCGAGACCAACCAAACCTGTATTTTGAAGCACAGAGTACCTTAAGATAATTTATTTGGAGTCGTTCATCCATCCACTTTGAGCATTGAGAAAGAAACAATTGTTTAATGTGAACAATTAATCGAATGATAGTTTTTTCAACGCTTTTGACGTCATGTTTTTATGGCAACAGTGTCTTATCAAACCTCTTAAAATTTACATCCTAAGAGAGCGTTTATAACGCATTTTTTTATTAGTTTTGAATTAATTTATTTAATTTTGACACCAAGGCTACTTACTATAGCTAGGCAATGGAATACTATTATTAATAATACATGGGTGTAAGGAATTCATAGAGCAATTAAAATAAAAAACAGCAATTGTTAACAACATTGATAAATTTATTGTCATAACTATGATGAACAAAATTATATAACATTATCTAAAAATAACAGTTACATAACTTATTTTCTAAATACAACTACATAGCAAAACCTTTAGCAAAATCAATAACACTCTCGGTGAAAAATCTGTAACAAAAGAAAAAAAACATTATATTTGCTATTATTGTCATGTTAAAAGAATTTAATTTAATGTATTCATGTATGTAATTCAATGATATATATAATATTACCTGTACTTCACTTCGTGTGTTCTTCTATTTTGCATTCAACCAACCAACCAACCAACCAACCTGGTGACAAATAAAAACCATTAGGAAAATAATAGGTATACAACTTCAAAAGTAACTACATTAGTAAAAACTGAAAGATTTTATTTAACGAAAGAAAATATTAGAAATAAAGGACAATGACAATGACTAACCTTCGTATAAAGGTAAGGTGTGCTTAATCCATTCGCCTTCGATTAGAGAAGCCTACGGCGGTGGGAAGACATCGAAATCGACGTCCTCGGGCGACGACCAAAAAGGTATCTGAAACAAGCGAGTACGTCGTTAGTTGTATGACAAGCTTTATAAAAAATGATGTAACTGGGAATAAAATATATGTTTTATGACTGTCTTACCCCGTCCGCGAAGACATCCTCAGGAAGTAACGACTCCATGACATTTTCATCCTCCGGACACGACAGTAATTCAGCTTTTTCTGTAATAAGATATACAGAAAGAATTGTTCAATTCAGTAATGACAAAATAAAAGCTCTATTCATGTTTTAACTTACACTACTAATGACAGTAATAAAATATCAAAAACGGATTGAGATTTCAAAATATATATCAATATAAAATCAGAAGTCATACAAACTTACCGGCAGGACTAGATGTGGTAGAGCTCTCCGCATTAGAGTCACTTGCCTGTGACGTCACTGCATCATGATCTGGTGCCGTTACAATCTCGCGTTCTGGGCTTGTCATCGATTCTGGCGGGAAGACATCGAAATCGATGTCCTCAGGCGACGACCAAATAGGTATCTGAAACCAGTTTGTACGCCGTTAGTTGTACGTTAGGCGTTACACGATATCGTTTTAAGCTGAAACAAAAAGATATTATCGAAAAGTGCTAATAAGTTTATGGGTATCTTACACCGCCAGCGAAGCCATCCTCAGCAAGCAGACACTCCAGAGTTTGAAATTCCTCTGGGCGTAGCAACACGTCAGCTTCTTCTTGAGATTCTGAAATAACAGAAATGATTATTTCACTTCATTAAATTTGCAACCTTATCAAATTAATATATTAAGTAAAAAAAAATATAAAAATATGGTTGTAAAGTTTAAGAGAAAAAAACATAGGAAGTAGATAAATCAGTTTACCGGTAGGACTGGCTGTTGTAGAATTGGATTCCAGTGACGTCTCAGTTTCAGGCTCTGGTGGCGTCACGGTTTCCTGTACCGATGTCGGCGCAAAGTCACGTGGAATCGGCAGGAACGTGAAACTTTTGAAAAATCCTCCGAACAGATCGGAGGATGTTGACGGCTGGGGCTCGTTAGTCTCATCCTGTTGACAAAATAAATAATTTAGTACCTAATAATCTAACTTCTTACACTATTAAGACTAGTGCACAATGACATATAAAATTAACTTACGGAGCGCTGTTTTATTCGTTTTGCAGGTTGCTCGTTAAATGTCTCTTCATCCCAGTGCCTTTTCTGTAAAAAAGTATAAGTGGAATTAATTTCAGATAAACAAGTTTCAAATATTAAATTTCGCATATCAATATGAATGTCATCTTACGCCTCGCCCTGCGCCAGTGTTGGCTCCGGAATGAGATTTCCAAACTGCGACATATAGTCTGCTGCGTGCCGCAGTGCTATTCCCGTCATCAGTTTGGACTTCTTCTTCTGCCGCTTGACTCTGCCCAGCACCGGTGTCAGCATCGTTGCTCGAAGATGAGGGATTTATTATTTGGTGTCTTATCTATAAAGAAAACAATTATATAAATTTTGGAAGAATAAATGAGGCAAAGGTTTGCTGATCGATAATAGTTCACTTACGCTGCTGACGTTCTGCGACGAATGACTAGAGCATGCTTGCTCGTCGTCGTTAGGTGATTCGTCTTCGAATTCTGAACCCAACTCGCTCTCCAATCGGGCAACTGCAAATGTCAAAATGTCATTGTAACACCAACTATAAATTATTAAAAAAACTCTTTCAAAACTAATGGTTATAGAAAACTTACTCTCCGCCTCCAAGGCTTCGTTTTCCGCGCGTATCTCTTCGTTGGATGGCGTTGGGTCTTGGCGTTGGAGGTGCATAATGGTTAGAGCAAGCAGCTCTGCCAATTTTATCTGTAAAAATAATAACAAAAATAATCAATAATCGTATAAAAAATTTAAAAGGTAAACTCAGAGAGTGCTAGAACCGTCCCGTCCCGTTCGTTTACTTACCTTTCGAACCAGGCCCATCGCTTGTTGAAGATCTGAGGCGGCTTCTCCTTGCTCAACGCGACGCTCCTTCTCGTACCGGGCATTGCGGGCGCGTTGCTCTTCCTATGAAAACAATTCAAAACATTAGGGCATATAAAAACTATATTAAAATTTACAGTGATTAGCACTACCATCACTTTAAGTGTACCAACCGCAGTGATTGGAGGCCTGTTGTGCCCACGTGGTCTGCCGCGCTTGCGCTCAGGTTGAGGTGTATTGTTCTGTAAACAGTTGAAAAATATTAATCTCCATAAAAGATAATGCAAATTATTTAAAAAACGAACAAAACCGTACGTACTTCGCCGTCCATGACTTAAAAAAGTATCGAACAAATTAAATATCGCTACTGTAACTTGGGATCTGGCCACTCCAGGTATGCAAATAGCAATGGTTTACATAAATCTCTACGGGGCTTTATATACGGCGCGCGCGCACCCCCGACCCCGCCCCGCCCCCTTTCCCCTTTAGGCCGCCAAGGGTCCAGTTCCGTACTGAGTACCTGATGAAATAAAGGTTAGTATAATGTTATAAAGACATGTTTTACTTAGTAAACATAAAAAAAAACAACTTACATTTAACGAGTAGAACAGTCCGAAGAGGGAAAAGCAAACTATTGTTTTGATCATTTTTAAAATAATTCTTGTGTTCTCTGATCTTAGTCTAATTCTTGTGTTTTTTATCTATCTTAGGGTGAATTCGAACAAACTGGAATAAGACTTACTCCGAGATTAGTCTATACAAATTCGGCGTTTAATCTAGGTATAAGACCTTTTTCCAGTTTGGTCGAATCCACCCTTAGTCAGTTAATACATGATTTCCCTTATCCTTGGAACTGCAGTTACCAACATACTATATGAAACAAGCTCCAACAGTGCACAAAACAGTTCAAGTTTAAACTGAATTTTTGTAGGAAGTCTTAAACAATTCTTACACATTCCACTTTCTAAAAGTTTTAGTAAAAAGTCGGTTAACATCGGTCACATATTCTGATCACGGCATATTATTATTGTTATTCGCGCCAAAGAAAAGAGTCGTAATTATTTTGTACCTTTCACAATTTTGTTGATATCTATATAAATAAAAATCTATCGCCTTCACGGAACACTTTAGAACGTCTGCTCGTATTGAGCTAATTTTTGTAGTTGTATTTTTCAATGTCCGCTCGGGTTTGATAAAAAAAATGGAAATACGTCACGGGAGAGCTAAGGGGTTTTCACGCAGACAAAATCACGGGTGGGCCGCTAGTTTAAAATAAACTTTGGAGATGTATTTCGGCGTAACTAAGCAAGGAGCTTTTTAAATCAGAAATCTGTAGAATACTATTGATTTTTAAATTTTTTAATCTTCCGCTATCACATAGTTGATCACGTCTTCAGTGTATAACTATCACTTTGATGTCTTTTGTGTACATTTTTTTATACCTATCACAACTATCACGTTATATTAACCTATTTTAACACAGCGAAACTAGGATAGAGAAAGGTAAAAAGTGTGATATTGGTATTATATTATCCTCGTTTAAATTGAAAAGTACTACCTACTTAAATAACTTTGAAAAAAAACAAGACAATAGTTGTTTTAAATCAGATAGCTCATGATTGTCTTGTTAACAAAAGCATTCGATTGGTAGTGTTTTTATAACTATGTCACTTTCCAAAGTAGATTAGCTTATTACCAAATGTTATTTATTTTGTCATTAACATACCTAGTTACAGTCAAGGTAATGAGATTAAGAAAGGGCTATTTTATGATTATTTTAGTTTCCTAATAGTTCCAATGTGTAATTTGCTAATCACTTTTAATTTACACAAATAGTGACTCCTAACATTGAAATCGCGGCGCCAATAGACACAATAGAAATTCTATTCATTGAGTACTAGTCAGTGCGCGGCCGCAGTTGAAAAGTTAATAGCTGTATTCTTTGTAGATACCATGTAACATGAATTCAAGAATGCTTACGGACTAAGATTTCTTTTGACGACAATGAAAATAAATAGTAGGAATTTTCTATATGTTTTAAAGATCGCAGCGCCATCGAGCGGAGTCCGTTTTGTATTGAATAATTCAATAATATCGCTTTGTAGCACTATGCAAGCAATTGTCTACAGTTTTGCTACGACCGTAGCGCAACGTAGTTTTCTGTAGCAGTGTCTTGTTTTGATAACTGCGTTGATAGGTATAATATTTGTATTTATTTAATGCTGCTGTGGTTCAAGGAGTAAAAGTATTTTTCTCGTTTTGTTCGAAATAGTGAATTACAAGATAGTATTAATATCAAAATTATACGTTGTAAAGAATTGGTACTTTAGTATTCATCAGAGAGTTTTTTTATTAAGCCGGATATGCGAAGCTTGACAAAGGATGTAACCTTAAGTAGGTATTATCTGCTTATTGACTTAAAACAGGTTAGCCACAAACATTTAGGATTAGTTATAATGGAATATTAGATAGTCAAGGTACGCTAGTGTCATAATCCGAAACAAAGGAGTTTCATTGTTTCAATAGTTAATGGGATAATGTTCGACATTTAACTTGAATATAATAAAAAAATTACAGAACTAAAGAATAGATTACCTATACATGTACCTAAAGGTGAGCATTAGTGAACAATCCAACATTACTTTAACAAGTAAATTGGCGTTCAAATGTATGTTTTACTTTTACATACAACCGCTTGTTAAATCACTTATATTGTAAGTTGTTTTATTACGATAGTTGATATCAAGGGTTGTTAGAAGTTAAGTTTACTGAAATAAAACCGCGTGTACCCGACAAAAACGAAAGGGTATTGTAGGTATCTCTGCAATATTATAAAAGTTTCGGAACCCGTTGACATTGTTAGGTACGGATGGAAGTTAATTATCCAAGCAAAAAAAAATAACAATTTGTTAGCCTAAAGAAGAGGTGAAGATCTCCATTTCATTCGCCCATTCAACGCGAGCGTATTTCCCCGTTTGGCCACTGTTAGTATAATTAAGTAGTAAAAAGCTTATTATTTTATTTATGATGCCGACTTTTTTAAATTCATTTATACGAATGAAGCAGTCCTAAGTAACCAGTATAATAGCCAGTATTACCAGCTTATCGAGTAATATTGAATTTATTTCAGAAATAGCAGAGTCGGCATACATCAAACGATGCCAGCCCATTGTCCAGGTTCATACAAAGACATTGAAGGTTGTTGAAAACAAACATTGTTTCAAAAATTAGCAGTGTCGGTATTTATTGAGTTATAATACAGTAAACAGTGGTTTTTGTCCTAATGCAGTCTGCAGATATTATCAACAACATAGAAAACAGTCTCACAGCAGGGCTGGACATTCGCCTACAATACCACACTGTTATTGGTATTCCCGCACCACAACCCCACATCATATTATTATTTGTATAAATGTGTTTGCTAAATGTATTTCAATACTCTAGGCAATGTTATTTTTGTGTTGTTTCCATTTTTTGTGTTTTGTAGTTTTTTCGTTTTGACAAGGAATTCCGATGCAATATTAGCATCGGAATTCCATAATTCTCAGTCGTGATGATAACGTTGCAATTTTAATTAACTCATTACCAAAAAGTGTCCTAAAACTATGTCATATTGCTACAGCGATGCGCTAATTACCTTATGTTGCTTTTTTACCGTTAACATAGCTCGTTAGAGACAATTTTATTAGCAAAGGATTTTTATGGTTATCTTAGCTTTCTAATATGTCCATTATGCAATTTAGTTAATCACTAAAGAGCGTTTATGAATCCGGTAACTCAAATAGTATTTATTTTTTGTGGATATCAGATAAAATACAGTCACGAATATGCTTAGAGAGTTAAGACACTTTTTTTGCTTATTTAAGATCATTTAAATACTTGTAACATCGTGACGCAAGACGAAGCGCCATCGAACTAAGGTCGTTTATTATTTAATTTTGATTATTCAATTAGATCGCTTCGTACCACTATGAAACCAATTGTCTACACTATTGATACGACCGTAGCGCAACATGGTTTGCCGTCGCAGTTCCTGTTTTGATAATGCGTTGATATAATATTTGGTTTCGGTTAATACTGGTGTAGTCCAAAGAGTAGAAGACATTTTGTTGCGTTCAAAATTGGAAAGTGTAAGGTATTACTTTTTCACGGAGAGAGATAGCGTACCTATGTATGCACCTAAAGGTGAAGTAGTGGGAATGAAGTTTACAATGAAACCGCGCGTATCCGACAAAAACGAAAAGGGAATTGCATCTACGTGGCATAGTCATCCCGCCGCCATTAAACATTTTTCAAAGTTGCGAAACCCGGTTATACTGTTAGATACGGATAGAAGAATTTGCTACCCTAAAGACGAGGTGAAGATCGCCATTTCATTCGCCCATTCAACCCGAGCATATTTCCTCGTTCTACCACCGTCTAGTAAAATGCTTACTCTTTTATTTATGACGCCGGCTTTCTTTAAAAGCTTCTTACTCTTACTACAAATGCAGCAGTCATAAATAACCGGTATCTTCATCGAGTAATAATGAATTTATTTCACAAACAGATCAGGTCAGTCAACAGTAGACAGGTCATCGAAATTAAGCAGTGTCGGTATCTTTTTAGTTCTTAATCTTTTTGTGTTTTTATTCCTAATACCAAATGCAGGTGGTTAAAACTGACGCAGGCTGCATATTATTTTGCTGTCAACAACATACAATAATAATCTTACAGCTGGGCTGAACATTCACCTAGAATAGCACATTGATATAGGTAGGTATTTTTACAACCCCAAATCATATTATTATCTGTATAAATGTTTTTGCTAAAAATATTTCAATAATCTAGGAATACTTATTTCTTGTTTTCTTAATTTTTCAGTCGTTATGATAACGGTTTTTATAATTGTCTTAGCTTTCTAATAACATCTTCCTATGTGTTACACGTTAATCAGTATTAATTAAGGAACAAGTGTTTATAAATCGGGAACTCGTAATCTACATTTTTTATAGATATCAGGTAAAATACAGTCGCGAATATGCTTACAGAGTTAAGAACGCTTTTATTTTATAGGATCGTTTAAATACTTTTAAAATCGTAACGAGCACGCGCAAGCCGCAGCGTCCGCCATCGAACTAAGTTCGTTTTGCATTTGATAATTCAATGAATTCGCTTCGTAGCACTGTGTACTGTGTTGTCTACTGCTACGATCGTTGCGCTAATATAGTTTTATGAAGGAGTTTCTTGTTTTGATAACAGCGTTGATAATTTAATATTGGATTTTAGTTAATGCCGCAGTCCATAGATATATGACTACTCGTTTTGTTCAAGACTAAAATTGAAAATTTGTTGGATATTCTTAATAGGAATTCTGTTTGTTATTACAGATAGATAGATGTAGACAGAAAAGCTTTTTGTTAAGCCGGATAAGGTATCCTTGTTTATGAATGTAGCCTAGCTATTATCTACTTATTGTCTTAAAACAGGTTAGCCACGAACATTTTAGATGAATTATGATAGAAAATACAATTGAAGCTGCACTCATGTTACTCGTATAAATAGCTTGTCTGTAATTGTCAAGGTTCTCAGGTTCTATAATCCGAAACAAGAGAATTTGCTAGTTCCAAGAGATAATGGCATAATCCATATCGCTTAAGCTTTTCAATGCAAGCTAAGATTTGACTATAATTAAAATATTACTTAACTTTAGAATAAGATTAACAATAAATATACAGGTGCGCAATCCAATAGGTCAATATAGGAAAGTCCAAAACGATTACGAAGAACTTACGAAGAATCGGTTTTACTTACGTTTCTTATTTCAGAGCTCAGCTGCCGTAAAGCCAGACACAAAAAGAAATTGAATTAGTTAGGTAGTAACTTTTAGGAGTTTTCGTTTAAATAAGGTGTTGAGTAAGTCTGCACCTAAAATTAGGTACTTATATCAGGGGGGGCGTCACGCAGGGGCTACTACTACTACGACTACGCTCTGTGACGTGAAATCGATATCGAGTCAGCGTTGCTTAACGGAATATGAACGCTCGGCTCACACGATAAGTTTTAAATTTCGCGTGAAAGTCGTTAGAGAGTGAACCTTCTGTACGTAGTACTATTCGTTATTCTGTGCTTATATATAAATATGTCTCCGAAGTAAAACCGTTATTTTAATGTATTAATTTCGTCTTTTAAAGTTTGTAATCGCAGTCAGTTAAAAGAAGCAATATTTTTATTTTGATCATCATCCGCCTTGTGTTACATGAGGAGTTCGGGCTATAACCCACCACGCCCTCTCAATGCGAGTTAGTGGGTTTTACAACAACCGAGACCAACCAAACCTGTATTTTGAAGCACAGAGTACCTTAAGATAATTTATTTGGAGTCGTTCATCCATCCACTTTGAGCATTGAGAAAGAAACAATTGTTTAATGTGAACAATTAATCGAATGATAGTTTTTTCAACGCTTTTGACGTCATGTTTTTATGGCAACAGTGTCTTATCAAACCTCTTAAAATTTACATCCTAAGAGAGCGTTTATAACGCATTTTTTTATTAGTTTTGAATTAATTTATTTAATTTTGACACCAAGGCTACTTACTATAGCTAGGCAATGGAATACTATTATTAATAATACATGGGTGTAAGGAATTCATAGAGCAATTAAAATAAAAAACAGCAATTGTTAACAACATTGATAAATTTATTGTCATAACTATGATGAACAAAATTATATAACATTATCTAAAAATAACAGTTACATAACTTATTTTCTAAATACAACTACATAGCAAAACCTTTAGCAAAATCAATAACACTCTCGGTGAAAAATCTGTAACAAAAGAAAAAAAACATTATATTTGCTATTATTGTCATGTTAAAAGAATTTAATTTAATGTATTCATGTATGTAATTCAATGATATATATAATATTACCTGTACTTCACTTCGTGTGTTCTTCTATTTTGCATTCAACCAACCAACCAACCAACCAACCTGGTGACAAATAAAAACCATTAGGAAAATAATAGGTATACAACTTCAAAAGTAACTACATTAGTAAAAACTGAAAGATTTTATTTAACGAAAGAAAATATTAGAAATAAAGGACAATGACAATGACTAACCTTCGTATAAAGGTAAGGTGTGCTTAATCCATTCGCCTTCGATTAGAGAAGCCTACGGCGGTGGGAAGACATCGAAATCGACGTCCTCGGGCGACGACCAAAAAGGTATCTGAAACAAGCGAGTACGTCGTTAGTTGTATGACAAGCTTTATAAAAAATGATGTAACTGGGAATAAAATATATGTTTTATGACTGTCTTACCCCGTCCGCGAAGACATCCTCAGGAAGTAACGACTCCATGACATTTTCATCCTCCGGACACGACAGTAATTCAGCTTTTTCTGTAATAAGATATACAGAAAGAATTGTTCAATTCAGTAATGACAAAATAAAAGCTCTATTCATGTTTTAACTTACACTACTAATGACAGTAATAAAATATCAAAAACGGATTGAGATTTCAAAATATATATCAATATAAAATCAGAAGTCATACAAACTTACCGGCAGGACTAGATGTGGTAGAGCTCTCCGCATTAGAGTCACTTGCCTGTGACGTCACTGCATCATGATCTGGTGCCGTTACAATCTCGCGTTCTGGGCTTGTCATCGATTCTGGCGGGAAGACATCGAAATCGATGTCCTCAGGCGACGACCAAATAGGTATCTGAAACCAGTTTGTACGCCGTTAGTTGTACGTTAGGCGTTACACGATATCGTTTTAAGCTGAAACAAAAAGATATTATCGAAAAGTGCTAATAAGTTTATGGGTATCTTACACCGCCAGCGAAGCCATCCTCAGCAAGCAGACACTCCAGAGTTTGAAATTCCTCTGGGCGTAGCAACACGTCAGCTTCTTCTTGAGATTCTGAAATAACAGAAATGATTATTTCACTTCATTAAATTTGCAACCTTATCAAATTAATATATTAAGTAAAAAAAAATATAAAAATATGGTTGTAAAGTTTAAGAGAAAAAAACATAGGAAGTAGATAAATCAGTTTACCGGTAGGACTGGCTGTTGTAGAATTGGATTCCAGTGACGTCTCAGTTTCAGGCTCTGGTGGCGTCACGGTTTCCTGTACCGATGTCGGCGCAAACTCACGTGGAATCGGCAGGAACGTGAAACTTTTGAAAAATCCTCCGAACAGATCGGAGGATGTTGACGGCTGGGGCTCGTTAGTCTCATCCTGTTGACAAAATAAATAATTTAGTACCTAATAATCTAACTTCTTACACTATTAAGACTAGTGCACAATGACATATAAAATTAACTTACGGAGCGCTGTTTTATTCGTTTTGCAGGTTGCTCGTTAAATGTCTCTTCATCCCAGTGCCTTTTCTGTAAAAAAGTATAAGTGGAATTAATTTCAGATAAACAAGTTTCAAATATTAAATTTCGCATATCAATATGAATGTCATCTTACGCCTCGCCCTGCGCCAGTGTTGGCTCCGGAATGAGATTTCCAAACTGCGACATATAGTCTGCTGCGTGCCGCAGTGCTATTCCCGTCATCAGTTTGGACTTCTTCTTCTGCCGCTTGACTCTGCCCAGCACCGGTGTCAGCATCGTTGCTCGAAGATGAGGGATTTATTATTTGGTGTCTTATCTATAAAGAAAACAATTATATAAATTTTGGAAGAATAAATGAGGCAAAGGTTTGCTGATCGATAATAGTTCACTTACGCTGCTGACGTTCTGCGACGAATGACTAGAGCATGCTTGCTCGTCGTCGTTAGGTGATTCGTCTTCGAATTCTGAACCCAACTCGCTCTCCAATCGGGCAACTGCAAATGTCAAAATGTCATTGTAACACCAACTATAAATTATTAAAAAAACTCTTTCAAAACTAATGGTTATAGAAAACTTACTCTCCGCCTCCAAGGCTTCGTTTTCCGCGCGTATCTCTTCGTTGGATGGCGTTGGGTCTTGGCGTTGGAGGTGCATAATGGTTAGAGCAAGCAGCTCTGCCAATTTTATCTGTAAAAATAATAACAAAAATAATCAATAATCGTATAAAAAATTTAAAAGGTAAACTCAGAGAGTGCTAGAACCGTCCCGTCCCGTTCGTTTACTTACCTTTCGAACCAGGCCCATCGCTTGTTGAAGATCTGAGGCGGCTTCTCCTTGCTCAACGCGACGCTCCTTCTCGTACCGGGCATTGCGGGCGCGTTGCTCTTCCTATGAAAACAATTCAAAACATTAGGGCATATAAAAACTATATTAAAATTTACAGTGATTAGCACTACCATCACTTTAAGTGTACCAACCGCAGTGATTGGAGGCCTGTTGTGCCCACGTGGTCTGCCGCGCTTGCGCTCAGGTTGAGGTGTATTGTTCTGTAAACAGTTGAAAAATATTAATCTCCATAAAAGATAATGCAAATTATTTAAAAAACGAACAAAACCGTACGTACTTCGCCGTCCATGACTTAAAAAAGTATCGAACAAATTAAATATCGCTACTGTAACTTGGGATCTGGCCACTCCAGGTATGCAAATAGCAATGGTTTACATAAATCTCTACGGGGCTTTATATACGGCGCGCGCGCACCCCCGACCCCGCCCCGCCCCCTTTCCCCTTTAGGCCGCCAAGGGTCCAGTTCCGTACTGAGTACCTGATGAAATAAAGGTTAGTATAATGTTATAAAGACATGTTTTACTTAGTAAACATAAAAAAAACAACTTACATTTAACGAGTAGAACAGTCCGAAGAGGGAAAAGCAAACTATTGTTTTGATCATTTTTAAAATAATTCTTGTGTTCTCTGATCTTAGTCTAATTCTTGTGTTTTTTATCTATCTTAGGGTGAATTCGAACAAACTGGAATAAGACTTACTCCGAGATTAGTCTATACAAATTCGGCGTTTAATCTAGGTATAAGACCTTTTTCCAGTTTGGTCGAATCCACCCTTAGTCAGTTAATACATGATTTCCCTTATCCTTGGAACTGCAGTTACCAACATACTATATGAAACAAGCTCCAACAGTGCACAAAACAGTTCAAGTTTAAACTGAATTTTTGTAGGAAGTCTTAAACAATTCTTACACATTCCACTTTCTAAAAGTTTTAGTAAAAAGTCGGTTAACATCGGTCACATATTCTGATCACGGCATATTATTATTGTTATTCGCGCCAAAGAAAAGAGTCGTAATTATTTTGTACCTTTCACAATTTTGTTGATATCTATATAAATAAAAATCTATCGCCTTCACGGAACACTTTAGAACGTCTGCTCGTATTGAGCTAATTTTTGTAGTTGTATTTTTCAATGTCCGCTCGGGTTTGATAAAAAAAATGGAAATACGTCACGGGAGAGCTAAGGGGTTTTCACGCAGACAAAATCACGGGTGGGCCGCTAGTTTAAAATAAACTTTGGAGATGTATTTCGGCGTAACTAAGCAAGGAGCTTTTTAAATCAGAAATCTGTAGAATACTATTGATTTTAAATTTTTTAATCTTCCGCTATCACATAGTTGATCACGTCTTCAGTGTATAACTATCACTTTGATGTCTTTTGTGTACATTTTTTTATACCTATCACAACTATCACGTTATATTAACCTATTTTAACACAGCGAAACTAGGATAGAGAAAGGTAAAAAGTGTGATATTGGTATTATATTATCCTCGTTTAAATTGAAAAGTACTACCTACTTAAATAACTTTGAAAAAAAACAAGACAATAGTTGTTTTAAATCAGATAGCTCATGATTGTCTTGTTAACAAAAGCATTCGATTGGTAGTGTTTTTATAACTATGTCACTTTCCAAAGTAGATTAGCTTATTACCAAATGTTATTTATTTTGTCATTAACATACCTAGTTACAGTCAAGGTAATGAGATTAAGAAAGGGCTATTTTATGATTATTTTAGTTTCCTAATAGTTCCAATGTGTAATTTGCTAATCACTTTTAATTTACACAAATAGTGACTCCTAACATTGAAATCGCGGCGCCAATAGACACAATAGAAATTCTATTCATTGAGTACTAGTCAGTGCGCGGCCGCAGTTGAAAAGTTAATAGCTGTATTCTTTGTAGATACCATGTAACATGAATTCAAGAATGCTTACGGACTAAGATTTCTTTTGACGACAAGGAAAATAAATAGTAGGAATTTTCTATATGTTTTAAAGATCGCAGCGCCATCGAGCGGAGTCCGTTTTGTATTGAATAATTCAATAATATCGCTTTGTAGCACTATGCAAGCAATTGTCTACAGTTTTGCTACGACCGTAGCGCAACGTGGTTTTCTGTAGCAGTGTCTTGTTTTGATAACTGCGTTGATAGGTATAATATTTGTATTTATTTAATGCTGCTGTGGTTCAAGGAGTAAAAGTATTTTTCTCGTTTTGTTCGAAATAGTGAATTACAAGATAGTATTAATATCAAAATTATACGTTGTAAAGAATTGGTACTTTAGTATTCATCAGAGAGTTTTTTTATTAAGCCGGATATGCGAAGCTTGACAAAGGATGTAACCTTAAGTAGGTATTATCTGCTTATTGACTTAAAACAGGTTAGCCACAAACATTTAGGATTAGTTATAATGGAATATTAGATAGTCAAGGTACGCTAGTGTCATAATCCGAAACAAAGGAGTTTCATTGTTTCAATAGTTAATGGGATAATGTTCGACATTTAACTTGAATATAATAAAAAAATTACAGAACTAAAGAATAGATTACCTATACATGTACCTAAAGGTGAGCATTAGTGAACAATCCAACATTACTTTAACAAGTAAATTGGCGTTCAAATGTATGTTTTACTTTTACATACAACCGCTTGTTAAATCACTTATATTGTAAGTTGTTTTATTACGATAGTTGATATCAAGGGTTGTTAGAAGTTAAGTTTACTGAAATAAAACCGCGTGTACCCGACAAAAACGAAAGGGTATTGTAGGTATCTCTGCAATATTATAAAAGTTTCGGAACCCGTTGACATTGTTAGGTACGGATGGAAGTTAATTATCCAAGCAAAAAAAAATAACAATTTGTTAGCCTAAAGAAGAGGTGAAGATCTCCATTTCATTCGCCCATTCAACGCGAGCGTATTTCCCCGTTTGGCCACTGTTAGTATAATTAAGTAGTAAAAAGCTTATTATTTTATTTATGATGCCGACTTTTTTAAATTCATTTATACGAATGAAGCAGTCCTAAGTAACCAGTATAATAGCCAGTATTACCAGCTTATCGAGTAATATTGAATTTATTTCAGAAATAGCAGAGTCGGCATACATCAAACGATGCCAGCCCATTGTCCAGGTTCATACAAAGACATTGAAGGTTGTTGAAAACAAACATTGTTTCAAAAATTAGCAGTGTCGGTATTTATTGAGTTATAATACAGTAAACAGTGGTTTTTGTCCTAATGCAGTCTGCAGATATTATCAACAACATAGAAAACAGTCTCACAGCAGGGCTGGACATTCGCCTACAATACCACACTGTTATTGGTATTCCCGCACCACAACCCCACATCATATTATTATTTGTATAAATGTGTTTGCTAAATGTATTTCAATACTCTAGGCAATGTTATTTTTGTGTTGTTTCCATTTTTTGTGTTTTGTAGTTTTTTCGTTTTGACAAGGAATTCCGATGCAATATTAGCATCGGAATTCCATAATTCTCAGTCGTGATGATAACGTTGCAATTTTAATTAACTCATTACCAAAAAGTGTCCTAAAACTATGTCATATTGCTACAGCGATGCGCTAATTACCTTATGTTGCTTTTTTACCGTTAACATAGCTCGTTAGAGACAATTTTATTAGCAAAGGATTTTTATGGTTATCTTAGCTTTCTAATATGTCCATTATGCAATTTAGTTAATCACTAAAGAGCGTTTATGAATCCGGTAACTCAAATAGTATTTATTTTTTGTGGATATCAGATAAAATACAGTCACGAATATGCTTAGAGAGTTAAGACGCTTTTTTTGCTTATTTAAGATCATTTAAATACTTGTAACATCGTGACGCAAGACGAAGCGCCATCGAACTAAGGTCGTTTATTATTTAATTTTGATTATTCAATTAGATCGCTTCGTACCACTATGAAACCAATTGTCTACACTATTGATACGACCGTAGCGCAACATGGTTTGCCGTCGCAGTTCCTGTTTTGATAATGCGTTGATATAATATTTGGTTTCGGTTAATACTGGTGTAGTCCAAAGAGTAGAAGACATTTTGTTGCGTTCAAAATTGGAAAGTGTAAGGTATTACTTTTTCACGGAGAGAGATAGCGTACCTATGTATGCACCTAAAGGTGAAGTAGTGGGAATGAAGTTTACAATGAAACCGCGCGTATCCGACAAAAACGAAAAGGGAATTGCATCTACGTGGCATAGTCATCCCGCCGCCATTAAACATTTTTCAAAGTTGCGAAACCCGGTTATACTGTTAGATACGGATAGAAGAATTTGCTACCCTAAAGACGAGGTGAAGATCGCCATTTCATTCGCCCATTCAACCCGAGCATATTTCCTCGTTCTACCACCGTCTAGTAAAATGCTTACTCTTTTATTTATGACGCCGGCTTTCTTTAAAAGCTTCTTACTCTTACTACAAATGCAGCAGTCATAAATAACCGGTATCTTCATCGAGTAATAATGAATTTATTTCACAAACAGATCAGGTCAGTCAACAGTAGACAGGTCATCGAAATTAAGCAGTGTCGGTATCTTTTTAGTTCTTAATCTTTTTGTGTTTTTATTCCTAATACCAAATGCAGGTGGTTAAAACTGACGCAGGCTGCATATTATTTTGCTGTCAACAACATACAATAATAATCTTACAGCTGGGCTGAACATTCACCTAGAATAGCACATTGATATAGGTAGGTATTTTTACAACCCCAAATCATATTATTATCTGTATAAATGTTTTTGCTAAAAATATTTCAATAATCTAGGAATACTTATTTCTTGTTTTCTTAATTTTTCAGTCGTTATGATAACGGTTTTTATAATTGTCTTAGCTTTCTAATAACATCTTCCTATGTGTTACACGTTAATCAGTATTAATTAAGGAACAAGTGTTTATAAATCGGGAACTCGTAATCTACATTTTTTATAGATATCAGGTAAAATACAGTCGCGAATATGCTTACAGAGTTAAGAACGCTTTTATTTTATAGGATCGTTTAAATACTTTTAAAATCGTAACGAGCACGCGCAAGCCACAGCGTCCGCCATCGAACTAAGTTCGTTTTGCATTTGATAATTCAATGAATTCGCTTCGTAGCACTGTGTACTGTGTTGTCTACTGCTACGATCGTTGCGCTAATATAGTTTTATGAAGGAGTTTCTTGTTTTGATAACAGCGTTGATAATTTAATATTGGATTTTAGTTAATGCCGCAGTCCATAGATATATGACTACTCGTTTTGTTCAAGACTAAAATTGAAAATTTGTTGGATATTCTTAATAGGAATTCTGTTTGTTATTACAGATAGATAGATGTAGACAGAAAAGCTTTTTGTTAAGCCGGATAAGGTATCCTTGTTTATGAATGTAGCCTAGCTATTATCTACTTATTGTCTTAAAACAGGTTAGCCACGAACATTTTAGATGAATTATGATAGAAAATACAATTGAAGCTGCACTCATGTTACTCGTATAAATAGCTTGTCTGTAATTGTCAAGGTTCTCAGGTTCTATAATCCGAAACAAGAGAATTTGCTAGTTCCAAGAGATAATGGCATAATCCATATCGCTTAAGCTTTTCAATGCAAGCTAAGATTTGACTATAATTAAAATATTACTTAACTTTAGAATAAGATTAACAATAAATATACAGGTGCGCAATCCAATAGGTCAATATAGGAAAGTCCAAAACGATTACGAAGAACTTACGAAGAATCGGTTTTACTTACGTTTCTTATTTCAGAGCTCAGCTGCCGTAAAGCCAGACACAAAAAGAAATTGAATTAGTTAGGTAGTAACTTTTAGGAGTTTTCGTTTAAATAAGGTGTTGAGTAAGTCTGCACCTAAAATTAGGTACTTATATCAGGGGGGGCGTCACGCAGGGGCTACTACTACTACGACTACGCTCTGTGACGTGAAATCGATATCGAGTCAGCGTTGCTTAACGGAATATGAACGCTCGGCTCACACGATAAGTTTTAAATTTCGCGTGAAAGTCGTTAGAGAGTGAACCTTCTGTACGTAGTACTATTCGTTATTCTGTGCTTATATATAAATATGTCTCCGAAGTAAAACCGTTATTTTATTGTATTAATTTCGTCTTTTAAAGTTTGTAATCGCAGTCAGTTAAAAGAAGCAATATTTTTATTTTGATCATCATCCGCCTTGTGTTACATGAGGAGTTCGGGCTATAACCCACCACGCCCTCTCAATGCGAGTTAGTGGGTTTTACAACAACCGAGACCAACCAAACCTGTATTTTGAAGCACAGAGTACCTTAAGATAATTTATTTGGAGTCGTTCATCCATCCACTTTGAGCATTGAGAAAGAAACAATTGTTTAATGTGAACAATTAATCGAATGATAGTTTTTTCAACGCTTTTGACGTCATGTTTTTATGGCAACAGTGTCTTATCAAACCTCTTAAAATTTACATCCTAAGAGAGCGTTTATAACGCATTTTTTTATTAGTTTTGAATTAATTTATTTAATTTTGACACCAAGGCTACTTACTATAGCTAGGCAATGGAATACTATTATTAATAATACATGGGTGTAAGGAATTCATAGAGCAATTAAAATAAAAAACAGCAATTGTTAACAACATTGATAAATTTATTGTCATAACTATGATGAACAAAATTATATAACATTATCTAAAAATAACAGTTACATAACTTATTTTCTAAATACAACTACATAGCAAAACCTTTAGCAAAATCAATAACACTCTCGGTGAAAAATCTGTAACAAAAGAAAAAAAACATTATATTTGCTATTATTGTCATATTAAAAGAATTTAATTTAATGTATTCATGTATGTAATTCAATGATATATATAATATTACCTGTACTTCACTTCGTGTGTTCTTCTATTTTGCATTCAACCAACCAACCAACCAACCAACCTGGTGACAAATAAAAACCATTAGGAAAATAATAGGTATACAACTTCAAAAGTAACTACATTAGTAAAAACTGAAAGATTTTATTTAACGAAAGAAAATATTAGAAATAAAGGACAATGACAATGACTAACCTTCGTATAAAGGTAAGGTGTGCTTAATCCATTCGCCTTCGATTAGAGAAGCCTACGGCGGTGGGAAGACATCGAAATCGACGTCCTCGGGCGACGACCAAAAAGGTATCTGAAACAAGCGAGTACGTCGTTAGTTGTATGACAAGCTTTATAAAAAATGATGTAACTGGGAATAAAATATATGTTTTATGACTGTCTTACCCCGTCCGCGAAGACATCCTCAGGAAGTAACGACTCCATGACATTTTCATCCTCCGGACACGACAGTAATTCAGCTTTTTCTGTAATAAGATATACAGAAAGAATTGTTCAATTCAGTAATGACAAAATAAAAGCTCTATTCATGTTTTAACTTACACTACTAATGACAGTAATAAAATATCAAAAACGGATTGAGATTTCAAAATATATATCAATATAAAATCAGAAGTCATACAAACTTACCGGCAGGACTAGATGTGGTAGAGCTCTCCGCATTAGAGTCACTTGCCTGTGACGTCACTGCATCATGATCTGGTGCCGTTACAATCTCGCGTTCTGGGCTTGTCATCGATTCTGGCGGGAAGACATCGAAATCGATGTCCTCAGGCGACGACCAAATAGGTATCTGAAACCAGTTTGTACGCCGTTAGTTGTACGTTAGGCGTTACACGATATCGTTTTAAGCTGAAACAAAAAGATATTATCGAAAAGTGCTAATAAGTTTATGGGTATCTTACACCGCCAGCGAAGCCATCCTCAGCAAGCAGACACTCCAGAGTTTGAAATTCCTCTGGGCGTAGCAACACGTCAGCTTCTTCTTGAGATTCTGAAATAACAGAAATGATTATTTCACTTCATTAAATTTGCAACCTTATCAAATTAATATATTAAGTAAAAAAAAATATAAAAATATGGTTGTAAAGTTTAAGAGAAAAAAACATAGGAAGTAGATAAATCAGTTTACCGGTAGGACTGGCTGTTGTAGAATTGAATTCCAGTGACGTCTCAGTTTCAGGCTCTGGTGGCGTCACGGTTTCCTGTACCGATGTCGGCGCAAACTCACGTGGAATCGGCAGGAACGTGAAACTTTTGAAAAATCCTCCGAACAGATCGGAGGATGTTGACGGCTGGGGCTCGTTAGTCTCATCCTGTTGACAAAATAAATAATTTAGTACCTAATAATCTAACTTCTTACACTATTAAGACTAGTGCACAATGACATATAAAATTAACTTACGGAGCGCTGTTTTATTCGTTTTGCAGGTTGCTCGTTAAATGTCTCTTCATCCCAGTGCCTTTTCTGTAAAAAAGTATAAGTGGAATTAATTTCAGATAAACAAGTTTCAAATATTAAATTTCGCATATCAATATGAATGTCATCTTACGCCTCGCCCTGCGCCAGTGTTGGCTCCGGAATGAGATTTCCAAACTGCGACATATAGTCTGCTGCGTGCCGCAGTGCTATTCCCGTCATCAGTTTGGACTTCTTCTTCTGCCGCTTGACTCTGCCCAGCACCGGTGTCAGCATCGTTGCTCGAAGATGAGGGATTTATTATTTGGTGTCTTATCTATAAAGAAAACAATTATATAAATTTTGGAAGAATAAATGAGGCAAAGGTTTGCTGATCGATAATAGTTCACTTACGCTGCTGACGTTCTGCGACGAATGACTAGAGCATGCTTGCTCGTCGTCGTTAGGTGATTCGTCTTCGAATTCTGAACCCAACTCGATCTCCAATCGGGCAACTGCAAATGTCAAAATGTTATTGTAACACCAACTATAAATTATTAAAAAAACTCTTTCAAAACTAATGGTTATAGAAAACTTACTCTCCGCCTCCAAGGCTTCGTTTTCCGCGCGTATCTCTTCGTTGGATGGCGTTGGGTCTTGGCGTTGGAGGTGCATAATGGTTAGAGCAAGCAGCTCTGCCAATTTTATCTGTAAAAATAATAACAAAAATAATCAATAATCGTATAAAAAATTTAAAAGGTAAACTCAGAGAGTGCTAGAACCGTCCCGTCCCGTTCGTTTACTTACCTTTCGAACCAGGCCCATCGCTTGTTGAAGATCTGAGGCGGCTTCTCCTTGCTCAACGCGACGCTCCTTCTCGTACCGGGCATTGCGGGCGCGTTGCTCTTCCTATGAAAACAATTCAAAACATTAGGGCATATAAAAACTATATTAAAATTTACAGTGATTAGCACTACCATCACTTTAAGTGTACCAACCGCAGTGATTGGAGGCCTGTTGTGCCCACGTGGTCTGCCGCGCTTGCGCTCAGGTTGAGGTGTATTGTTCTGTAAACAGTTGAAAAATATTAATCTCCATAAAAGATAATGCAAATTATTTAAAAAACGAACAAAACCGTACGTACTTCGCCGTCCATGACTTAAAAAAGTATCGAACAAATTAAATATCGCTACTGTAACTTGGGATCTGGCCACTCCAGGTATGCAAATAGCAATGGTTTACATAAATCTCTACGGGGCTTTATATACGGCGCGCGCGCACCCCCGACCCCGCCCCGCCCCCTTTCCCCTTTAGGCCGCCAAGGGTCCAGTTCCGTACTGAGTACCTGATGAAATAAAGGTTAGTATAATGTTATAAAGACATGTTTTACTTAGTAAACATAAAAAAAACAACTTACATTTAACGAGTAGAACAGTCCGAAGAGGGAAAAGCAAACTATTGTTTTGATCATTTTTAAAATAATTCTTGTGTTCTCTGATCTTAGTCTAATTCTTGTGTTTTTTATCTATCTTAGGGTGAATTCGAACAAACTGGAATAAGACTTACTCCGAGATTAGTCTATACAAATTCGGCGTTTAATCTAGGTATAAGACCTTTTTCCAGTTTGGTCGAATCCACCCTTAGTCAGTTAATACATGATTTCCCTTATCCTTGGAACTGCAGTTACCAACATACTATATGAAACAAGCTCCAACAGTGCACAAAACAGTTCAAGTTTAAACTGAATTTTTGTAGGAAGTCTTAAACAATTCTTACACATTCCACTTTCTAAAAGTTTTAGTAAAAAGTCGGTTAACATCGGTCACATATTCTGATCACGGCATATTATTATTGTTATTCGCGCCAAAGAAAAGAGTCGTAATTATTTTGTACCTTTCACAATTTTGTTGATATCTATATAAATAAAAATCTATCGCCTTCACGGAACACTTTAGAACGTCTGCTCGTATTGAGCTAATTTTTGTAGTTGTATTTTTCAATGTCCGCTCGGGTTTGATAAAAAAAATGGAAATACGTCACGGGAGAGCTAAGGGGTTTTCACGCAGACAAAATCACGGGTGGGCCGCTAGTTTAAAATAAACTTTGGAGATGTATTTCGGCGTAACTAAGCAAGGAGCTTTTTAAATCAGAAATCTGTAGAATACTATTGATTTTAAATTTTTTAATCTTCCGCTATCACATAGTTGATCACGTCTTCAGTGTATAACTATCACTTTGATGTCTTTTGTGTACATTTTTTTATACCTATCACAACTATCACGTTATATTAACCTATTTTAACACAGCGAAACTAGGATAGAGAAAGGTAAAAAGTGTGATATTGGTATTATATTATCCTCGTTTAAATTGAAAAGTACTACCTACTTAAATAACTTTGAAAAAAAACAAGACAATAGTTGTTTTAAATCAGATAGCTCATGATTGTCTTGTTAACAAAAGCATTCGATTGGTAGTGTTTTTATAACTATGTCACTTTCCAAAGTAGATTAGCTTATTACCAAATGTTATTTATTTTGTCATTAACATACCTAGTTACAGTCAAGGTAATGAGATTAAGAAAGGGCTATTTTATGATTATTTTAGTTTCCTAATAGTTCCAATGTGTAATTTGCTAATCACTTTTAATTTACACAAATAGTGACTCCTAACATTGAAATCGCGGCGCCAATAGACACAATAGAAATTCTATTCATTGAGTACTAGTCAGTGCGCGGCCGCAGTTGAAAAGTTAATAGCTGTATTCTTTGTAGATACCATGTAACATGAATTCAAGAATGCTTACGGACTAAGATTTCTTTTGACGACAAGGAAAATAAATAGTAGGAATTTTCTATATGTTTTAAAGATCGCAGCGCCATCGAGCGGAGTCCGTTTTGTATTGAATAATTCAATAATATCGCTTTGTAGCACTATGCAAGCAATTGTCTACAGTTTTGCTACGACCGTAGCGCAACGTGGTTTTCTGTAGCAGTGTCTTGTTTTGATAACTGCGTTGATAGGTATAATATTTGTATTTATTTAATGCTGCTGTGGTTCAAGGAGTAAAAGTATTTTTCTCGTTTTGTTCGAAATAGTGAATTACAAGATAGTATTAATATCAAAATTATACGTTGTAAAGAATTGGTACTTTAGTATTCATCAGAGAGTTTTTTTATTAAGCCGGATATGCGAAGCTTGACAAAGGATGTAACCTTAAGTAGGTATTATCTGCTTATTGACTTAAAACAGGTTAGCCACAAACATTTAGGATTAGTTATAATGGAATATTAGATAGTCAAGGTACGCTAGTGTCATAATCCGAAACAAAGGAGTTTCATTGTTTCAATAGTTAATGGGATAATGTTCGACATTTAACTTGAATATAATAAAAAAATTACAGAACTAAAGAATAGATTACCTATACATGTACCTAAAGGTGAGCATTAGTGAACAATCCAACATTACTTTAACAAGTAAATTGGCGTTCAAATGTATGTTTTACTTTTACATACAACCGCTTGTTAAATCACTTATATTGTAAGTTGTTTTATTACGATAGTTGATATCAAGGGTTGTTAGAAGTTAAGTTTACTGAAATAAAACCGCGTGTACCCGACAAAAACGAAAGGGTATTGTAGGTATCTCTGCAATATTATAAAAGTTTCGGAACCCGTTGACATTGTTAGGTACGGATGGAAGTTAATTATCCAAGCAAAAAAAAATAACAATTTGTTAGCCTAAAGAAGAGGTGAAGATCTCCATTTCATTCGCCCATTCAACGCGAGCGTATTTCCCCGTTTGGCCACTGTTAGTATAATTAAGTAGTAAAAAGCTTATTATTTTATTTATGATGCCGACTTTTTTAAATTCATTTATACGAATGAAGCAGTCCTAAGTAACCAGTATAATAGCCAGTATTACCAGCTTATCGAGTAATATTGAATTTATTTCAGAAATAGCAGAGTCGGCATACATCAAACGATGCCAGCCCATTGTCCAGGTTCATACAAAGACATTGAAGGTTGTTGAAAACAAACATTGTTTCAAAAATTAGCAGTGTCGGTATTTATTGAGTTATAATACAGTAAACAGTGGTTTTTGTCCTAATGCAGTCTGCAGATATTATCAACAACATAGAAAACAGTCTCACAGCAGGGCTGGACATTCGCCTACAATACCACACTGTTATTGGTATTCCCGCACCACAACCCCACATCATATTATTATTTGTATAAATGTGTTTGCTAAATGTATTTCAATACTCTAGGCAATGTTATTTTTGTGTTGTTTCCATTTTTTGTGTTTTGTAGTTTTTTCGTTTTGACAAGGAATTCCGATGCAATATTAGCATCGGAATTCCATAATTCTCAGTCGTGATGATAACGTTGCAATTTTAATTAACTCATTACCAAAAAGTGTCCTAAAACTATGTCATATTGCTACAGCGATGCGCTAATTACCTTATGTTGCTTTTTTACCGTTAACATAGCTCGTTAGAGACAATTTTATTAGCAAAGGATTTTTATGGTTATCTTAGCTTTCTAATATGTCCATTATGCAATTTAGTTAATCACTAAAGAGCGTTTATGAATCCGGTAACTCAAATAGTATTTATTTTTTGTGGATATCAGATAAAATACAGTCACGAATATGCTTAGAGAGTTAAGACGCTTTTTTTGCTTATTTAAGATCATTTAAATACTTGTAACATCGTGACGCAAGACGAAGCGCCATCGAACTAAGGTCGTTTATTATTTAATTTTGATTATTCAATTAGATCGCTTCGTACCACTATGAAACCAATTGTCTACACTATTGATACGACCGTAGCGCAACATGGTTTGCCGTCGCAGTTCCTGTTTTGATAATGCGTTGATATAATATTTGGTTTCGGTTAATACTGGTGTAGTCCAAAGAGTAGAAGACATTTTGTTGCGTTCAAAATTGGAAAGTGTAAGGTATTACTTTTTCACGGAGAGAGATAGCGTACCTATGTATGCACCTAAAGGTGAAGTAGTGGGAATGAAGTTTACAATGAAACCGCGCGTATCCGACAAAAACGAAAAGGGAATTGCATCTACGTGGCATAGTCATCCCGCCGCCATTAAACATTTTTCAAAGTTGCGAAACCCGGTTATACTGTTAGATACGGATAGAAGAATTTGCTACCCTAAAGACGAGGTGAAGATCGCCATTTCATTCGCCCATTCAACCCGAGCATATTTCCTCGTTCTACCACCGTCTAGTAAAATGCTTACTCTTTTATTTATGACGCCGGCTTTCTTTAAAAGCTTCTTACTCTTACTACAAATGCAGCAGTCATAAATAACCGGTATCTTCATCGAGTAATAATGAATTTATTTCACAAACAGATCAGGTCAGTCAACAGTAGACAGGTCATCGAAATTAAGCAGTGTCGGTATCTTTTTAGTTCTTAATCTTTTTGTGTTTTTATTCCTAATACCAAATGCAGGTGGTTAAAACTGACGCAGGCTGCATATTATTTTGCTGTCAACAACATACAATAATAATCTTACAGCTGGGCTGAACATTCACCTAGAATAGCACATTGATATAGGTAGGTATTTTTACAACCCCAAATCATATTATTATCTGTATAAATGTTTTTGCTAAAAATATTTCAATAATCTAGGAATACTTATTTCTTGTTTTCTTAATTTTTCAGTCGTTATGATAACGGTTTTTATAATTGTCTTAGCTTTCTAATAACATCTTCCTATGTGTTACACGTTAATCAGTATTAATTAAGGAACAAGTGTTTATAAATCGGGAACTCGTAATCTACATTTTTTATAGATATCAGGTAAAATACAGTCGCGAATATGCTTACAGAGTTAAGAACGCTTTTATTTTATAGGATCGTTTAAATACTTTTAAAATCGTAACGAGCACGCGCAAGCCGCAGCGTCCGCCATCGAACTAAGTTCGTTTTGCATTTGATAATTCAATGAATTCGCTTCGTAGCACTGTGTACTGTGTTGTCTACTGCTACGATCGTTGCGCTAATATAGTTTTATGAAGGAGTTTCTTGTTTTGATAACAGCGTTGATAATTTAATATTGGATTTTAGTTAATGCCGCAGTCCATAGATATATGACTACTCGTTTTGTTCAAGACTAAAATTGAAAATTTGTTGGATATTCTTAATAGGAATTCTGTTTGTTATTACAGATAGATAGATGTAGACAGAAAAGCTTTTTGTTAAGCCGGATAAGGTATCCTTGTTTATGAATGTAGCCTAGCTATTATCTACTTATTGTCTTAAAACAGGTTAGCCACGAACATTTTAGATGAATTATGATAGAAAATACAATTGAAGCTGCACTCATGTTACTCGTATAAATAGCTTGTCTGTAATTGTCAAGGTTCTCAGGTTCTATAATCCGAAACAAGAGAATTTGCTAGTTCCAAGAGATAATGGCATAATCCATATCGCTTAAGCTTTTCAATGCAAGCTAAGATTTGACTATAATTAAAATATTACTTAACTTTAGAATAAGATTAACAATAAATATACAGGTGCGCAATCCAATAGGTCAATATAGGAAAGTCCAAAACGATTACGAAGAACTTACGAAGAATCGGTTTTACTTACGTTTCTTATTTCAGAGCTCAGCTGCCGTAAAGCCAGACACAAAAAGAAATTGAATTAGTTAGGTAGTAACTTTTAGGAGTTTTCGTTTAAATAAGGTGTTGAGTAAGTCTGCACCTAAAATTAGGTACTTATATCAGGGGGGGCGTCACGCAGGGGCTACTACTACTACGACTACGCTCTGTGACGTGAAATCGATATCGAGTCAGCGTTGCTTAACGGAATATGAACGCTCGGCTCACACGATAAGTTTTAAATTTCGCGTGAAAGTCGTTAGAGAGTGAACCTTCTGTACGTAGTACTATTCGTTATTCTGTGCTTATATATAAATATGTCTCCGAAGTAAAACCGTTATTTTAATGTATTAATTTCGTCTTTTAAAGTTTGTAATCGCAGTCAGTTAAAAGAAGCAATATTTTTATTTTGATCATCATCCGCCTTGTGTTACATGAGGAGTTCGGGCTATAACCCACCACGCCCTCTCAATGCGAGTTAGTGGGTTTTACAACAACCGAGACCAACCAAACCTGTATTTTGAAGCACAGAGTACCTTAAGATAATTTATTTGGAGTCGTTCATCCATCCACTTTGAGCATTGAGAAAGAAACAATTGTTTAATGTGAACAATTAATCGAATGATAGTTTTTTCAACGCTTTTGACGTCATGTTTTTATGGCAACAGTGTCTTATCAAACCTCTTAAAATTTACATCCTAAGAGAGCGTTTATAACGCATTTTTTTATTAGTTTTGAATTAATTTATTTAATTTTGACACCAAGGCTACTTACTATAGCTAGGCAATGGAATACTATTATTAATAATACATGGGTGTAAGGAATTCATAGAGCAATTAAAATAAAAAACAGCAATTGTTAACAACATTGATAAATTTATTGTCATAACTATGATGAACAAAATTATATAACATTATCTAAAAATAACAGTTACATAACTTATTTTCTAAATACAACTACATAGCAAAACCTTTAGCAAAATCAATAACACTCTCGGTGAAAAATCTGTAACAAAAGAAAAAAAACATTATATTTGCTATTATTGTCATGTTAAAAGAATTTAATTTAATGTATTCATGTATGTAATTCAATGATATATATAATATTACCTGTACTTCACTTCGTGTGTTCTTCTATTTTGCATTCAACCAACCAACCAACCAACCAACCTGGTGACAAATAAAAACCATTAGGAAAATAATAGGTATACAACTTCAAAAGTAACTACATTAGTAAAAACTGAAAGATTTTATTTAACGAAAGAAAATATTAGAAATAAAGGACAATGACAATGACTAACCTTCGTATAAAGGTAAGGTGTGCTTAATCCATTCGCCTTCGATTAGAGAAGCCTACGGCGGTGGGAAGACATCGAAATCGACGTCCTCGGGCGACGACCAAAAAGGTATCTGAAACAAGCGAGTACGTCGTTAGTTGTATGACAAGCTTTATAAAAAATGATGTAACTGGGAATAAAATATATGTTTTATGACTGTCTTACCCCGTCCGCGAAGACATCCTCAGGAAGTAACGACTCCATGACATTTTCATCCTCCGGACACGACAGTAATTCAGCTTTTTCTGTAATAAGATATACAGAAAGAATTGTTCAATTCAGTAATGACAAAATAAAAGCTCTATTCATGTTTTAACTTACACTACTAATGACAGTAATAAAATATCAAAAACGGATTGAGATTTCAAAATATATATCAATATAAAATCAGAAGTCATACAAACTTACCGGCAGGACTAGATGTGGTAGAGCTCTCCGCATTAGAGTCACTTGCCTGTGACGTCACTGCATCATGATCTGGTGCCGTTACAATCTCGCGTTCTGGGCTTGTCATCGATTCTGGCGGGAAGACATCGAAATCGATGTCCTCAGGCGACGACCAAATAGGTATCTGAAACCAGTTTGTACGCCGTTAGTTGTACGTTAGGCGTTACACGATATCGTTTTAAGCTGAAACAAAAAGATATTATCGAAAAGTGCTAATAAGTTTATGGGTATCTTACACCGCCAGCGAAGCCATCCTCAGCAAGCAGACACTCCAGAGTTTGAAATTCCTCTGGGCGTAGCAACACGTCAGCTTCTTCTTGAGATTCTGAAATAACAGAAATGATTATTTCACTTCATTAAATTTGCAACCTTATCAAATTAATATATTAAGTAAAAAAAAATATAAAAATATGGTTGTAAAGTTTAAGAGAAAAAAACATAGGAAGTAGATAAATCAGTTTACCGGTAGGACTGGCTGTTGTAGAATTGGATTCCAGTGACGTCTCAGTTTCAGGCTCTGGTGGCGTCACGGTTTCCTGTACCGATGTCGGCGCAAACTCACGTGGAATCGGCAGGAACGTGAAACTTTTGAAAAATCCTCCGAACAGATCGGAGGATGTTGACGGCTGGGGCTCGTTAGTCTCATCCTGTTGACAAAATAAATAATTTAGTACCTAATAATCTAACTTCTTACACTATTAAGACTAGTGCACAATGACATATAAAATTAACTTACGGAGCGCTGTTTTATTCGTTTTGCAGGTTGCTCGTTAAATGTCTCTTCATCCCAGTGCCTTTTCTGTAAAAAAGTATAAGTGGAATTAATTTCAGATAAACAAGTTTCAAATATTAAATTTCGCATATCAATATGAATGTCATCTTACGCCTCGCCCTGCGCCAGTGTTGGCTCCGGAATGAGATTTCCAAACTGCGACATATAGTCTGCTGCGTGCCGCAGTGCTATTCCCGTCATCAGTTTGGACTTCTTCTTCTGCCGCTTGACTCTGCCCAGCACCGGTGTCAGCATCGTTGCTCGAAGATGAGGGATTTATTATTTGGTGTCTTATCTATAAAGAAAACAATTATATAAATTTTGGAAGAATAAATGAGGCAAAGGTTTGCTGATCGATAATAGTTCACTTACGCTGCTGACGTTCTGCGACGAATGACTAGAGCATGCTTGCTCGTCGTCGTTAGGTGATTCGTCTTCGAATTCTGAACCCAACTCGCTCTCCAATCGGGCAACTGCAAATGTCAAAATGTTATTGTAACACCAACTATAAATTATTAAAAAAACTCTTTCAAAACTAATGGTTATAGAAAACTTACTCTCCGCCTCCAAGGCTTCGTTTTCCGCGCGTATCTCTTCGTTGGATGGCGTTGGGTCTTGGCGTTGGAGGTGCATAATGGTTAGAGCAAGCAGCTCTGCCAATTTTATCTGTAAAAATAATAACAAAAATAATCAATAATCGTATAAAAAATTTAAAAGGTAAACTCAGAGAGTGCTAGAACCGTCCCGTCCCGTTCGTTTACTTACCTTTCGAACCAGGCCCATCGCTTGTTGAAGATCTGAGGCGGCTTCTCCTTGCTCAACGCGACGCTCCTTCTCGTACCGGGCATTGCGGGCGCGTTGCTCTTCCTATGAAAACAATTCAAAACATTAGGGCATATAAAAACTATATTAAAATTTACAGTGATTAGCACTACCATCACTTTAAGTGTACCAACCGCAGTGATTGGAGGCCTGTTGTGCCCACGTGGTCTGCCGCGCTTGCGCTCAGGTTGAGGTGTATTGTTCTGTAAACAGTTGAAAAATATTAATCTCCATAAAAGATAATGCAAATTATTTAAAAAACGAACAAAACCGTACGTACTTCGCCGTCCATGACTTAAAAAAGTATCGAACAAATTAAATATCGCTACTGTAACTTGGGATCTGGCCACTCCAGGTATGCAAATAGCAATGGTTTACATAAATCTCTACGGGGCTTTATATACGGCGCGCGCGCACCCCCGACCCCGCCCCGCCCCCTTTCCCCTTTAGGCCGCCAAGGGTCCAGTTCCGTACTGAGTACCTGATGAAATAAAGGTTAGTATAATGTTATAAAGACATGTTTTACTTAGTAAACATAAAAAAAACAACTTACATTTAACGAGTAGAACAGTCCGAAGAGGGAAAAGCAAACTATTGTTTTGATCATTTTTAAAATAATTCTTGTGTTCTCTGATCTTAGTCTAATTCTTGTGTTTTTTATCTATCTTAGGGTGAATTCGAACAAACTGGAATAAGACTTACTCCGAGATTAGTCTATACAAATTCGGCGTTTAATCTAGGTATAAGACCTTTTTCCAGTTTGGTCGAATCCACCCTTAGTCAGTTAATACATGATTTCCCTTATCCTTGGAACTGCAGTTACCAACATACTATATGAAACAAGCTCCAACAGTGCACAAAACAGTTCAAGTTTAAACTGAATTTTTGTAGGAAGTCTTAAACAATTCTTACACATTCCACTTTCTAAAAGTTTTAGTAAAAAGTCGGTTAACATCGGTCACATATTCTGATCACGGCATATTATTATTGTTATTCGCGCCAAAGAAAAGAGTCGTAATTATTTTGTACCTTTCACAATTTTGTTGATATCTATATAAATAAAAATCTATCGCCTTCACGGAACACTTTAGAACGTCTGCTCGTATTGAGCTAATTTTTGTAGTTGTATTTTTCAATGTCCGCTCGGGTTTGATAAAAAAAATGGAAATAAGTCACGGGAGAGCTAAGGGGTTTTCACGCAGACAAAATCACGGGTGGGCCGCTAGTTTAAAATAAACTTTGGAGATGTATTTCGGCGTAACTAAGCAAGGAGCTTTTTAAATCAGAAATCTGTAGAATACTATTGATTTTTAAATTTTTTAATCTTCCGTTATCACATAGTTGATCACGTCTTCAGTGTATAACTATCACTTTGATGTCTTTTGTGTACATTTTTTTATACCTATCACAACTATCACGTTATATTAACCTATTTTAACACAGCGAAACTAGGATAGAGAAAGGTAAAAAGTGTGATATTGGTATTATATTATCCTCGTTTAAATTGAAAAGTACTACCTACTTAAATAACTTTGAAAAAAAACAAGACAATAGTTGTTTTAAATCAGATAGCTCATGATTGTCTTGTTAACAAAAGCATTCGATTGGTAGTGTTTTTATAACTATGTCACTTTCCAAAGTAGATTAGCTTATTACCAAATGTTATTTATTTTGTCATTAACATACCTAGTTACAGTCAAAGTAATGAGATTAAGAAAGGGCTATTTTATGATTATTTTAGTTTCCTAATAGTTCCAATGTGTAATTTGCTAATCACTTTTAATTTACACAAATAGTGACTCCTAACATTGAAATCGCGGCGCCAATAGACACAATAGAAATTCTATTCATTGAGTACTAGTCAGTGCGCGGCCGCAGTTGAAAAGTTAATAGCTGTATTCTTTGTAGATACCATGTAACATGAATTCAAGAATGCTTACGGACTAAGATTTCTTTTGACGACAAGGAAAATAAATAGTAGGAATTTTCTATATGTTTTAAAGATCGCAGCGCCATCGAGCGAAGTCCGTTTTGTATTGAATAATTCAATAATATCGCTTTGTAGCACTATGCAAGCAATTGTCTACAGTTTTGCTACGACCGTAGCGCAACGTGGTTTTCTGTAGCAGTGTCTTGTTTTGATAACTGCGTTGATAGGTATAATATTTGTATTTATTTAATGCTGCTGTGGTTCAAGGAGTAAAAGTATTTTTCTCGTTTTGTTCGAAATAGTGAATTACAAGATAGTATTAATATCAAAATTATACGTTGTAAAGAATTGGTACTTTAGTATTCATCAGAGAGTTTTTTTATTAAGCCGGATATGCGAAGCTTGACAAAGGATGTAACCTTAAGTAGGTATTATCTGCTTATTGACTTAAAACAGGTTAGCCACAAACATTTAGGATTAGTTATAATGGAATATTAGATAGTCAAGGTACGCTAGTGTCATAATCCGAAACAAAGGAGTTTCATTGTTTCAATAGTTAATGGGATAATGTTCGACATTTAACTTGAATATAATAAAAAAATTACAGAACTAAAGAATAGATTACCTATACATGTACCTAAAGGTGAGCATTAGTGAACAATCCAACATTACTTTAACAAGTAAATTGGCGTTCAAATGTATGTTTTACTTTTACATACAACCGCTTGTTAAATCACTTATATTGTAAGTTGTTTTATTACGATAGTTGATATCAAGGGTTGTTAGAAGTTAAGTTTACTGAAATAAAACCGCGTGTACCCGACAAAAACGAAAGGGTATTGTAGGTATCTCTGCAATATTATAAAAGTTTCGGAACCCGTTGACATTGTTAGGTACGGATGGAAGTTAATTATCCAAGCAAAAAAAAATAACAATTTGTTAGCCTAAAGAAGAGGTGAAGATCTCCATTTCATTCGCCCATTCAACGCGAGCGTATTTCCCCGTTTGGCCACTGTTAGTATAATTAAGTAGTAAAAAGCTTATTATTTTATTTATGATGCCGACTTTTTTAAATTCATTTATACGAATGAAGCAGTCCTAAGTAACCAGTATAATAGCCAGTATTACCAGCTTATCGAGTAATATTGAATTTATTTCAGAAATAGCAGAGTCGGCATACATCAAACGATGCCAGCCCATTGTCCAGGTTCATACAAAGACATTGAAGGTTGTTGAAAACAAACATTGTTTCAAAAATTAGCAGTGTCGGTATTTATTGAGTTATAATACAGTAAACAGTGGTTTTTGTCCTAATGCAGTCTGCAGATATTATCAACAACATAGAAAACAGTCTCACAGCAGGGCTGGACATTCGCCTACAATACCACACTGTTATTGGTGTTCCCGCACCACAACCCCACATCATATTATTATTTGTATAAATGTGTTTGCTAAATGTATTTCAATACTCTAGGCAATGTTATTTTTGTGTTGTTTCCATTTTTTGTGTTTTGTAGTTTTTTCGTTTTGACAAGGAATTCCGATGCAATATTAGCATCGGAATTCCATAATTCTCAGTCGTGATGATAACGTTGCAATTTTAATTAACTCATTACCAAAAAGTGTCCTAAAACTATGTCATATTGCTACAGCGATGCGCTAATTACCTTATGTTGCTTTTTTACCGTTAACATAGCTCGTTAGAGACAATTTTATTAGCAAAGGATTTTTATGGTTATCTTAGCTTTCTAATATGTCCATTATGCAATTTAGTTAATCACTAAAGAGCGTTTATGAATCCGGTAACTCAAATAGTATTTATTTTTTGTGGATATCAGATAAAATACAGTCACGAATATGCTTAGAGAGTTAAGACGCTTTTTTTGCTTATTTAAGATCATTTAAATACTTGTAACATCGTGACGCAAGACGAAGCGCCATCGAACTAAGGTCGTTTATTATTTAATTTTGATTATTCAATTAGATCGCTTCGTACCACTATGAAACCAATTGTCTACACTATTGATACGACCGTAGCGCAACATGGTTTGCCGTCGCAGTTCCTGTTTTGATAATGCGTTGATATAATATTTGGTTTCGGTTAATACTGGTGTAGTCCAAAGAGTAGAAGACATTTTGTTGCGTTCAAAATTGGAAAGTGTAAGGTATTACTTTTTCACGGAGAGAGATAGCGTACCTATGTATGCACCTAAAGGTGAAGTAGTGGGAATGAAGTTTACAATGAAACCGCGCGTATCCGACAAAAATGAAAAGGGAATTGCATCTACGTGGCATAGTCATCCCGCCGCCATTAAACATTTTTCAAAGTTGCGAAACCCGGTTATACTGTTAGATACGGATAGAAGAATTTGCTACCCTAAAGACGAGGTGAAGATCGCCATTTCATTCGCCCATTCAACCCGAGCATATTTCCTCGTTCTACCACCGTCTAGTAAAATGCTTACTCTTTTATTTATGACGCCGGCTTTCTTTAAAAGCTTCTTACTCTTACTACAAATGCAGCAGTCATAAATAACCGGTATCTTCATCGAGTAATAATGAATTTATTTCACAAACAGATCAGGTCAGTCAACAGTAGACAGGTCATCGAAATTAAGCAGTGTCGGTATCTTTTGAGTTCTTAATCTTTTTGTGTTTTTATTCCTAATACCAAATGCAGGTGGTTAAAACTGACGCAGGCTGCATATTATTTTGCTGTCAACAACATACAATAATAATCTTACAGCTGGGCTGAACATTCACCTAGAATAGCACATTGATATAGGTAGGTATTTTTACAACCCCAAATCATATTATTATCTGTATAAATGTTTTTGCTAAAAATATTTCAATAATCTAGGAATACTTATTTCTTGTTTTCTTAATTTTTCAGTCGTTATGATAACGGTTTTTATAATTGTCTTAGCTTTCTAATAACATCTTCCTATGTGTTACACGTTAATCAGTATTAATTAAGGAACAAGTGTTTATAAATCGGGAACTCGTAATCTACATTTTTTATAGATATCAGGTAAAATACAGTCGCGAATATGCTTACAGAGTTAAGAACGCTTTTATTTTATAGGATCGTTTAAATACTTTTAAAATCGTAACGAGCACGCGCAAGCCGCAGCGTCCGCCATCGAACTAAGTTCGTTTTGCATTTGATAATTCAATGAATTCGCTTCGTAGCACTGTGTACTGTGTTGTCTACTGCTACGATCGTTGCGCTAATATAGTTTTATGAAGGAGTTTCTTGTTTTGATAACAGCGTTGATAATTTAATATTGGATTTTAGTTAATGCCGCAGTCCATAGATATATGACTACTCGTTTTGTTCAAGACTAAAATTGAAAATTTGTTGGATATTCTTAATAGGAATTCTGTTTGTTATTACAGATAGATAGATGTAGACAGAAAAGCTTTTTGTTAAGCCGGATAAGGTATCCTTGTTTATGAATGTAGCCTAGCTATTATCTACTTATTGTCTTAAAACAGGTTAGCCACGAACATTTTAGATGAATTATGATAGAAAATACAATTGAAGCTGCACTCATGTTACTCGTATAAATAGCTTGTCTGTAATTGTCAAGGTTCTCAGGTTCTATAATCCGAAACAAGAGAATTTGCTAGTTCCAAGAGATAATGGCATAATTCATATCGCTTAAGCTTTTCAATGCAAGCTAAGATTTGACTATAATTAAAATATTACTTAACTTTAGAATAAGATTAACAATAAATATACAGGTGCGCAATCCAATAGGTCAATATAGGAAAGTCCAAAACGATTACGAAGAACTTACGAAGAATCGGTTTTACTTACGTTTCTTATTTCAGAGCTCAGCTGCCGTAAAGCCAGACACAAAAAGAAATTGAATTAGTTAGGTAGTAACTTTTAGGAGTTTTCGTTTAAATAAGGTGTTGAGTAAGTCTGCACCTAAAATTAGGTACTTATATCAGGGGGGGCGTCACGCAGGGGCTACTACTACTACGACTACGCTCTGTGACGTGAAATCGATATCGAGTCAGCGTTGCTTAACGGAATATGAACGCTCGGCTCACACGATAAGTTTTAAATTTCGCGTGAAAGTCGTTAGAGAGTGAACCTTCTGTACGTAGTACTATTCGTTATTCTGTGCTTATATATAAATATGTCTCCGAAGTAAAACCGTTATTTTATTGTATTAATTTCGTCTTTTAAAGTTTGTAATCGCAGTCAGTTAAAAGAAGCAATATTTTTATTTTGATCATCATCCGCCTTGTGTTACATGAGGAGTTCGGGCTATAACCCACCACGCCCTCTCAATGCGAGTTAGTGGGTTTTACAACAACCGAGACCAACCAAACCTGTATTTTGAAGCACAGAGTACCTTAAGATAATTTATTTGGAGTCGTTCATCCATCCACTTTGAGCATTGAGAAAGAAACAATTGTTTAATGTGAACAATTAATCGAATGATAGTTTTTTCAACGCTTTTGACGTCATGTTTTTATGGCAACAGTGTCTTATCAAACCTCTTAAAATTTACATCCTAAGAGAGCGTTTATAACGCATTTTTTTATTAGTTTTGAATTAATTTATTTAATTTTGACACCAAGGCTACTTACTATAGCTAGGCAATGGAATACTATTATTAATAATACATGGGTGTAAGGAATTCATAGAGCAATTAAAATAAAAAACAGCAATTGTTAACAACATTGATAAATTTATTGTCATAACTATGATGAACAAAATTATATAACATTATCTAAAAATAACAGTTACATAACTTATTTTCTAAATACAACTACATAGCAAAACCTTTAGCAAAATCAATAACACTCTCGGTGAAAAATCTGTAACAAAAGAAAAAAAACATTATATTTGCTATTATTGTCATGTTAAAAGAATTTAATTTAATGTATTCATGTATGTAATTCAATGATATATATAATATTACCTGTACTTCACTTCGTGTGTTCTTCTATTTTGCATTCAACCAACCAACCAACCAACCAACCTGGTGACAAATAAAAACCATTAGGAAAATAATAGGTATACAACTTCAAAAGTAACTACATTAGTAAAAACTGAAAGATTTTATTTAACGAAAGAAAATATTAGAAATAAAGGACAATGACAATGACTAACCTTCGTATAAAGGTAAGGTGTGCTTAATCCATTCGCCTTCGATTAGAGAAGCCTACGGCGGTGGGAAGACATCGAAATCGACGTCCTCGGGCGACGACCAAAAAGGTATCTGAAACAAGCGAGTACGTCGTTAGTTGTATGACAAGCTTTATAAAAAATGATGTAACTGGGAATAAAATATATGTTTTATGACTGTCTTACCCCGTCCGCGAAGACATCCTCAGGAAGTAACGACTCCATGACATTTTCATCCTCCGGACACGACAGTAATTCAGCTTTTTCTGTAATAAGATATACAGAAAGAATTGTTCAATTCAGTAATGACAAAATAAAAGCTCTATTCATGTTTTAACTTACACTACTAATGACAGTAATAAAATATCAAAAACGGATTGAGATTTCAAAATATATATCAATATAAAATCAGAAGTCATACAAACTTACCGGCAGGACTAGATGTGGTAGAGCTCTCCGCATTAGAGTCACTTGCCTGTGACGTCACTGCATCATGATCTGGTGCCGTTACAATCTCGCGTTCTGGGCTTGTCATCGATTCTGGCGGGAAGACATCGAAATCGATGTCCTCAGGCGACGACCAAATAGGTATCTGAAACCAGTTTGTACGCCGTTAGTTGTACGTTAGGCGTTACACGATATCGTTTTAAGCTGGAACAAAAAGATATTATCGAAAAGTGCTAATAAGTTTATGGGTATCTTACACCGCCAGCGAAGCCATCCTCAGCAAGCAGACACTCCAGAGTTTGAAATTCCTCTGGGCGTAGCAACACGTCAGCTTCTTCTTGAGATTCTGAAATAACAGAAATGATTATTTCACTTCATTAAATTTGCAACCTTATCAAATTAATATATTAAGTAAAAAAAAATATAAAAATATGGTTGTAAAGTTTAAGAGAAAAAAACATAGGAAGTAGATAAATCAGTTTACCGGTAGGACTGGCTGTTGTAGAATTGGATTCCAGTGACGTCTCAGTTTCAGGCTCTGGTGGCGTCACGGTTTCCTGTACCGATGTCGGCGCAAACTCACGTGGAATCGGCAGGAACGTGAAACTTTTGAAAAATCCTCCGAACAGATCGGAGGATGTTGACGGCTGGGGCTCGTTAGTCTCATCCTGTTGACAAAATAAATAATTTAGTACCTAATAATCTAACTTCTTACACTATTAAGACTAGTGCACAATGACATATAAAATTAACTTACGGAGCGCTGTTTTATTCGTTTTGCAGGTTGCTCGTTAAATGTCTCTTCATCCCAGTGCCTTTTCTGTAAAAAAGTATAAGTGGAATTAATTTCAGATAAACAAGTTTCAAATATTAAATTTCGCATATCAATATGAATGTCATCTTACGCCTCGCCCTGCGCCAGTGTTGGCTCCGGAATGAGATTTCCAAACTGCGACATATAGTCTGCTGCGTGCCGCAGTGCTATTCCCGTCATCAGTTTGGACTTCTTCTTCTGCCGCTTGACTCTGCCCAGCACCGGTGTCAGCATCGTTGCTCGAAGATGAGGGATTTATTATTTGGTGTCTTATCTATAAAGAAAACAATTATATAAATTTTGGAAGAATAAATGAGGCAAAGGTTTGCTGATCGATAATAGTTCACTTACGCTGCTGACGTTCTGCGACGAATGACTAGAGCATGCTTGCTCGTCGTCGTTAGGTGATTCGTCTTCGAATTCTGAACCCAACTCGCTCTCCAATCGGGCAACTGCAAATGTCAAAATGTCATTGTAACACCAACTATAAATTATTAAAAAAACTCTTTCAAAACTAATGGTTATAGAAAACTTACTCTCCGCCTCCAAGGCTTCGTTTTCCGCGCGTATCTCTTCGTTGGATGGCGTTGGGTCTTGGCGTTGGAGGTGCATAATGGTTAGAGCAAGCAGCTCTGCCAATTTTATCTGTAAAAATAATAACAAAAATAATCAATAATCGTATAAAAAAATTAAAAGGTAAACTCAGAGAGTGCTAGAACCGTCCCGTCCCGTTCGTTTACTTACCTTTCGAACCAGGCCCATCGCTTGTTGAAGATCTGAGGCGGCTTCTCCTTGCTCAACGCGACGCTCCTTCTCGTACCGGGCATTGCGGGCGCGTTGCTCTTCCTATGAAAACAATTCAAAACATTAGGGCATATAAAAACTATATTAAAATTTACAGTGATTAGCACTACCATCACTTTAAGTGTACCAACCGCAGTGATTGGAGGCCTGTTGTGCCCACGTGGTCTGCCGCGCTTGCGCTCAGGTTGAGGTGTATTGTTCTGTAAACAGTTGAAAAATATTAATCTCCATAAAAGATAATGCAAATTATTTAAAAAACGAACAAAACCGTACGTACTTCGCCGTCCATGACTTAAAAAAGTATCGAACAAGTTAAATATCGCTACTGTAACTTGGGATCTGGCCACTCCAGGTATGCAAATAGCAATGGTTTACATAAATCTCTACGGGGCTTTATATACGGCGCACGCGCACCCCCGACCCCGCCCCGTCCCCTTTCCCCTTTAGGCCGCCAAGGGTCCAGTTCCGTACTGAGTACCTGATGAAATAAAGGTTAGTATAATGTTATAAAGACATGTTTTACTTAGTAAACATAAAAAAAACAACTTACATTTAACGAGTAGAACAGTCCGAAGAGGGAAAAGCAAACTATTGTTTTGATCATTTTTAAAATAATTCTTGTGTTCTCTGATCTTAGTCTAATTCTTGTGTTTTTTATCTATCTTAGGGTGAATTCGAACAAACTGGAATAAGACTTACTCCGAGATTAGTCTATACAAATTCGGCGTTTAATCTAGGTATAAGACCTTTTTCCAGTTTGGTCGAATCCACCCTTAGTCAGTTAATACATGATTTCCCTTATCCTTGGAACTGCAGTTACCAACATACTATATGAAACAAGCTCCAACAGTGCACAAAACAGTTCAAGTTTAAACTGAATTTTTGTAGGAAGTCTTAAACAATTCTTACACATTCCACTTTCTAAAAGTTTTAGTAAAAAGTCGGTTAACATCGGTCACATATTCTGATCACGGCATATTATTATTGTTATTCGCGCCAAAGAAAAGAGTCGTAATTATTTTGTACCTTTCACAATTTTGTTGATATCTATATAAATAAAAATCTATCGCCTTCACGGAACACTTTAGAACGTCTGCTCGTATTGAGCTAATTTTTGTAGTTGTATTTTTCAATGTCCGCTCGGGTTTGATAAAAAAAATGGAAATACGTCACGGGAGAGCTAAGGGGTTTTCACGCAGACAAAATCGCGGGTGGGCCGCTAGTTTAAAATAAACTTTGGAGATGTATTTCGGCGTAACTAAGCAAGGAGCTTTTTAAATCAGAAGTCTGTAGAATACTATTGATTTTTAATTTTTTTAATCTTCCGCTATCACATAGTTGATCACGTCTTCAGTATATAACTATCACTTTGATGTCTTTTGTGTACATTTTTTTATACCTATCACAACTATCACGTTATATTAACCTATTTTAACACAGCGAAACTAGGATAGAGAAAGGTAAAAAGTGTGATATTGGTATTATATTATCCTCGTTTAAATTGAAAAGTACTACCTACTTAAATAACTTTGAAAAAAAACAAGACAATAGTTGTTTTAAATCAGATAGCTCATGATTGTCTTGTTAACAAAAGCATTCGATTGGTAGTGTTTTTATAACTATGTCACTTTCCAAAGTAGATTAGCTTATTACCAAATGTTATTTATTTTGTCATTAACATACCTAGTTACAGTCAAGGTAATGAGATTAAGAAAGGGCTATTTTATGATTATTTTAGTTTCCTAATAGTTCCAATGTGTAATTTGCTAATCACTTTTAATTTACACAAATAGTGACTCCTAACATTGAAATCGCGGCGCCAATAGACACAATAGAAATTCTATTCATTGAGTACTAGTCAGTGCGCGGCCGCAGTTGAAAAGTTAATAGCTGTATTCTTTGTAGATACCATGTAACATGAATTCAAGAATGCTTACGGACTAAGATTTCTTTTGACGACAAGGAAAATAAATAGTAGGAATTTTCTATATGTTTTAAAGATCGCAGCGCCATCGAGCGAAGTCCGTTTTGTATTGAATAATTCAATAATATCGCTTTGTAGCACTATGCAAGCAATTGTCTACAGTTTTGCTACGACCGTAGCGCAACGTGGTTTTCTGTAGCAGTGTCTTGTTTTGATAACTGCGTTGATAGGTATAATATTTGTATTTATTTAATGCTGCTGTGGTTCAAGGAGTAAAAGTATTTTTCTCGTTTTGTTCGAAATAGTGAATTACAAGATAGTATTAATATCAAAATTATACGTTGTAAAGAATTGGTACTTTAGTATTCATCAGAGAGTTTTTTTATTAAGCCGGATATGCGAAGCTTGACAAAGGATGTAACCTTAAGTAGGTATTATCTGCTTATTGACTTAAAACAGGTTAGCCACAAACATTTAGGATTAGTTATAATGGAATATTAGATAGTCAAGGTACGCTAGTGTCATAATCCGAAACAAAGGAGTTTCATTGTTTCAATAGTTAATGGGATAATGTTCGACATTTAACTTGAATATAATAAAAAAATTACAGAACTAAAGAATAGATTACCTATACATGTACCTAAAGGTGAGCATTAGTGAACAATCCAACATTACTTTAACAAGTAAATTGGCGTTCAAATGTATGTTTTACTTTTACATACAACCGCTTGTTAAATCACTTATATTGTAAGTTGTTTTATTACGATAGTTGATATCAAGGGTTGTTAGAAGTTAAGTTTACTGAAATAAAACCGCGTGTACCCGACAAAAACGAAAGGGTATTGTAGGTATCTCTGCAATATTATAAAAGTTTCGGAACCCGTTGACATTGTTAGGTACGGATGGAAGTTAATTATCCAAGCAAAAAAAAATAACAATTTGTTAGCCTAAAGAAGAGGTGAAGATCTCCATTTCATTCGCCCATTCAACGCGAGCGTATTTCCCCGTTTGGCCACTGTTAGTATAATTAAGTAGTAAAAAGCTTATTATTTTATTTATGATGCCGACTTTTTTAAATTCATTTATACGAATGAAGCAGTCCTAAGTAACCAGTATAATAGCCAGTATTACCAGCTTATCGAGTAATATTGAATTTATTTCAGAAATAGCAGAGTCGGCATACATCAAACGATGCCAGCCCATTGTCCAGGTTCATACAAAGACATTGAAGGTTGTTGAAAACAAACATTGTTTCAAAAATTAGCAGTGTCGGTATTTATTGAGTTATAATACAGTAAACAGTGGTTTTTGTCCTAATGCAGTCTGCAGATATTATCAACAACATAGAAAACAGTCTCACAGCAGGGCTGGACATTCGCCTACAATACCACACTGTTATTGGTATTCCCGCACCACAACCCCACATCATATTATTATTTGTATAAATGTGTTTGCTAAATGTATTTCAATACTCTAGGCAATGTTATTTTTGTGTTGTTTCCATTTTTTGTGTTTTGTAGTTTTTTCGTTTTGACAAGGAATTCCGATGCAATATTAGCATCGGAATTCCATAATTCTCAGTCGTGATGATAACGTTGCAATTTTAATTAACTCATTACCAAAAAGTGTCCTAAAACTATGTCATATTGCTACAGCGATGCGCTAATTACCTTATGTTGCTTTTTTACCGTTAACATAGCTCGTTAGAGACAATTTTATTAGCAAAGGATTTTTATGGTTATCTTAGCTTTCTAATATGTCCATTATGCAATTTAGTTAATCACTAAAGAGCGTTTATGAATCCGGTAACTCAAATAGTATTTATTTTTTGTGGATATCAGATAAAATACAGTCACGAATATGCTTAGAGAGTTAAGACGCTTTTTTTGCTTATTTAAGATCATTTAAATACTTGTAACATCGTGACGCAAGACGAAGCGCCATCGAACTAAGGTCGTTTATTATTTAATTTTGATTATTCAATTAGATCGCTTCGTACCACTATGAAACCAATTGTCTACACTATTGATACGACCGTAGCGCAACATGGTTTGCCGTCGCAGTTCCTGTTTTGATAATGCGTTGATATAATATTTGGTTTCGGTTAATACTGGTGTAGTCCAAAGAGTAGAAGACATTTTGTTGCGTTCAAAATTGGAAAGTGTAAGGTATTACTTTTTCACGGAGAGAGATAGCGTACCTATGTATGCACCTAAAGGTGAAGTAGTGGGAATGAAGTTTACAATGAAACCGCGCGTATCCGACAAAAACGAAAAGGGAATTGCATCTACGTGGCATAGTCATCCCGCCGCCATTAAACATTTTTCAAAGTTGCGAAACCCGGTTATACTGTTAGATACGGATAGAAGAATTTGCTACCCTAAAGACGAGGTGAAGATCGCCATTTCATTCGCCCATTCAACCCGAGCATATTTCCTCGTTCTACCACCGTCTAGTAAAATGCTTACTCTTTTATTTATGACGCCGGCTTTCTTTAAAAGCTTCTTACTCTTACTACAAATGCAGCAGTCATAAATAACCGGTATCTTCATCGAGTAATAATGAATTTATTTCACAAACAGATCAGGTCAGTCAACAGTAGACAGGTCATCGAAATTAAGCAGTGTCGGTATCTTTTGAGTTCTTAATCTTTTTGTGTTTTTATTCCTAATACCAAATGCAGGTGGTTAAAACTGACGCAGGCTGCATATTATTTTGCTGTCAACAACATACAATAATAATCTTACAGCTGGGCTGAACATTCACCTAGAATAGCACATTGATATAGGTAGGTATTTTTACAACCCCAAATCATATTATTATCTGTATAAATGTTTTTGCTAAAAATATTTCAATAATCTAGGAATACTTATTTCTTGTTTTCTTAATTTTTCAGTCGTTATGATAACGGTTTTTATAATTGTCTTAGCTTTCTAATAACATCTTCCTATGTGTTACACGTTAATCAGTATTAATTAAGGAACAAGTGTTTATAAATCGGGAACTCGTAATCTACATTTTTTATAGATATCAGGTCAGGTACAGTCGCGAATATGCTTACAGAGTTAAGAACGCTTTTATTTTATAGGATAACCATAAAAATCCTTTGCTAATAAAATTGTCTCTAACGAGCTATGTTAACGGTAAAAAAGCAACATAAGGTAATTAGCGCATCGCTGTAGCAATATGACATAGTTTTAGGACACTTTTTGGTAATGAGTTAATTAAAATTGCAACGTTATCATCACGACTGAGAATTATGGAATTCCGATGCTAATATTGCATCGGAATTCCTTGTCAAAACGAAAAAACTACAAAACACAAAAAATGGAAACAACACAAAAATAACATTGCCTAGAGTATTGAAATACATTTAGCAAACACATTTATACAAATAATAATATGATGTGGGGTTGTGGTGCGGGAATACCAATAACAGTGTGGTATTGTAGGCGAATGTCCAGCCCTGCTGTGAGACTGTTTTCTATGTTGTTGATAATATCTGCAGACTGCATTAGGACAAAAACCACTGTTTACTGTATTATAACTCAATAAATACCGACACTGCTAATTTTTGAAACAATGTTTGTTTTCAACAACCTTCAATGTCTTTGTATGAACCTGGACAATGGGCTGGCATCGTTTGATGTATGCCGACTCTGCTATTTCTGAAATAAATTCAATATTACTCGATAAGCTGGTAATACTGGCTATTATACTGGTTACTTAGGACTGCTTCATTCGTATAAATGAATTTAAAAAAGTCGGCATCATAAATAAAATAATAAGCTTTTTACTACTTAATTATACTAACAGTGGCCAAACGGGGAAATACGCTCGCGTTGAATGGGCGAATGAAATGGAGATCTTCACCTCTTCTTTAGGCTAACAAATTGTTATTTTTTTTTGCTTGGATAATTAACTTCCATCCGTACCTAACAATGTCAACGGGTTCCGAAACTTTTATAATATTGCAGAGATACCTACAATACCCTTTCGTTTTAGTGATTAAACTAGCGGCTGTGTGTAAAAGTAAAAAATACATTTACACACGCCAATTCACTTTTTGAAATAATGTTGGATTGTTCACTAATAACAAAAAACTATACATCACATCTCGGCCAACCAAATCATTCGAGAAACACCAACCATCCACACACGCCACTGACAGAAGAATTTCACCCAACCAACCAAAACATGGACTACAAAAGCACAAGTTAGAGCCGTATGACTCCGGGTTAATCCAGAAATACTTAGGATTTGGACTTTGGACTTTTTTTCCGGTATGAGACTGATTCCCCACCCTCTTGCTATTCTCAGGACTCTTATCAGTCCAAAATAATAACAAAATTGAATAAGTTGAAACGATTATGGAATGAAAAGGAGGATCCGCTGAATGAGGAGATCCTTACGTGCTTGACAGATATTTGCACATTAAGTTCTGATATCCGTTTAGATTTACTAAAGAAGTATAAACACTTGGTTCGGATTAGCAGTGGGGATATACCACAATTAATTGATGAACTCAAACTTGCTATCCCCCTGGGTGCACCAACTCTAAATTATATGATCAAGATTGCCATCATTGCATACTCTAACTGCTTTAGCCAAAACTGCTAAATCAGCAATCACAGGCATAGCAGTTTTGTTCACAAATATAGCTTGCTCTGCTCAACGAACCTTCAAACAACAAAAGGATTTCACTACAACTCTTGAGCATCTCTCTATTTCTTGGAACGCTGTGGTGACCAGCATGTCGAACTATCAGGAGGAACTAGATAAAAAGACATTAAGACTAACGAGCCTATCCTCTTCAGTTCAGGTGGGTCGTCGGGCCCCTTCTACAGAGACCTCACACACCCCAGATCCTATGATTGAAGCCCAATTAAAACTTCAGCCAGGTTGCACTTATGGATTCAACTATGGAATCTTAAATTACATAGATCTTGATAATTTAGCTTTCCTAGAGGGGGAACTTTATTAGCAAAGCTAGTTGATATGTTACAAACACCTAATGTAGTAGAAAAGATTCTCAATGGGGATTTGTCACTTTTAGTTGATGACATAAGAACAAATTCGGATTTACTAACGTGTTATTCTTTTTGGGACACGGGTCAAAGGTTAAAGAAGATCAAAACACTTCTAAACGCATTACCCATTGTAGGCAACCAATGTATTAAGGGAGATATCTCATTTACAACTCTGGCAACAGTGTCTTATCAAACCTCTTAAAATTTACATCCTAAGAGAGCGTTTATAACGCATTTTTTTATTAGTTTTGAATTAATTTATTTAATTTTGACACCAAGGCTACTTACTATAGCTAGGCAATGGAATACTATTATTAATAATACATGGGTGTAAGGAATTCATAGAGCAATTAAAATAAAAAACAGCAATTGTTAACAACATTGATAAATTTATTGTCATAACTATGATGAACAAAATTATATAACATTATCTAAAAATAACAGTTACATAACTTATTTTCTAAATACAACTACATAGCAAGACCTTTAGCAAAATCAATAACACTCTCGTTGAAAAATCTGTAACAAAAGAAAAAAAACATTATATTTGCTATTATTGTCATGTTAAAAGAATTTAATTTAATGTATTCATGTATGTAATTCAATGATATATATAATATTACCTGTACTTCACTTCGTGTGTTCTTCTATTTTGCATTCAACCAACCAACCAACCAACCAACCTGGTGACAAATAAAAACCATTAGGAAAATAATAGGTATACAACTTCAAAAGTAACTACATTAGTAAAAACTGAAAGATTTTATTTAACGAAAGAAAATATTAGAAATAAAGGACAATGACAATGACTAACCTTCGTATAAAGGTAAGGTGTGCTTAATCCATTCGCCTTCGATTAGAGAAGCCTACGGCGGTGGGAAGACATCGAAATCGACGTCCTCGGGCGAAGACCAAAAAGGTATCTGAAACAAGCGAGTACGTCGTTAGTTGTATGACAAGCTTTATAAAAAATAATGCAACTGGGAATAAAATATATGTTTTATGACTGTCTTACCCCGTCCGCGAAGACATCCTCAGGAAGTAACGACTCCATGACATTTTCATCCTCCGGACACGACAGTAATTCAGCTTTTTCTGTAATAAGATATACAGAAAGAATTGTTCAATTCAGTAATGACAAAATAAATTATTTTATACAGCATTAAAACATGCCATACCTACGCTAAAATGAAGTGAATTAAACTGATATTACCCATTTGTGTTATTTTCAATCTTGTTCGTATTAAAAGGAACCTGATGACAAAAACGAATCATTAGCAAAACAGCTCAAAATCAAGTAATTTTCTTCTTTATTTTCTTTAACATATTTTATTGAAGTGCTTTTATTTTATACTGAAAAAGTGAAATAAGAGTTGTTTCCAATATTAATAACCTTTGTGTAAAGATAGGCGTGCTGGATCCATTTGTCTACGATTAAGGAATTTTACGGTGGTGGAAAGACATCAAAATCGATGTCCTCTTGCGACGACCAGAAAGGTATCTAAAACAAATGATTACGCTGTTGGTTGTTTAAGCTTTATAAATAAAATTACTGAAAAGGTGTGTCTATTGGCTATCTTACCCCGTCAGCAAAGCCATCCTCAGCAAGCATTGACTCCAGAGTTTGCACCTCCTCTGGACAAAGCAATAATTCGGCTTCTTCTCTAGAATTAATTTAATAAAGAACCATGAAAGCACTCTTAAATGTTTAAAGTATAAACCATATGTTATAAGATAACATAATTATTAGTCATATTAGCTCACCGGTAGGACTAGCTGTGGTAGAAGAGCTCTCCTGAGTTGTCACATTGGAGTCAGATTCCGGTGACGTCACAATTTCATTTTGCACTACATGTTTTTCTGTAGCATTTTCTGTTTTGATAACTGCGTTGATAGGTATAATATTTGTATTTAATTAATGCTTCTGTAGTTCAAGGAGTAAAAGTATTTTTTTTGTTTTGTTCGAAATTGTGAATTATAAGATAGTATTAATATAAAAATGGTACATTGTAAAGAATTAGTACCTACTTTAGTATTCATCAGAGAGAGAAAGAGAGCGTTTGTTAAGCCGGATATTCGGTGTTCCATAAAGGATGTAGGAAGTATGTAGTAGGTAACATTAAGATGGCATTATCTGCTTATTGACTTAAAACAGGTTAGCCATAAACATTTAGGATTAGTAATAATGGAATATTAGATAGTCAAGGTACGCTAGTACAGAGGAGTTTCATTGTTTCAATAGGTAATGGGTAGAGATGGGTAGTGCTAATAATACTATTTATATCATTTGGCTAATAATGGATTAAAAGCAGTTAATTGCTATTAATAGCCGATTTCGGATGGTAACCCTGCTTAATGTTAAAGAAATGATTAAAAATTTCCCTTCATGGCTTTCAGTCTAAGGACTGTCAGGTTAGTTTCTTTTTATTATCGTCGTTCTTAGTTAGTCAATACAAATATACTAAAGTAATTTAAAGTAAACCTGGCCTATTTAGAAATTTTTAATCAGCGTACAACGATTTTCTTTTTTCAAATTGTCAATCATTTGCGACGATTTTTAGGTAGGTACCTATCATTTTGTTTGCGTTTTAATGTTTTTTTATTTTTTATTTTAATATTTAGTCAAAAACATTATAACTAAAATAAGAAAACATGTTTCATTCTAAATATTGCTAGATTCACTAGAATCATCATTTCTAAGGTTCGTTAGTATATTATGTGACATTTGATCGGACTGAAATGGATCTGTCAGATCCTTATCCTGTGTGTTTAGTTGTTTATGTTCATCACTGTCACAGCTGGTGATTTCTTCAATTTCTCAGTTCAAAAATTTCAAGGTCCAATCAATCAAATTGTATGAAACTATTAATAGCGGGGTTATTAGCTAATGGATAGCTAATAATGGCTATTAATGGATTATAATCGCTAATAGTCCAAACAATCCGGCTATTAACCCATCTCAATGGGATAATGTTCAACATTTAACTTGAACTAAGGAATGAGATTTCCTATACATGTACCTAAAGTTGAGCATTAGTAATGTTAGTTTCTTGCCCTAAGTAAGTGTATGTATGTATATATATATATATATATATATATATATATATAGTTCATTAGGTGGTAAATGAGATATCTCCCTTAATACATTGGTTGCCTACAATGGGTAATGCGTTTAGAAGTGTTTTGATCTTCTTTAACCTTTGACCCGTGTGTCCCAAAAAGAATAACACGTTAGTAAATCCGAATTTGTTCTTATGTCATCAACTAAAAGTGACAAATCCCCATTGAGAATCTTTTCTACTACATTAGGTGTTTGTAACATATCAACTAGCTTTGCTAATAAAGTTCCCCCTCTAGGAAAGCTAAATTATCAAGATCTATGTAATTTAAGATTCCATAGTTGAATCCATAAGTGCAACCTGGCTGAAGTTTTAATTGGGCTTCAATCATAGGATCTGGGGTGTGTGAGGTCTCTGTAGAAGGGGCCCGACGACCCACCTGAACTGAAGAGGATAGGCTCGTTAGTCTTAATGTCTTTTTATCTAGTTCCTCCTGATAGTTCGACATGCTGGTCACCACAGCGTTCCAAGAAATAGAGAGATGCTCAAGAGTTGTAGTGAAATCCTTTTGTTGTTTGAAGGTTCGTTGAGCAGAGCAAGCTATATTTGTGAACAAAACTGCTATGCCTGTGATTGCTGATTTAGCAGTTTTGGCTAAAGCAGTTAGAGTATGCAATGATGGCAATCTTGATCATATAATTTAGAGTTGGTGCACCCAGGGGGATAGCAAGTTTGAGTTCATCAATTAATTGTGGTATATCCCCACTGCTAATCCGAACCAAGTGTTTATACTTCTTTAGTAAATCTAAACGGATATCAGAACTTAATGTGCAAATATCTGTCAAGCACGTAAGGATCTCCTCATTCAGCGGATCCTCCTTTTCATTCCATAATCGTTTCAACTTATTCAATTTTGTTATTATTTTGGACTGATAAGAGTCCTGAGAATAGCAAGAGGGTGGGGAATCAGTCTCATACCGGAAAAAAAGTCCAAAGTCCAAATCCTAAGTATTTCTGGATTAACCCGGAGTCATACGGCTCTAACTTGTGCTTTTGTAGTCCATGTTTTGGTTGGTTGGGTGAAATTCTTCTGTCAGTGGCGTGTGTGGATGGTTGGTGTTTCTCGAATGATTTGGTTGGCCGAGATGTGATGTATAGTTTTTTGTTATTAGTGAACAATCCAACATTATTTCAAAAAGTGAATTGGCGTGTGTAAATGTATTTTTTACTTTTACACACAGCCGCTAGTTTAATCACTTATATTGTAAGTTGTTTTGTTACGATAATTGATATCAAGGGTTGTTAGAAATTAAGTTTACTGAAATGAAACCGCGTGTATCCGACAAAAACGAAAGGGAATTGCATAACTGTAATATTGTAAAAGTTTCTGAACCCTTTGACATTGTTAGATACTAGCCTAAAAAAGATCATCATTTTATTCGCCCATTCAACCCGAGCGTATTTTCCCGTTTGTCGTCTTTTAGTAGAATTAAGTAATATAAAGCTTATTGTTTTATTTATGATGCCGTCTTTTTTTTAGTTTATTTATACGAATGAAGCAGTCCTAAGTAACCAGTATAATAGGCAGTATTATCAGCTTATCGAGTAATATTGAATTTATTTCATAAATAGCAGAGTCGGCAAACATCAAACGATGCCAGCCCATTGTCCAGGTTCATACAAAGACATTAAAGGTTGTAAATAACAACAATTGTTTCGAAAATTAGTTGTGTCGGTATTTATTGAGTTATTGGACTTTTTTGTCTTTTTATTACAATACGGTAAACAGTGGTTTTCTTCCTAATGCAGTCTGCAAATATTATCATCAACATAGAATATAGTCTCACAGCAGGGCTGGACATTCGCCTACAATAGCACATTGTTATTGGTATTCCCACACCACAACTTCACAATATCATATTATTTGTATAAATGTTTTTGCTCAATGTATTTCAATACTCTAGGAAATGTTATTTTTTGTCGTTTCTATTTTTGTATAATGTTTTTTCGTTTTGACAAAATATTGCATCGGAATTCCTCATTCACGATTGAGACGAGATGGTAACGTTGCAATTTTAATTAACTCATTACCTTACCATACGTGTCTTATAACTATGTCATATTGTTACAGCGATTTTCAAATTACCTTATGTTGCTTTTTTACCGTTAACATACCTTGTTAGAGACAACTTTATTAGAAAAGGATTTTTATGGTTATCTTAGTTTTCTAATATGTCCATTACCTATGCAATAAGTTAATCACTAGAGAGAGTTTATGAATCCGGTAACTCAAATCGTATTTATTTTTTGTGGATATCAGGTAAAATACTAAAGACGAGGTGAAGATCGCCATTTCATTCTCCCATTCAACCCGAGCGTAGTTCCTCGTTCTGCCATCGTCTATTAAAATGCTTACTATTTTATTTATGACGCCGGCTTTCTTTAAAAGTTTCTGCTGCTGCTGCTGATGTCATCGGCTATGGCCGGTTCGGGCCCCGAGGCTCTTTACCCGGGCATCTTCTCGGGCGGCTACAAGCCGCCGGGTCTTGAGGGAGGCGCGACGGGGATCATATTTTTTTCTTTTAGTTTATATATGTTTTTGTGTTACTTTTCATTTATTCTTTGTTTTTTTTTTGTTGTTATTTGCTTTTTAATTTTTTATCACCTTTATCGCGCCTTGGAGCTGACGCTCCCGTAGGTCGGCTACCCTCCCCTTCCCTTTCCCTACGCAGTCCACGGCGCGTAGGGGAACACACATCTATCTGTGATAAACAGATAGATGTAGACAGAAAAGCTTTTTGTTAAGCCGGATAAGGTATCCTTTTTTATGAATGTAGCCTAGCTATTATCTGTTTATTGTCTTACAACATGTTAGCTACGAACATTTTAGATAAGTCATAATAGAAAACACTCGTATAATAGCATATCTGTGACTGTCAAGGTGTTTAGGTTTTATAATCCGAAACAAAAAAGTTTGCTAGTTCCAAGAGATAATTAAAATTGACTATAATTAAAATATTACTGAACTTTAGAATAAGATAAACAATAAATATACAGGTGAGCAATCCAATAGGTCAATATAAGAAAGTTACGAAGAAACGATTTTACTTACGTTTCTTATTTCAGAGCTCAGAAGCCTGACACAAATATAAATTTAATTAGTTAGTAACTTTTAGGAGTCTTCGTTTTGACAAGGTGTTGAGTAAGTCTGCATCTAAAATTACTTATATTAAAATATGTCTCCTAAGTGAAATCGTTATTTTAATGTAAGTATTAATTTCGTCTTAGTTTAAAGTTATTAATCGCAGTCTGTTAAAAGAAGCAGTATTTCTATTTTGATCATCATCCACCTTACTATAACCGGGCTATAACCCACCATGGAGGCTCAACGCGAATTAGTGGGTTTTACAACAACCCAGACAAACTAAACCTGTATTTTGAAGCACAGAGTACCTTAAGGTAATTTATTTGGGGTCGGTCATCCATCCACTTTAAGCTTTGAGAAAGGAACAATCGTTTTAAATTAATCGAATGATAATTTCTTTAACGCTTATGATATCATGTTTTATACCAACAGTGTCTTATCAAATCTTTTAAAACTGACATCCTAAGAGAGCGTTAAAAACGCATTTTTAAAAATTAATACTGAATTGATTTATTTAATTTTGACCAAGGCTACTATAGCTAGGCAATGGAAATTGAAATACTATTATTAAAACCTATGTATGGAATTTAAAGAGCAATTAAAATAAAAGATAGCAATTATTAACAACATTGATATATTTATTGTCATAACCATGATTAACAAAATCATACATAACCTTATCTAAAAGTAATAATTACAAACTTATTTTCTAAATATAACTAAATAGCAAGGTTGATAACAAAATCATTAACACTCTTGATTCACAATTTTATATCTCCTAAAATTATTAGAGTTTCGAACGTGTGATTAAATTCGTAAGTATATACGTATTATAAGATGGAAGTTAATCTAGCATCTATCTCTGTGTGAGACATATGCAAACAAAACTTATGCCTACCGAAAAAGATTATCGTTTATAATTTCAAATAATCTTTTTGCGTTTTTTAACGTTTCATAAATTTGTAAGGGACAAAAATGGTACAATATAACCATATATTGTACCATTTTTGACCCTTTTATACCAATAAAAAAACTTTTATGTTCACAGCTAAATTTGAGTTTTCTGTTTAAAGAATTTTGGAATGAAACTAAATTTAAAATAATATAATGATAAAACTAAATACGCAATAACTATTTTGAAATTAAAAACTGTTTACTAAATAATTAGATTATTCTCTCTCTAAAATAGGAGTAGGTACCAGAAATAAAAGATGTAAATGAGTTAAGAACATAATACAATTTATTGAATAACTATTTCTAAAAACCTGAAACAAACAAAAAAGCAAAAATTAATTTTCTATTGTCTTCTAAAACGTCTTGGATGCGTAACCGAAGTGAATGAATTTGATATAACCCGCTTGCGTTATCTCCTATCTTGTACCTCCAAGGAACCTAATGACAAAAACAAATCATTAGTAAAGTATTAAGAAAATTGTTTTATTATTTTATACAGCATTAAAACATGCTATACGCTTAAATGAAGTGAATTAAACTGATATTACCCATTTTTGTTATTTTCAATCTTGCTCATATTAAAAGGAACCTGATGACAAAAACGAATCATTAGCAAAGCAGCTCAAAATCAATTATTTTTCTTCTTTGTTTTCTTTAGCATCAAAACATGTTCTATGTGTAAATAACGTAATTAATCTGATATTACCCGTTTACGTTAACTTCAATCTTGCACCTCCAAGGAACCTGATGACAACAAACGAACCATTAGTTCAGTTCAAAAAAACATATTTTATTTAAGTGCTTTTATTTTATACTGAAGAAGTGAAATAACGTTTGTTTCTAATATTAACTAACCTTTGTGTAAAGATAGGCGTGCTTGATCCATTTGTCTACGATTAAGGAATTCTACGGTGGTGGAAAGACATCAAAATCGATGTCCTCTTGCGACGACCAGAAAGGTATCTGAAACAAATGATTACGCTGTTGGTTGTTTAAGCTTTATAAATAAAATTACTGAAAAGGTGTGTGTGTCTATTGGCTATCTTACCCCGTCAGCGAAGCCATCCTCAGCAAGCATTGACTCCAGAGTTTGCACCTCCTCTGGACAAAGCAATAATTCGGCTTCTTCTTCTTCTTCGGTTACTGAAAAAAATAATATTAGAATTAATTTAATAAAGAACCATGAAAGCACTCTTAAATGTTTATAGTTTAAACCATATGTTACAAGATAACATAAAATTATTAGTCATATTAGCTCACCGGTAGGACTAGCTGTGGTAGAAGAGCTCTCCTGAGTTGTCACATTGGAGTCAGATTCCGGTGACGTCACAATTTCATTTTCAGGTGACGTCATAGCGTCGTGCTCTGAAGTCTCCATAGTTTCAGTTATCGACGTCAGCGCAGGTTCCGGCGGCGTCGTCAGAAACTGAAATGTGTCAAAAAATCCGGAGGAAGTAGATGGTTGCGGCTCGTAGGTGGACTGCTCATTCTGGTGACAAAAAAAACAATTTAAAAATTTACCAGGTCTTCAAGACAATACACTAAAAGTAGGTAGTGTACACGTAGAATAAACTTACAGAACGCTGTTTCATTCTTTTAGCCGATTGACAGCCGGAGGTAGATGGAGCAGAGTGATCATAATTTTGGGGTCTCTTCTGTAAAGAACACAAAGACATTAATTCAAAGAAACAGATTCAAATATCAAAATTCAAAAAACGATACTGAACATCAACTCACACTTTTCCTTACTGGCGTGCAGGGTCTGCAGCGCGCCGCAACGCTGTATGCGTCATCGACATGGACTACGCTGTGGGAAGCTGGGCACTGCCTCTGCCAATCCACAGCTTGGGAGCTTGTCGATGCTCCCTCATCGAGTTGCTTCTGTAAAGCGATCATAGATATTAGTTTTAATTGTTTACGGAAAGATTACAATTTTGCAGATAGCTAGAAACATTAATTTCTTCTTACACTTTGTGACGAATCACGACCCGAATCGCTTTTCTCCGCTTCGGACGTGTCAGTGGGCGAAGTCCGTTCAGACTCTTCGGAATCAGAGCCCAGAATACTCTCCAGCCGCGCAACTGCAAGTAAAGAAATGTTATTGTAACAACAGATTCTAATTTATAATATTAAAAAAGTTATGACTAACTTTATGACACTTACTCTCAGCCTCCATGCTTTCGTTTTCCGCCTGCATCTGTTGAACGGACGGCCTTGCCTGCTCTTCTTGAAGCCGCATTATTGTTAATACCAACAGCTCCGCAAATTTTATCTGTAAAGGGAATAAGAAATGTATGAGACACTGAGTCCAACGCAATGAACTGTTACAGCCGTATGTTTGTATACGTACTTTTCCAACCAGGCCCATTGCATGTTCGAGAGCTTTTGTTAATTCCTTTTGCTCGATACGACGCTCCTTCTCGTACCTGGCATTGCGGGCGCGTTGCTCTTCCTACAAATACAATTGAAAACATTAAATAGTGGAAATTAATATTTTTTTACTAATCACAGTCATTACTTTGAGTCTACCAACCTCAGTGAGGGGTGGTCTGTTGTGGCCACGTGGTCTGCCTCGCTTGCGCTCGGGTTCTTGTGGTGGAGGTTTGTTGTTCTGCAAATAGTTTAAAAACACAAATAAAAAAGTTTATGAAAATTAATACAAAACAACAAAACAGTAAGTACATACTTCACCGTCCATGACTAAAAAGTTGAGAACAAATTAAAATATCACTACAGTAGCTTGAGGGACCGTACCGCTCCAGGTATGCAAATAGGACTGATTTATGTAAAACCTCTGCGGGGCTTTATATACGGCGCGCGCGCACCCCGCCCCCTCCTCTCCCCTTAAGACCGCTTTGCGCCTAGCTCCGCTCTGTGTCTATTTCTTTAGGGTAGCAATCATTGCAAATTTACGTGCAAATAATTAAAATTTGTTTTTAAGTAAAAGCTAACAAATTTATTAGCTTGTTTGACTTTGTCTAACTTGTTTTGTAACATAGTTTGGTGGTACTTTATTTTTTTGTAGCACAAGTTCACTATAAAATATACTGTTTTTGATTTCACACATTAAACAAGAACCACTCTGAAAGAATATACCGTAACGCGTACGTTGTAAAAAAATGAAATACTACTTGTGTTCTGTAGTCAAGCCATATTTGGTATCTATTAGTTAGTTAGTTATAAGGTATACGAATCATAAAACTACACATGATTAAAAACAATCGGCTTGCTCTATAGAAACAACGCAAGTATGTAGGTAAAAAAACTAAATGTTTAAACCATGTAGGTATGTATGTAAGCTTTTCTCACCACGCCTATTCACTATTCTGCGATATAGGTATGTGGTGGAGTACTTGGACAACATTACTTATTGATATTTGTTAACAAATCTTTCGTTATTTATTCTAGATTTTGCTTAAATATAATGTAAGTATATACATTTGACATTAACTTTATACCTGGAGCTTCAAGTGCTTTGAGCACTTTTGAAGAACTAATTTAATTTATGTTTTAGGTGGTTCGTAGAGTTTTGAAAACTCTACGAACTGAAAGACTGAAAACTGATTCTCAATATGTCTGTAACATAGAATAATAACGCATAGAACGATAGTCTCGTATTAGAAAACTGTCATGGCGTGAGGCAACAAAAAAATGGATGTAGGATTAAGTTACGCGTACTATCTCGGTGATACGCACACAAGTGTACAAGTAATGTTGCTAGAAAAATCAGATTTGCCCCAAAAGTAAGGAAATTGTAACTGTTGATAGATAGATAAGTTTAGATTATTATTACTGACGCGGGCCGTTTCGGTACCAAGCCAGTATGGCTTGGTTTTACTGGCCTCATTTATCGTGTGTGTTCTCGCTTTCTATGCGTTATTATTCTAAGGTCTGTAACATAAGCTTTTCTCAAATATTTTTTTTAAAAACTATTTTATAATTATATTTTTTTTGTATCTGTCAAAACAGAGCGTTGGCCAAAAAAGACACAATAATGTCGAAACTTATTTGTGCTTTTTCTTATAGTGGAACTATTGGAATTGCAATATGTGGAAACAAATCACCTGAGGTTGTGTAAAGTGGTCGGCATATAAGATTATGAACACGTGTCATAACATTTTTATTCCTATAATTACCTTTAATCTAACTAGAAATTCAGTGCATCGACAGAGTTATACTCATCGCTTACATTAGTAAGTAACTACTGTTCCGTGGTAAGTGTACAGTTGTGTTGGTACAGAAACACGATTTCTCAATCGCCTGTATCGCAAAAGTACTTATAGCTTTCAAATTATCTGCTTTACAAGTAATAAAATAGTAATAATGGAATGTAATAGAAAAGAGGTATTCGCAGTAAACAATGAAAAAACATTTAGCTTTTCTATACTTACAGTCAAGTAAATAACATTAAGAAAGGGCTATTTTATAATTATTTTAGTTTCCTAATATGTAGTTCCAAGTTAATAGCTGAATTCTTTGTAGATACCAGGTAACATAGATTAAAAAATGCTTACGGACTAAGATTTATTTTGACGACAAGGGGAAATTAATAGTAGGATTTTTTTAAACGTTTAGAAGATCGTTTGTAGACTAGTTAGATCGTGACGTGTACGCACGAGCCGCAGCGCCATCGAGCTAAGTTCGTTTTGCATTTAATAATTCAATAAGATCGCTTCGTAGCACTTTGCAACCAATTTGTCTACAGTTTTGCTACGACCGTAGCGCTACATGTTTTTCTGTAGCATTTTCTTGTTTTGATAACTGCGTTGATAGGTATAATATTTGTATTTAATTAATGCTTCTGTAGTTCATGGAGTAAAAGTATTTTTTTTGTTTTGTTCGAAATTGTGAATTATAAGATAGTATTAATATAAAAATGGTACATTGTAAAGAATTAGTACCTACATTAGTATTCATCAGAGAGAGAAAGAGAGCGTTTGTTAAGCCAGATATTCGGTGTTCCATAAAGGATGTAGGAAGTATGTAGTAGGTAACATTAAGATGGCATTATCTGCTTATTGACTTAAAACAGGTTAGCCATAAACATTTAGGATTAGTAATAATGGAATATTAGATAGTCAAGGTACGCTAGTACAGAGGAGTTTCATTGTTTCAATAGGTAATGGGTAGAGATGGGTAGGGCTAATAATACTATTTATATCATTTGGCTAATAATGGATTAAAAGCAGTTAATTGCTATTAATAGCCGATTTCGGATGGTAACCCTGCTTAATGTTAAAGAAATGATTAAAAATTTCCCTTCATGGCTTTCAGTCTTAGGACTGTCAGGTTAGTTTCTTTTTATTATCGTCGTTCTTAGTTAGTCAATACAAATATACTAAAGTAATTTAAAGTAAACCTGGCCTATTTAGAAATTTTTAATCAGCGTACAACGATTTTCTTTTTTCAAATTGTCAATCATTTGCGACGATTTTTAGGTAGGTACCTATGTGTTTAGTTGTTTATGTTCATCACTGTCACAGCTGGTGATTTCTTCAATTTCTCAGTTCAAAAATTTCAAGGTCCAATCAATCAAATTGTATGAAACTATTAATAGCGGGGTTATTAGCTAATGGATAGCTAATAATGGCTATTAATGGATTATAACCGCTAATAGTCCAAACAATCCGGCTATTAACCCATCTGAATGGGATAATGTTCAACATTTAACTTGAACTAAGGAATGAGATTTCCTATACATGTACCTAAAGTTGAGCATTAGTAATGTTAGTTTCTTGCCCTAAGTAAGTGTGTGTATATATATATAGTTCATTAGGTGGTAAATGAGATATCTCCCTTAATACATTGGTTGCCTACAATGGGTAATGCATTTAGAAGTGTTTTGATCTTCTTTAACCTTTGACCCGTCTCCCAATAAGAATAACACGTTAGTAAATCCGAATTTGTTCTTATGTCATCAACTAAAAGTGACAAATCCCCATTTAGAATCTTTTCTACTACATTAGGTGTTTGTAACATATCAACTAGCTTTGCTAATAAAGTTCCCCCTCTAGGAAAGCTAAATTATCAAGATCTATGTAATTTAAGATTCCATAGTTGAATCCATAAGTGCAACCTAGCTGAAGTTTTAACTGGGCTTCAATCATAGGATCTGGGGTGTGTGAGGTCTCTGTAGAAGGGGCCCGACGACCCACCTGAACTGAAGAGGATAGGCTCGTTGGTCTTAATGTCTTTTTATCTAGTTCCTCCTGATAGTTCGACATGCTGGTCACCACAGCGTTCCAAGAAATAGAGAGATGCTCAAGAGTTGTAGTGAAATCCTTTTGTTGTTTGAAGGTTCGTTGAGCAGAGCAAGCTATATTTGTGAACAAAACTGCTATGCCTGTGATTGCTGATTTAGCAGTTTTGGCTAAAGCAGTTAGAGTATGCAATGATGGCAATCTTGATCATATAATTTAGAGTTGGGGCACCCAGGGGGATAGCAAGTTTGAGTTCATCAATTAATTGTGGTATATCCCCACTGCTAATCCGAACCAAGTGTTTATACTTGTTTAGTAAATCTAAACGGGTATCAGAACTTAATGTGCAAATATCTGTCAAGCACGTAAGGATCTCCTCATTCAGCGGATCCTCCTTTTCATTCCATAATCGTTTCAACTTATTCAATTTTGTTATTATTTTGGACTGATAAGAGTCCTGAGAATAGCAAGAGGGTGGGGAATCAGTCTCATACCGGAAAAAAAGTCCAAAGTCCAAATCCTAAGTATTTCTGGATTAACCCGGAGTCATACGGCTCTAACTTGTGCTTTTGTAGTCCATGTTTTGGTTGGTTGGGTGAAATTCTTCTGTCAGTGGCGTGTGTGGATGGTTGGTGTTTCTCGAATGATTTGGTTGGCCGAGATGTGATGTATAGTTTTTTGTTATTAGTGAACAATCCAACATTATTTCAAAAAGTGAATTGGCGTGTGTAAATGTATTTTTTACTTTTACACACAGCCGCTAGTTTAATCACTTATATTGTAAGTTGTTTTGTTACGATAATTGATATCAAGGGTTGTTAGAAATTAAGTTTACTGAAATGAAACCGCGTGTATCCGACAAAAACGAAAGGGAATTGCATAACTGTAATATTGTAAAAGTTTCTGAACCCTTTGACATTGTTAGATACTAGCCTAAAAAAGATCATCATTTTATTCGCCCATTCAACCCGAGCGTATTTTCCCGTTTGTCGTCTTTTAGTAGAATTAAGTAATATAAAGCTTATTGTTTTATTTATGATGCCGTCTTTTTTTTAGTTTATTTATACGAATGAAGCAGTCCTAAGTAACCAGTATAATAGGCAGTATTATCAGCTTATCGAGTAATATTGAATTTATTTCATAAATAGCAGAGTCGGCAAACATCAAACGATGCCAGCCCATTGTCCAGGTTCATACAAAGACATTAAAGGTTGTAAATAACAACAATTGTTTCGAAAATTAGTTGTGTCGGTATTTATTGAGTTATTGGACTTTTTTGTCTTTTTATTACAATACGGTAAACAGTGGTTTTCTTCCTAATGCAGTCTGCAAATATTATCATCAACATAGAATATAGTCTCACAGCAGGGCTGAACATTCGCCTACAATAGCACATTGTTATTGGTATTCCCACACCACAACTTCACAATATCATATTTAAAAACATAAATAAAAAAGTTTATGAAAATTAAAAGAAAAACAACAAAACAGTAAGTACATACTTCACCGTCCATGACTAAAAAGTTGAGAACAAATTAAAATATCACTACAGTAGCTTGAGGGACCGTACCGCTCCAGGTATGCAAATAGCAATGATTTATGTGCTGCTTCGGGTTTCTTCGCCTTGCGGCGGTGCGGGTATGAGCGGTTGCTCCAACCCGGGCATCATCGCGTGGGGTGTCAACCCTACGGTGTTTGGTGCCGCGTTGCGGCCGTCTTGCGACGAATGGGATAAGGCCGTGGGAAGGATGGCTCACTCCGACTTCCGAGGCGCACACCTCAGCGCGGTCAGCCGCACCGGGTGAGACAGTCATAGCGACTGAGGCCCGGCGAGCGCCGGCGAGCGGTGGCGTCTGATACGGGACGGTCAGAGGAGCTGCCTCTTTGTTTAGTCAAAGAGGCGGTTGGAAGGGGGCAGGTGGGGGGTTTGATGCGTCAGTCCGGTGGTGGTGCCTTGTGCGGCACGCTCGAGCCTTTGGGCTTTGTGCGGCGGCAGCGGGGCAGAGCGGGTGGTGTGTTCTGTGGGGGTGATCGCGCGGCTGGCCGATGGGCCTGCCTGCGCGGCGGACCTATGGGGGTCGCGCGGCTGGCCGGTCGGCTCGCCTGCGCGACTGCGTCTCTGTCCGGGGCGATCAATTCTCTTGGGAGGGCGCGGGTCAGGGCGGGGGTCCGCCGAGGTACGGGTGGGCAAGCGTTGCGCGTTGCGATGTTTTGAAGGTGGAGGTGGGGGCCGTTGTCGGCGCGGTCGTAGGTACGTCGCGCCATATCAGCCACAAACTCCTCCACCGGCTTTACCTTGACGTCCCTTGCGATGACGTCGTTGCGGACATATCGACCCGCCCCGGTGATAACCCGGAGAGCGATCGTTTGCTGCGTCTCTAACAGCCGCCTCTGGTTGGCCGAGCAAAGTGCTAGCCAAGCCGGGGCTGCATAGGTGAGACGCGAGCGAATGTATGTTTTGTAGATAGCCACTCTGGTTCGGAGTGGCAGGCTGGAGTTGAGGACTGGGCGGAGCAGTGCGCGGGCAGTGCGCGCCGAAGCGGCGGCATGCTTCGCTTGCGCCACCATGCTCAAACGCCGGTCGATGGTTAATCCAAGATAGCGCACCGAGCTTTGCCAATCAATGGTCTGTCCTCGGAGCGCTAATTTTTTGGGAAGCTTCCTTGTTTCCCCGGTCAGTATAGCGGCAGTCTTCCCCACGTTGACTGTTATCCGCCATTTATCAAGCCAATCCGGTAACAGATCCAATTGCTTCTGCATCCGGAGGGCTGCCGCCTTGGGCCAGGGCGAGGTAGTGTAAAACGCGCTGTCATCTGCATACAGCGCGAGCTCTACTCTGGGCTCCCACTCCCGAAGGTGTTCGTTGAGAGTGGGGATGTCGTCGGTGTATATGGCGTATAGCAGTGGGGAGAGACAGCTTCCCTGCGGTACACCGGCGGCAATGGGTCTGTCCGTGGTCGTCGCGTCCTCCACCGCGACGCGAAATGTGCGGCCCTTTAGGAACGAGGCCACTAATTTGATCAAGGCCGGCGGAATATTGGTCGCCAGGCACTTGATGATGAGGCCGGGGTGCCAGACACGGTCGAAAGCCTTCTCCATGTCTAAGAATACTCCGGCGGTGCAGTGGCCTAGGTTGAGGGCTTCCGTCCATGATTTATGTAAAACCTCTGCGGGGCTTTATATACGGCGCGCGCGCACCCCGCCCCCTCCTCTCCCCTTAAGACCACTTTGCGCCTAGCTCCGCTCTGTGTCTATTTCTTTAGGGTAGCAATCATTGCAAATTTACGTGCAAATAATTAAAATTTGTTTTTATGTAAAAGCTAACAAATTTATTAGCTTGTTTGACTTTGTCTAACTTGTTTTGTAACATAGTTTGGTGGTACTTCATTTTTTTGTAGCACAAGTTCACTATAAAATATACTGTTTTTGATTTCACACATTAAACAAGAACCACTATGAAAGAATATACCGTAACGCGTACGTTGTAAAAAAATGAAATACTACTTGTGTTCTGTAGTCAAGCCATATTTGGTATCTATTAGTTAGTTAGTTATAAGGTATACGAATCATAAAACTACACATGATTAAAAACAATCGGCTTGCTCTATAGAAACAACGCAAGTATGTAGGTAAAAAAACTAAATGTTTAAACCATGTAGGTATGTATGTAAGCTTTTCTCACCACGCCTATTCACTATTCTGCGATATAGGTATGTGGTGGAGTACTTGGACAACATTACTTATTGATATTTGTTAACAAATCTTTCGTTATTTATTCTAGATTTTGCTTAAATGTAATGTAAGTATATACATTTGACATTAACTTTATACCTGGAGCTTCAAGTGCTTTGAGCACTTTTGAAGAACTAATTTAATTTATGTTTTAGGTGGTTCGTAGAGTTTTGAAAACTCTACGAACTGAAAGACTGAAAACTGATTCTCAATATGTCTGTAACATAGAATAATAACGCATAGAACGATAGTCTCGTATTAGAAAACTGTCATGGCGTGAGGCAACAAAAAAATGGATGTAGGAGTAAGTTACGCGTACTATCTCGGTGACACGCACACAAGTGTACAAGTAATGTTGCTAGAAAAATCAGATTTGCCCCAAAAGTAAGAAAATTGTAACTGTTGATAGATAGATAAGTTTAGATTATTATTACTGACGCGGGCCGTTTAGGTACCAAGCCAGTATGGATTGGTTTTACTGGCCTCATTTATCGTGCGTGTTCTCGCTTTCTATGCGTTATTATTCTAAGGTCTGTAACATAAGCTTTTCTCAAATATTTTTTTAAAAACTATTTTATAATTATATTTTTTTTGTATCTGTCAAAACAGAGCGTTGGCCTAAAAAGACACAATAATGTCGAAACTTATTTGTGCTTTTTCTTATAGTGGAACTATTGGAATTGCAATATGTGGAAACAAATCACCTGAGGTTGTGTAAAGTGGTCGGCATATAAGATTATGAACACGTGTCATAACATTTTTATTCCTATAATTACCTTTAATCTAACTGGAAATTCAGTGCATCGACAGAGTTATACTCATCGCTTACATTAGTAAGTAACTACTGTTTCGTAGTAAGTAGGTACAGAAACACGATTTCTCAATCGCCTGTATCGCAAAAGTACTTATAGCTTTCAAATTATCTGCTTTACAAGTAATAAAATAGTAATAATGGAATGTAATAGAAAAGAGGTATTCGCAGTAAACAATGAAAAAACATTTAGCTTTTCTATACTTACAGTCAAGTAAATAAGATTAAGAAAGGGCTATTTTATAATTATTTTAGTTTCCTAATATGTAGTTCCAATGTGTGTAATTTGCTAATCACTTTTAATAAAACAAAAAGTGACTCCTAACACTTAAAACGCGGCGCCAATAGACACAATAGAATTTCTATTCATTGAGTACTAGTCAGTGCGCGGCCGCAGTTGAAAGGTTAATAGCTGAATTCTTTGTAGATACCAGGTAACATAGATTAAAAAATGCTTACGGACTAAGATTTATTTTGACGACACGGGAAAATAAATAGTAGGATTTTTTTAAACGTTTAGAAGATCGTTTGTAGACTAGTTAAATCGTGACGTGTACGCACGAGCCGCAGCGCCATCGAGCTAAGTTCGTTTTGCATTTAATAATTCAATAAGATCGCTTCGTAGCACTTTGCAACCAATTTGTCTACAGTTTTGCTACGACCGTAGCGCTACATGTTTTTCTGTAGCATTTTCTTGTTTTGATAACTGCGTTGATAGGTATAATATTTGTATTTAATTAATGCTTCTGTAGTTCAAGGAGTAAAAGTATTTTTTTTGTTTTTTTTCAAAATTGTGAATTATAAGATAGTATTAATATAAAAATGGTACATTGTAAAGAATTAGTACCTACTTTAGTATTCATCAGAGAGAGAAAGAGAGCGTTTGTTAAGCCGGATATTCGGTGTTCCATAAAGGATGTAGGAAGTATGTAGTAGGTAACATTAAGATGGCATTATCTGCTTATTGACTTAAAACAGGTTAGCCATAAACATTTAGGATTAGTAATAATGGAATATTAGATAGTCAAGGTACGCTAGTACAGAGGAGTTTCATTGTTTCAATAGGTAATGGGTAGAGATGGGTAGTGCTAATAATACTATTTATATCATTTGGCTAATAATGGATTAAAAGCAGTTAATTGCTATTAATAGCCGATTTCGGATGGTAACCCTGCTTAATGTTAAAGAAATGATTAAAAATTTCCCTTCATGGCTTTCAGTCTTAGGACTGTCAGGTTAGTTTCTTTTTATTATCGTCGTTCTTAGTTAGTCAATACAAATATACTAAAGTAATTTAAAGTAAACCTGGCCTATTTAGAAATTTTTAATCAGCGTACAACGATTTTCTTTTTTCAAATTGTCAATCATTTGCGACGATTTTTAGGTAGGTACCTATCATTTTGTTTGCGTTTTAATGTTTTTTTATTTTAATATTTAGTCAAAAACATTATAACTAAAATAAGAAAACATGTTTCATTCTAAATATTGCTAGATTCACTAGAATCATCATTTCTAAGGTTCGTTAGTATATTATGTGACATTTGATCGGACTGAAATGGATCTGTCTGATCCTTATCCTGTGTGTTTAGTTGTTTATGTTCATCACTGTCACAGCTGGTGATTTCTTCAATTTCTCAGTTCAAAAATTTCAAGGTCCAATCAATCAAATTGTATGAAACTATTAATAGCGGGGTTATTAGCTAATGGATAGCTAATAATGGCTATTAATGGATTATAATCGCTAATAGTCCAAACAATCCGGCTATTAACCCATCTCAATGGGATAATGTTCAACATTTAACTTGAACTAAGGAATGAGATTTCCTATACATGTACCTAAAGTTGAGCATTAGTAATGTTAGTTTCTTGCCCTAAGTAAGTGTATGTATATATATATATATATATATATATATAGTTCATTAGGTGGTAAATGAGATATCTCCCTTAATACATTGGTTGCCTACAATGGGTAATGCGTTTAGAAGTGTTTTGATCTTCTTTAACCTTTGACCCGTGTCCCAAAAAGAATAACACGTTAGTAAATCCGAATTTGTTCTTATGTCATCAACTAAAAGTGACAAATCCCCATTGAGAATCTTTTCTACTACATTAGGTGTTTGTAACATATCAACTAGCTTTGCTAATAAAGTTCCCCCTCTAGGAAAGCTAAATATCAAGATCTATGTAATTTAAGATTCCATAGTTGAATCCATAAGTGCAACCTGGCTGAAGTTTTAATTGGGCTTCAATCATAGGATCTGGGGTGAGTGAGGTATCTGTAGAAGGGGCCCGACGACCCACCTGAACTGAAGAGGATAGGCTCGTTAGTCTTAATGTCTTTTTATCTAGTTCCTCCTGATAGTTCGACATGCTGGTCACCACAGCGTTCCAAGAAATAGAGAGATGCTCAAGAGTTGTAGTGAAATCCTTTTGTTGTTTGAAGGTTCGTTGAGCAGAGCAAGCTATATTTGTGATCAAAACTGCTATGCCTGTGATTGCTGATTTAGCAGTTTTGGCTAAAGCAGTTAGAGTATGCAATGATGGCAATCTTGATCATATAATTTAGAGTTGGTGCACCCAGGGGGATAGCAAGTTTGAGTTCATCAATTAATTGTGGTATATCCCCACTGCTAATCCGAACCAAGTGGATATACTTGTTTAGTAAATCTAAACGGGTATCAGAACTTAATGTGCAAATATCTGTCAAGCACGTAAGGATCTCCTCATTCAGCGAATCCTCCTTTTTATTCCATAATCGTTTCAACTTATTCAATTTTGTTATTATTTTGGACTGATAAGAGTCCTGAGAATAGCAAGAGGGTGGGGAATCAGTCTCATACCGGAAAAAAAGTCCAAAGTCCAAATCCTAAGTATTTCTGGATTAACCCGGAGTCATACGGCTCTAACTTGTGCTTTTGTAGTCCATGTTTTGGTTGGTTGGGTGAAATTCTTCTGTCAGTGGCGTGTGTGGATGGTTGGTGTTTCTCGAATGATTTGGTTGGCCGAGATGTGATGTATAGTTTTTTGTTATTAGTGAACAATCCAACATTATTTCAAAAAGTGAATTGGCGTGTGTAAATGTATTTTTTACTTTTACACACAGCCGCTAGTTTAATCACTTATATTGTAAGTTGTTTTGTTACGATAATTGATATCAAGGGTTGTTAGAAATTAAGTTTACTGAAATGAAACCGCGTGTATCCGACAAAAACGAAAGGGAATTGCATAACTGTAATATTGTAAAAGTTTCGGAACCCTTTCACAAAAAGATCATCATTTTATTCGCCCATTCAACCCGAGCGTATTTTCCCGTTTGTCGTCTTTTAGTAGAATTAAGTAATATAAAGCTTATTGTTTTATTTATGATGCCGTCTTTTTTTTAGTTTATTTATACGAATGAAGCAGTCCTAAGTAACCAGTATAATAAGCAGTATTATCAACTTATCGAGTAATATTGAATTTATTTCATAAATAGCAGAGTCGGCAAACATCAAACGATGCCAGCCCATTGTCCAGGTTCATACAAAGACATTAAAGGTTGTAAATAACAACAGTTGTTTCGAAAATTAGTTGTGTCGGTATTTATTGAGTTATTGGACTTTTTTGTCTTTTTATTACAATACGGTAAACAGTGGTTTTCTTCCTAATGCAGTCTGCAAATATTATCATCAACATAGAATATAGTCTCACAGCAGGGCTGGACATTCGCCTACAATAGCACATTGTTATTGGTATTCCCACACCACAACTTCACAATATCATATTATTTGTATAAATGTTTTTGCTCAATGTATTTCAATACTCTAGGAAATGTTATGTTTTGTCGTTTCTATTTTTGTATAATGTTTTCTCGTTTTGACAAAATATTGCATCGGAATTCCTCATTCACGATTGAGACGAGATGGTAACGTTGCAATTTTAATTAACTCATTACCTTACCATACGTGTCTTATAACTATGTCATATTGTTACAGCGATTTGCAAATTACCTTATGTTGCTTTTTTACCGTTAACATACCTTGTTAGAGACAACTTTATTAGAAAAGGATTTTTATGGTTATCTTAGTTTTCTAATATGTCCATTACCTATGCAATAAGTTAATCACTAGAGAGAGTTTATGAATCCGGTAACTCAAATCGTATTTATTTTTTGTGGATATCAGGTAAAATACTAAAGACGAGGTGAAGATCGCCATTTCATTCTCCCATTCAACCCGAGCGTAGTTCCTCGTTCTGCCATCGTCTATTAAAATGCTTACTATTTTATTTATGACGCCGGCTTTCTTTAAAAGTTTCTGCTGCTGCTGCTGATGTCATCGGCTATGGCCGGTTCGGGCCCCGAGGCTCTTTACCCGGGCATCTTCTCGGGCGTCTACAAGCCGCCGGGTCTTGAGGGAGGCGCGACGGGGATCATATTTTTTTCTTTTAGTTTATATATGTTTTTGTGTTACTTTTCATTTATTCTTTGTTTATTCTTTGCTGTTATTTGCTTTTTAATTTTTATCACCTTTATCGCGCCTTGGAGCTGACGCTCCCGTAGGTCGGCTACCCTCCCCTTCCCTTTCCCTACGCAGTCCACGGCGCGTAGGGGAACACACATCTATCTGTAATAAACAGATAGATGTAGACAGAAAAGCTTTTTGTTAAGCCGGATAAGGTATGCTTGTTTATGAATGTAGCCTAGCTATTATCTGTTTATTGTCTTACAACATGTTAGCTACGAACATTTTAGATAAGTCATAATAGAAAACACTCGTATAATAGCTTATCTGTGACTGTCAAGGTGTTCAGGTTTTATAATCCGAAACAAAAAAGTTTGCTAGTTCCAAGAGATAATTAGAATTGACTATAATTAAAATATTACTGAACTTTAGAATAAGATAAACAATAAATATACAGGTGAGCAATCCAATAGGTCAATATAAGAAAGTTACGAAGAAACGATTTTACTTACGTTTCTTATTTCAGAGCTCAGAAGCCTGACACAAATATAAATTTAATTAGTTAGTAACTTTTAGGAGTCTTCGTTTTGACAAGGTGTTGAGTAATTTTGCATCTAAAATTACTTATATTAAAATATGTCTCCTAAGTGAAATCGTTATTTTAATGTAAGTATTAATTTCGTCTTAGTTTAAAGTTATTAATCGCAGTCTGTTAAAAGAAGCAGTATTTCTATTTTGATCATCATCCACCTTACTATAACCGGGCTATAACCCACCATGGAGGCTCAACGCGAATTAGTGGGTTTTACAACAACCCAGACAAACTAAACCTGTATTTTGAAGCACAGAGTACCTTAAGGTAATTTATTTGGGGTCGGTCATCCATCCACTTTAAGCTTTGAGAAAGGAACAATCGTTTTAAATTAATCGAATGATAATTTCTTTAACGCTTATGATATCATGTTTTATACCAACAGTGTCTAATCAAATCTTTTAAAACTGACATCCTAAGAGAGCGTTAAAAACGCATTTTTAAAAATTAATACTGAATTGATTTATTTAATTTTGACCAAGGCTACTATAGCTAGGCAATGGAAATTGAAATACTATTATTAAAACCTATGTATGGAATTTAAAGAGCAATTAAAATAAAAGATAGCAATTATTAACAACATTGATATATTTATTGTCTTAACCATGATTAACAAAATCATATATAACCTTATCTAAAAGTAACAATTACAAACTTATTTTCTAAATATAACTAAATAGCAAGGTTGATAACAAAATCATTAACACTCTTGATTCACAATTTTATATCTCCTAAAATTATTAGTGTTTCGAACGTGTGATTAAATTCGTAAGTATATACGTATTATAAGATGGAAGTTAATCTAGCATCTATCTCTGTGTGAGACATATGCAAACAAAACTTATGCCTACCGAAAAAGATTATCGTTTATAATTTCAAATAATCTTTTTGCGTTTTTTAACGTTTCATAAATTTGTAAGGGACAAAAATGGTACAATATAACCATATATTGTACCATTTTTGTCCCTTTTATACCAATAAAAAAACTTTTATGTTCACAGCTAAATTTGAGTTTTCTGTTTAAAGAATTTTAGAATGAAACTAAATTTAAAATAATATAATGATAAAACTAAATACGCAATAACTATTTTGAAATTAAAAACTGTTTACTAAATAATTAGATTATTCTCTCTCTAAAATAGGAGTAGGTACCAGAAATAAAAGATGTAAATGAGTTAAGAACATAATACAATTTATTGAATAACTATTTCTAAAAACCTGAAACAAACAAACAAGGAAAAATTAATTTTCTATTGTCTTCTAAAACGTCTTGGATGCGTAACCGAAGTGAATGAATTTGATATAACCCGCTTGCGTTATCTCCTATCTTGTACCTCCAAGGAACCTAATGACAAAAACAAATCATTAGTAAAGTATTAAGAAAATTGTTTTATTATTTTATACAGCATTAAAACATGCTATACGCTTAATTGAAGTGAATTAAACTGATATTACCCATTTTTGTTATTTTCAATCTTGCTCATATTAAAAGGAACCTGATGACAAAAACGAATCATTAGCAAAGCAGCTCAAAATCAATTATTTTTCTTCTTTGTTTTCTTTAGCATCAAAACATGTTCTATGTGTAAATAACGTAATTAATCTGATATTACCCGTTTACGTTAACTTCAATCTTGCACCTCCAAGGAACCTGATGACAACAAACGAACCATTAGTTCAGTTCAAAAAAACATATTTTATTTAAGTGCTTTTATTTTATACTGAAGAAGTGAAATAACGTTTGTTTCCAATATTAACTAACCTTTGTGTAAAGATAGGCGTGCTTGATCCATTTGTCTACGATTAAGGAATTCTACGGTGGTGGAAAGACATCAAAATCGATGTCCTCTTGCGACGACCAGAAAGGTATCTGAAACAAATGATTACGCTATTGGTTGTTTAAGCTATATAAATAAAATTACTGAAAAGGTGTGTCTATTGGCTATCTTACCCCGTCAGCGAAGCCATCCTCAGCAAGCATTGACTCCAGAGTTTGCACCTCCTCTGGACAAAGCAATAATTCGGCTTCTTCTTCTTCTTCGGTTACTAAAAAAAATAATATTAGAATTAATTTAATAAAGAACCATGAAAGCACTCTTAAATGTTTAAAGTTTAAACCATATGTTATAAGATAACATAAAATTATTAGTCATATTAGCTCACCGGTAGGACTAGCTGTGGTAGAAGAGCTCTCCTGAGTTGTCACATTGGAGTCAGATTCCGGTGACGTCACAATTTCATTTTCAGGTGACGTCATAGCGTCGTGCTCTGAAGTCTCCATAGTTTCAGTTATCGACGTCAGCGCAGGTTCCGGCGGCGTCGTCAGAAACTGAAAAGTGTCAAAAAATCCGGAGGAAGTAGATGGTTGCGGCTCGTAGGTGGACTGCTCATTCTGGTGACAAAAAAACAATTTAAAAATTTACCAGGTCTTCAAGTCAATACACTAAAAGTAGGTAGTGTACACGTAGAATAAACTTACAGAACGCTGTTTCATTCTTTTAGCCGATTGACAGCCGGAGGTAGATGGAGCAGAGTGATCATAATTTTGGGGTCTCTTCTGTAAAGAACACAAAGACATTAATTCAAAGAAACAGATTCAAATATCAAAATTCAAAAAACGATACTGAACATCAACTCACACTTTTCCTTACTGGCGTGCAGGGTCTGCAGCGCGCCGCAACGCTGTATGCGTCATCGACATGGACTACGCTGTGGGAAGCTGGGCACTGCCTCTGCCAATCCACAGCTTGGGAGCTTGTCGATGCTCCCTCATCGAGTTGCTTCTGTAAAGCGATCATAGATATTAGTTTTAATTGATTACGGAAAGATTACAATTTTGCAGATAGCTAGAAACATTAATTTCTTCTTACACTTTGTGACGAATCACGACCCGAATCGCTTTTCTCCGCTTCGGACGTGTCAGTGGGCGAAGTCCGTTCAGACTCTTCGGAATCAGAGCCCAGAATACTCTCCAGCCGCGCAACTGCAAGTAAAGAAATGTTATTGTAACAACAGATTCTAATTTATAATATTAAAAAAGTTATGACTAACTTTATGACACTTACTCTCAGCCTCCATGCTTTCGTTTTCCGCCTGCATCTGTTGAACGGACGGCCTTGCCTGCTCTTCTTGAAGCCGTATTATTGTTAATACCAACAGCTCCGCAAATTTTATCTGTAAAGGGAATAAGAAATGTATGAGACACTGAGTCCAACGCAATGAACTGTTACAGCCGTATGTTTGTATACGTACTTTTCCAACCAGGCCCATTGCATGTTCGAGAGCTTTTGTTAATTCCTTTTGCTCGATACGACGCTCCTTCTCGTACCTGGCATTGCGGGCGCGTTGCTCTTCCTACAAATACAATTGAAAACATTAAATAGTGGATTTTTTTTTATACTAATCACAATTATCACTTTGAGTCTACCAACCTCAGTGAGGGGTGGTCTGTTGTGGCCACGTGGTCTGCCTCGCTTGCGCTCGGGTTCTTGTGGTGGAGGTTTGTTGTTCTGCAAATAGTTTAAAAACATAAATAAAAAAGTTTATGAAAATTAAAAGAAAAACAACAAAACAGTAAGTACATACTTCACCGTCCATGACTAAAAAGTTGAGAACAAATTAAAATATCACTACAGTAGCTTGAGGGACCGTACCGCTCCAGGTATGCAAATAGCAATGATTTATGTAAAACCTCTGCGGGGCTTTATATACGGCGCGCGCGCACCCCGCCCCCTCCTCTCCCCTTAAGACCGCTTTGCGCCTAGCTCCGCTCTGTGTCTATTTCTTTAGGGTAGCAATCATTGCAAATTTACGTGCAAATAATTAAAATTTGTTTTTAAGTAAAAGCTAACAAATTTATTAGCTTGTTTGACTTTGTCTAACTTGTTTTGTAACATAGTTTGGTGGTACTTTATTTTTTTGTAGCACAAGTTCACTATAAAATATAGTGTTTTTGATTTCACACATTAAAAAAGAACCACTCTGAAAGAATATACCGTAACGCGTACGTTGTAAAAAAATGAAATACTACTTGTGTTCTGTAGTCAAGCCATATTTGGGATCTATTTGTTAGTTATAAGGTATAGGAATCATAAAACTACACATGATTAAAAACAATCGGCTTGCTCTATAGAAATGTGGTGGAAATCTTGGCCAACATTATTTATTGATATTTGTAAACAAACCTTTCGTTAGTTAGACTAGTTTTAGCTAAAATATAAAATAAAACATTTGACATTAACTGGAGCTTCAAGTGCTTTAAGCACTTTTGCCTATATCCTGAGGAACCGATTTCATTTATGTTTTAGGTTGTTCGTAGGTATAGTTTTGACTGAAAAGGTTAAATAAATATACGTCTTTAACACAAGCTTTTCATCAATATGGTTTAAGAACTATTTTATATAGTTTTTTTGTCTCTGTCGAAACAGAGCGTTGGCCAAAAAACATTTTTGTGCTTTTTCTAAAGTGTTTTGTAACAAGGATTCGTGGTACGTCATTTTTTTTTATCACACAAAGTCATTGCAAAGCATAGAGTTTTTGATTTCACACATTAAACAAGAACTAATCTGAAAGAATATACCGTAACGCGTACGTAGTAAAAAAATTAAATACTAATTGTTACCTGTAGACGGGCCATATTTGGTATTAGTTAGATAAAAGGTAAGTATAATACACATGGTTAAAAACAATCGGCTTGCTCTATAGAAACAACACAAGCATGTAGGAAAAAAAACTAAATGTTTAAACCAAGTAGGTATGTATGTAAGCTTTTCTCACCACGCCTATTCACTATTTTGCGATGTAGGTATGTGGTGGAGTACTTGGACAACATTACTTATTGATATTTGTTAACAAATCTTTCGTTATTTATACTAGCTTTTGCTTAAATATAATGTAAGTATATACATTTGACATTAACTTTATACCTGGAGCTTCAAGTGCTTTGAGCACTTTTGAAGAACTAATTTGATTTATGTTTTAGGTGGTTTTAACTGAAAACTGATTTTAAATATGTCTGTAACATAAGTTTTTCTCAATTTTTTTTTTTTTAAACTATTTTATAATTATATTTTTTTTGTCTGTGTCGAAACAGAGCGCTGGCCAAAAAAGACACAATAATGTCGAAATATATTTGTTCTTTTTCTTATAGTGGAACTATTGGAATTGCAATATGTGGAAACAAATCACCTGAGGTTGTGTAAAGAGGTCGGCATATAAGATTATGAACACGTGTCATAACATTTTTATTCCTATAATTACCTTTAATCTAACTAGAAATTCAGTGCATCGACAGAGTTATACTCATCGCTTACATTAGTAAGTAACTACTGTTCCGTGGTAAGTAGGTACAGAAACACGATTTCTCAATCGCCTGTATCGCAAAAGTACCTATAGCTTTCAAATTATCTGCTTTACAAGTAATAAAATAGTAATAATGGAATGTAATAGAAAAGAGGTATTCGCAGTAAACAATTAAAAAACATTTAGCTTTTCTATAAGCTTTTGTAAAATTACTATCTAGTAGATATTGTTAAACTACTTACCCACGGCATTTCTATTGTTATACGCGCGTTATACGTGTTTTTATAAGTATGTCACTTTCCAAAATAGATAAACTAATTACCAAATGTTACTTATTTTTGTCATCGATATACCTACTTATAGTCAAGTAAATAAGATTAAGAAAGGGCTATTTTATAATTATTTTAGTTTCCTAATATGTAGTTCCAATGTGTGTAATTTGCTAATCACTTTTAATTAAACAAAAAGTGACTCCTAACATTTAAAACGCGGCGCCAATAGACACAATAGAATTTCTATTGATTGAGTACTAGTCAGTGCGCGGCCGCAGTTGAAAGGTTAATAGCTGAATTCTTTGTAGATACCAGGTAACATAGATTAAAAAATGCTTACGGACTAAGATTTATTTTGACGACACGCGAAAATAAATAGTAGTATTTTTTTAAACGTTTAGAAGATCGTTTGTAGACTAGTTAGATCGTGACGTGTACGCACGAGCCGCAGCGCCATCGAGCTAAGTTCGTTTTGCATTTAATAATTCAATAAGATCGCTTCGTAGCACTTTGCAACCAATTGTCTAAAGTTTTGCTACGACCGTAGCGCTACATGTTTTTCTGTAGCATTTTCTTGTTTTGATAACTGCGTTGATAGGTATAATATTTGTATTTAATTAATGCTTCTGTAGTTCAAGGAGTAAAAGTATTTTTTTTGTTTTGTTCGAAATTGTGAATTATAAGATAGTATTAATATAAAAATGGTACATTGTAAAGAATTAGTACCTACTTTAGTATTCATCAGAGAGAGAAAGAGAGCGTTTGTTAAGCCGGATATTCGGTGTTCTATAAAGGATGTAGGAAGTATGTAGTAGGTAACATTAAGATGGCATTATCTGCTTATTGACTTAAAACAGGTTAGCCCTAAACATTTAGGATTAGTAATAATGGAATATTAGATAGTCAAGGTACGCTGGTACAGAGGAGTTTCATTGTTTCAATAGGTAATGGGTAGAGATGGGTAGTGCTAATAATACTATTAATATCATTTTGCTAATAATAGATTAAAAGCAGTTAATTGCTATTAATAGCCGATTTCGGATGGTAACCCTGCTATTAATGTTAAAGAAATGATTAAAAATTTCCCTTCTTGGCTTTCAGTCTTAGGACTGTCAGGTTAGTTTCTTTTTATTATCGTCGTTCTTAGTTAGTCAATACAAATATACTAAAGTAATTTAAAGTAAACCTGGCCTATTTAGAAATTTTTAATCAGCGTACAACGATTTTCTTTTTTCAAATTGTCAATCATTTGCGACGATTTTTAGGTAGGTACCTATCATTTTGTTTGCGTTTTAATGTTTTTTTATTTTTTATTTTATTATTTAGTCAAAAACATTATAACTAAAATAAGAAAACATGTTTCATTCTATATATTGCAAGATTCACTAGAATCATCATTTCTAAGGTTAGTTAGTATATTATGTGACATTTGATCGGACTGAAATGGATCTGTCTGATCCTTATCCTGTGTGTTTAGTTGTTTATGTTCATCACTGTCACAGCTGGTGATTTCTTCAATTTCTCAGTTCAAAAATTTCAAGGTCAAATCAATCAAATTGTACGAAACTATTAATAGCGGGGTTATTAGCCAATGGATATCTAATAATGGCTATTAATGGATTATAATCGCTTATAGTCCAAACAATCCGGCTATTAACCCATCTCAATGGGATAATGTTCAACATTTAATTTGAACTAAGGAATGAGATTTCCTATACATGTACCTAAAGTTGAGCATTAGTAATGTTAGTTTCTTGCCCTAAGTAAGTGTATATATATATATATATATATATATATCTCTCCTTAATACATTGGTTGCCTACAATGGGTAATGCGTTTAGAAGTGTTTTGATCTTCTTTAACCTTTGACCCGTCTCCCAAAAAGAATAACACGTTAGTAAATCCGAATTTGTTCTTATGTAATCAACTAAAAGTGACAAATCCCGATTGAGAATCTTTTCTACTACATTAGGTGTTTGTAACATATCAACTAGCTTTGCTAATAAAGTTCCCCCTCTAGGAAAGCTAAATTATCAAGATCTATGTAATTTAAGATTCCATAGTTGAATCCATAAGTGCAGCCTGGCTGAAGTTTTAATTGGGCTTCAATCATAGGATCTGGGGTGTGTGAGGTCTCTGTAGAAGGGGCCCGACGACCCACCTGAACTGAAGAGGATAGGCTCGTTAGTCATAATGTCTTTTTATTTAGTTCCTCCTGATAGTTCGACATGCTGGTCACCACAGCGTTCCAAGAAATAGAGAGATGCTCAAGAGTTGTAGTGAAATCCTTTTGTTTTTTGAAGGTTCGTTGAGCAGAGCAAGCTATATTTGTGAACAAAACTGCTATGCCTGTGATTGCTGATTTAGCAGTTTTGGCTAAAGCAGTTAGAGTATGCAATGATGGCAATCTTGATCATATAATTTAGAGTTGGTGCACCCAGGGGGATAGCAAGTTTGAGTTCATCAATTAATTGTGGTATATCCCCACTGCTAATCCGAACCAAGTGGATATACTTGTTTAGTAAATCTAAACGGGTATCAGAACTTAATGTGCAAATATCTGTCAAGCACGTAAGGATCTCCTCATTCAGCGGATCCTCCTTTTCATTCCATAATCGTTTCAACTTATTCAATTTTGTTATTATTTTGGACTGATAAGAGTCCTGAGAATTGCAAGAGGGTGGGGAATCAGTCTCATACCGGAAAATAGGTCCAATGTCCTCTAAGTATTCCTGGGTTAACCCGGAGTCACACGGCTCTAACTTATACTTTTGTAGTACATCCATGTTTTGGTTGGTTGGGTGAAATTCTTCTGTCAGTGGCGTATGTGGATGGTTGGTGTTTCTCGAATGATTTGGTTGGCCGAGATGTGATGTATAGTTTTTTGTTATTAGTGAATAATTCAACATTATTTCAAAAAGTGAATTAGCGTTCAAATGTATTTTTTACTTTTACACACAGCCGCTAGTTAAATCACTTATATTGTAAGTAGTTTTGTTACGATAATTGATATAAGGGGTTGTTAGAAATTAAGTTTACTGAAATGAAACCGCGTGTATCCGACAAAAACGAAAGGGAATTGTATAACTGTAATATTGTAAAAGTTTCGGAACCCATTGACATTGTTAGATACGGATAGAAAATTAACCAAGCCAAAAAGATTTTACAATTTGCTAGCCTAACGATGAGGTGAAGATCTCCATTTTATTCGCCCATTCAACCCGAGCGTATTTTCCCGTTTGTCCACTTTTAGTAGAATTAAGTAATATAAAGCTTATTGTTTTATTTATGATGCCGTCTTTTTTTTAGTTTATTTATACGAATGAAGCAGTCCTAAGTAACCAGTATAATAGGCAGTATTATCAGCTTATCGAGTAATATTGAATTTATTTCATAAATAGCAGAGTCGGCAAACATCAAACGATGCCAGCCCATTGTCCAGGTTCATACAAAGACATTAAAGGTTGTAAATAACAACAATTGTTTCGAAAATTAGCAGTGTCGGTATTTATTGAGTTATTGGACTTTTTTGTCTTTTTATTATAATACGGTAAACAGTGGTTTTCTTCCTAATGTAGTCTGCAAATATTATCATCAACATAGAATATAGTTTCACAGCAGGGCTGGACATTCGCCTACAAAAGCACATTGTCATTGGTATTCCCACACCACAACTTCACAATATCATATTATTTGTATAAATGTTTTTGCTCAATGTATTTCAATACTCTAGGAAATGTTTTTTGTTGTCGTTTCTATTTTTGTAAAATGTTTTTTCGTTTTGACAAAATATTGCATCGGAATTCCTCATTCACGGTGATGATGCCGTGATGGTAACGTTGCAATTTTAATTAACTCATTACCAAAAGTGTCTTATAACTATGTCATATTGTTACAGCGATTTGCTAATTACCTTACGTTGCTTTTTTACCGTTAACATACCTTGTTAGAGACAACTTTATTAGAAAAGGATTTTTATGGTTATCTTAGTTTTCTAATATGCCCATTACCTATGCAATAAGTTAATCACTAGAGAGAGTTTATGCATCCGGTAACTCAAATCGTATTTATTTTTTGTGGATATCAGGTAAAATACTAAAGACGAGGTGAAGATCGCCATTTCATTCTCCCATTCAACCCGAGCGTAGTTCCTCGTTCTGCCATCGTCTATTAAAATGCTTACTATTTTATTTATGACGCCGGCTTTCTTTAAAAGTTTCTGCTGCTGCTGCTGATGTCATCGGCTATGGCCGGTTCGGGCCCCGAGGCTCTTTACCCGGGCATCTTCTCGGGCGGCTACAAGCCGCCGGGTCTTGAGGGAGGCGCGACGGGGATCATATTTTTTTCTTTTAGTTTATATATGTTTTTGTGTTACTTTTCATTTATTTTTTGTTTTTTTTTTGTTGTTATTTGCTTTTTATTTTTTTATAACCTTTGTCGCGCCTTGGAGCTGACGCTCTCGTAGGTCGGCTACCCTCCCCTTCCCTTCCCCTACGCAGTCCACGGCGCGTAGGGGAACACACATCTATCTGTAATAAACAGATAGATGTAGACAGAAAAGCTTTTTGTTAAGCCGGATAAGGTATGCTTGTTTATGAATGTAGCCTAGCTATTATCTGTTTATTGTCTTACAACATGTTAGCTACGAACGTTTTAGATAAGTCATAATAGAAAACACTCGTATAATAGCTTATCTGTGACTGTCAAGGTGTTCAGGTTTTATAATCCGAAACCAAAAGTTTGCTAGTTCCAAGAGATAATTAGATTTGACTATAATTAAAATATTACTGAACTTTAGAATAAGATTAACAATAAATATACAGGTGAGCAATCCAATAGGTCAATATAAGAAAGTTACGAAGAAACGATTTTACTTACGTTTCTTATTTCAGAGCTCAGAAAGCCTGACACAAATAGAAATTTAATTAGTTAGTAACTTTTAGGAGTCTTCGTTATGACAAGGTGTTGACTAAGACTGCATCTAAAATTATTTATATTAAAATATGTCTCCTAAGTGAAATCGTTATTTTAATGTAAGTATTAATTTCGTCTTAGTTTAAAGTTATTAATCGCAGTCTGTTAAAAGAAGCAGTATTTCTATTTTGATCATCATCCACCTTACTATAACCGGGCTATAACCCACCATGGAGGCTCAACGCGAATTATTGGGTTTTACAACAACCCAGACAAACTAAACTTGTATTTTGAAGCACAGAGTACCTTAAGGTAATTTATTTGGGGTCGGTCATCCATCCACTTTAAGCTTTGAGAAAGGAACAATCGTTTTAAATTAATTGAATGATAATTTCTTTAACGCTTATGATATCATCTTTTTATACCAACAGTGTCTTATCAAATCTTTTAAAACTGACATCCTAAGAGACCGTTAAAAACGCATTTTTTTAAAATTAATATTGAATTGATTTATTTAATTTTGACCAAGGCTACTATAGCTAGGCAATGGAAATTGAAATACTATTATTAAAATCTATGTATGGAATTTAAAGAGCAATTAAAATAAAAGATAGCAATTATTAACAACATTGATATATTTATTGTCATAACCATGATTAACAAAATCATATATAACCTTATCTAAAAGTAACAATTACAAATTTATTTTTTAAATATAACTAAACAGCAAGGTCGATAACAAAATCATTAACACTCTTGATTCACAATTTTATATCTCCTAAAATTATTAGTGTCTCGAACGTGTGATTAAATTCGTAAGTATATACGTATTATAAGATGGAAGTTAATCTAGCATCTATCTCTGCGTGAGACTTATACTGTTCTGCAAACAAAACTTATGCCTACCGAAAAAGATTATCGTTTATAATTTCAAATAATCCTTTTGCTTTTTTTAACGTTTCAAAGATTTGTAAGGGACAAAAATGGTACAATATATGGTATAAAAAAACTTTTAAGTTCACAGCTAAATTTGCGTTTTCTGTTAAAAGAATTTTAGAATGAAACTAAATTTAAAATAATATAATGATAAAACTAAATACGCAATAACTATTTTGGAATTAAAAACTGTTTACTAAATAATTAGATTATTCTCTCTCTAAAATAGGAGTAGGTACCAGAAATAAAAGACGTAAATGAGTTAAGAACATAATACAATTTATTGAATAACTATTTCTAAAAACCTGAAACAAACAAAAAAGGAAAAATTAATTTTCTATTGTCTTCTAAAACGTCTTGGATGCGTAACCAAAGTGAATGAATTTGATATTACCCGCTTGCGTTATCTCCTATCTTGTACCTCCAAGGAACCTAATGACAAAAACAAATCATTAGTAAAGTATTAAGAAAATTGTTTTATTATTTTATACAGCATTAAAACATGCTATACGTTTAAATGAAGTGAATTAAACTGATATTACCCATTTTTGTTTTTTTCAATCTTGCTCATATTAAAAGGAACCTGATGACAAAAACGAATCATTAGCAAAGCAGCTCAAAATCAATTATTTTTCTTCTTTGTTTTCTTTAGCATTAAAACATGTTCTATGTGTAAATAACGTAATTAATCTGATATTACCCGTTTACGTTAACTTCAATCTTGCACCTCCAAGGAACCTGATGACAACAAACGAACCATTAGTTCAGTTCAAAAAAACATATTTTATTTAAGTGCTTTTATTTTATACTGAAGAAGTGAAATAACGTTTGTTTCCAATATTAACTAACCTTTGTGTAAAGATAGGCGTGCTTGATCCATTTGTCTACGATTAAGGAATTCTACGGTGGTGGAAAGACATCAAAATCGATGTCCTCTTGCGACGACCAGAAAGGTATCTGAAACAAATGATTACGCTGTTGGTTGTTTAAGCTTTATAAATAAAATTACTGAAAAGGTGTGTGTGTCTATTGGCTATCTTACCCCGTCAGCGAAGCCATCCTCAGCAAGCATTGACTCCAGAGTTTGCACCTCCTCTGGACAAAGCAATAATTCGGCTTCTTCTTCTTCTTCGGTTACTGAAAAAAATAATATTAGAATTAATTTAATAAAGAACCATGAAAGCACTCTTAAATGTTTATAGTTTAAACCATATGTTACAAGATAACATAAAATTATTAGTCATATTAGCTCACCGGTAGGACTAGCTGTGGTAGAAGAGCTCTCCTGAGTTGTCACATTGGAGTCAGATTCCGGTGACGTCACAATTTCATTTTCAGGTGACGTCATAGCGTCGTGCTTTGAAGTCTCCATAGTTTCAGTTATCGACGTCAGCGCAGGTTCCGGCGGCGTCGTCAGAAACTGAAAAGTGTCAAAAAATCCGGAGGAAGTAGATGGTTGCGGCTCGTAGGTGGACTGCTCATTCTGGTGACAAAAAAACAATTTAAAAATTTACCAGGTCTTCAAGTCAATACACTAAAAGTAGGTAGTGTACACGTAGAATAAACTTACAGAACGCTGTTTCATTCTTTTAGCCGATTGACAGCCGGAGGTAGATGAAGCAGAGTGATCATAATTTTGGGGTCTCTTCTGTAAAGAACACAAAGACATTAATTCAAAGAAACAGATTCAAATATCAAAATTCAAAAAACGATACTGAACATCAACTCACACTTTTCCTTACTGGCGTGCAGGGTCTGCAGCGCGCCGCAACGCTGTATGCGTCATCGACATGGACTACGCTGTGGGAAGCTGGGCACTGCCTCTGCCAATCCACAGCTTGGGAGCTTGTCGATGCTCCCTCATCGAGTTGCTTCTGTAAAGCGATCATAGATATTAGTTTTAATTGATTACGGAAAGATTACAATTTTGCAGATAGCTAGAAACATTAATTTCTTCTTACACTTTGTGACGAATCACGACCCGAATCGCTTTTCTCCGCTTCGGACGTGTCAGTGGGCGAAGTCCGTTCAGACTCTTCGGAATCAGAGCCCAGAATACTCTCCAGCCGCGCAACTGCAAGTAAAGAAATGTTATTGTAACAACAGATTCTAATTTATAATATTAAAAAAGTTATGACTAACTTTATGACACTTACTCTCAGCCTCCATGCTTTCGTTTTCCGCCTGCATCTGTTGAACGGACGGCCTTGCCTGCTCTTCTTGAAGCCGCATTATTGTTAATACCAACAGCTCCGCAAATTTTATCTGTAAAGGGAATAAGAAATGTATGAGACACTGAGTCCAACGCAATGAACTGTTACAGCCGTATGTTTGTATACGTACTTTTCCAACCAGGCCCATTGCATGTTCGAGAGCTTTTGTTAATTCCTTTTGCTCGATACGACGCTCCTTCTCGTACCTGGCATTGCGGGCGCGTTGCTCTTCCTACAAATACAATTGAAAACATTAAATAGTGGATTTTTTTTTTATACTAATCACAATTATCACTTTGAGTCTACCAACCTCAGTGAGGGGTGGTCTGTTGTGGCCACGTGGTCTGCCTCGCTTGCGCTCGGGTTCTTGTGGTGGAGGTTTGTTGTTCTGCAAATAGTTTAAAAACATAAATAAAAAAGTTTATGAAAATTAAAAGAAAAACAACAAAACAGTAAGTACATACTTCACCGTCCATGACTAAAAAGTTGAGAACAAATTAAAATATCACTACAGTAGCTTGAGGGACCGTACCGCTCCAGGTATGCAAATAGCAATGATTTATGTAAAACCTCTGCGGGGCTTTATATACGGCGCGCGCGCACCCCGCCCCCTCCTCTCCCCTTAAGACCGCTTTGCGCCTAGCTCCGCTCTGTGTCTATTTCTTTAGGGTAGCAATCATTGCAAATTTACGTGCAAATAATTAAAATTTGTTTTTAAGTAAAAGCTAACAAATTTATTAGCTTGTTTGACTTTGTCTAACTTGTTTTGTAACATAGTTTGGTGGTACTTTATTTTTTTGTAGCACAAGTTCACTATAAAATATAGTGTTTTTGATTTCACACATTAAAAAAGAACCACTCTGAAAGAATATACCGTAACGCGTACGTTGTAAAAAAATGAAATACTACTTGTGTTCTGTAGTCAAGCCATATTTGGGATCTATTTGTTAGTTATAAGGTATAGGAATCATAAAACTACACATGATTAAAAACAATCGGCTTGCTCTATAGAAATGTGGTGGAAATCTTGGCCAACATTATTTATTGATATTTGTAAACAAACCTTTCGTTAGTTAGACTAGTTTTAGCTAAAATATAAAATAAAACATTTGACATTAACTGGAGCTTCAAGTGCTTTAAGCACTTTTGCCTATATCCTGAGGAACCGATTTCATTTATGTTTTAGGTTTTTCGTAGGTATAGTTTTGACTGAAAAGGTTAAATAAATATACGTCTTTAACACAAGCTTTTCATCAATATGGTTTAAGAACTATTTTATATAGTTTTTTTGTCTCTGTCGAAACAGAGCGTTGGCCAAAAAACATTTTTGTGCTTTTTCTAAAGTGTTTTGTAACAAGGATTCGTGGTACGTCATTTTTTTTTATCACACAAAGTCATTGCAAAGCATAGAGTTTTTGATTTCACACATTAAACAAGAACTAATCTGAAAGAATATACCGTAACGCGTACGTAGTAAAAAAATTAAATACTAATTGTTACCTGTAGACGGGCCATATTTGGTATTAGTTAGATAAAAGGTAAGTATAATACACATGGTTAAAAACAATCGGCTTGCTCTATAGAAACAACACAAGCATGTAGGAAAAAAAACTAAATGTTTAAACCAAGTAGGTATGTATGTAAGCTTTTCTCACCACGCCTATTCACTATTTTGCGATGTAGGTATGTGGTGGAGTACTTGGACAACATTACTTATTGATATTTGTTAACAAATTTTTCGTTATTTATACTAGCTTTTGCTTAAATATAATGTAAGTATATACATTTGACATTAACTTTATACCTGGAGCTTCAAGTGCTTTGAGCACTTTTGAAGAACTAATTTGATTTATGTTTTAGGTGGTTTTAACTGAAAACTGATTTTAAATATGTCTGTAACATAAGTTTTTCTCAATTTTTTTTTTTTTTAAACTATTTTATAATTATATTTTTTTTGTCTGTGTCGAAACAGAGCGCTGGCCAAAAAAGACACAATAATGTCGAAATATATTTGTTCTTTTTCTTATAGTGGAACTATTGGAATTGCAATATGTGGAAACAAATCACCTGAGGTTGTGTAAAGAGGTCGGCATATAAGATTATGAACACGTGTCATAACATTTTTATTCCTATAATTACCTTTAATCTAACTAGAAATTCAGTGCATCGACAGAGTTATACTCATCGCTTACATTAGTAAGTAACTACTGTTCCGTGGTAAGTAGGTACAGAAACACGATTTCTCAATCGCCTGTATCGCAAAAGTACCTATAGCTTTCAAATTATCTGCTTTACAAGTAATAAAATAGTAATAATGGAATGTAATAGAAAAGAGGTATTCGCAGTAAACAATTAAAAAACATTTAGCTTTTCTATAAGCTTTTGTAAAATTACTATCTAGTAGATATTGTTAAACTACTTACCCACGGCATTTCTATTGTTATACGCGCGTTATACGTGTTTTTATAAGTATGTCACTTTCCAAAATAGATAAACTAATTACCAAATGTTACTTATTTTTGTCATCGATATACCTACTTACAGTCAAGTAAATAAGATTAAGAAAGGGCTATTTTATAATTATTTTAGTTTCCTAATATGTAGTTCCAATGTGTGTAATTTGCTAATCACTTTTAATTAAACAAAAAGTGACTCCTAACATTTAAAACGCGGCGCCAATAGACACAATAGAATTTCTATTGATTGAGTACTAGTCAGTGCGCGGCCGCAGTTGAAAGGTTAATAGCTGAATTCTTTGTAGATACCAGGTAACATAGATTAAAAAATGCTTACGGACTAAGATTTATTTTGACGACACGGGAAAATAAATAGTAGTATTTTTTTAAACGTTTAGAAGATCGTTTGTAGACTAGTTAGATCGTGACGTGTACGCACGAGCCGCAGCGCCATCGAGCTAAGTTCGTTTTGCATTTAATAATTCAATAAGATCGCTTCGTAGCACTTTGCAACCAATTGTCTAAAGTTTTGCTACGACCGTAGCGCTACATGTTTTCCTGTAGCATTTTCTTGTTTTGATAACTGCGTTGATAGGTATAATATTTGTATTTAATTAATGCTTCTGTAGTTCAAGGAGTAAAAGTATTTTTTTTGTTTTGTTCGAAATTGTGAATTATAAGATAGTATTAATATAAAAATGGTACATTGTAAAGAATTAGTACCTACTTTAGTATTCATCAGAGAGAGAAAGAGAGCGTTTGTTAAGCCGGATATTCGGTGTTCTATAAAGGATGTAGGAAGTATGTAGTAGGTAACATTAAGATGGCATTATCTGCTTATTGACTTAAAACAGGTTAGCCCTAAACATTTAGGATTAGTAATAATGGAATATTAGATAGTCAAGGTACGCTGGTACAGAGGAGTTTCATTGTTTCAATAGGTAATGGGTAGAGATGGGTAGTGCTAATAATACTATTAATATCATTTTGCTAATAATAGATTAAAAGCAGTTAATTGCTATTAATAGCCGATTTCGGATGGTAACCCTGCTATTAATGTTAAAGAAATGATTAAAAATTTCCCTTCATGGCTTTCAGTCTTAGGACTGTCAGGTTAGTTTCTTTTTATTATCGTCGTTCTTAGTTAGTCAATACAAATATACTAAAGTAATTTAAAGTAAACCTGGCCTATTTAGAAATTTTTAATCAGCGTACAACGATTTTCTTTTTTCAAATTGTCAATCATTTGCGACGATTTTTAGGTAGGTACCTATCATTTTGTTTGCGTTTTTTTTATTTTAATATTTTGTCAAAAACATTATAACTAAAATAAGAAAACATGTTTCATTCTATATATTGCAAGATTCACTAGAATCATCATTTCTAAGGTTAGTTAGTATATTATGTGACATTTGATCGGACTGAAATGGATCTGTCTGATCCTTATCCTGTGTGTTTAGTTGTTTATGTTCATCACTGTCACAGCTGGTGATTTCTTCAATTTCTCAGTTCAAAAATTTCAAGGTCAAATCAATCAAATTGTACGAAACTATTAATAGCGGGGTTATTAGCCAATGGATATCTAATAATGGCTATTAATGGATTATAATCGCTTATAGTCCAAACAATCCGGCTATTAACCCATCTCAATGGGATAATGTTCAACATTTAACTTGAACTAAGGAATGAGATTTCCTATACATGTACCTAAAGTTGAGCATTAGTAATGTTAGTTTCTTGCCCTAAGTAAGTGTATGTATATATATATATATATATATATATATATATATATATATCTTCTTAATACATTGGTTGCCTACAATGGGTAATGCGTTTAGAAGTGTTTTGATCTTCTTTAACCTTTGACCCGTCTCCCAAAAAGAATAACACGTTAGTAAATCCGAATTTGTTCTTTTGTAATCAACTAAAAGTGACAAATCCCGATTGAGAATCTTTTCTACTACATTAGGTGTTTGTAACATATCAACTAGCTTTGCTAATAAAGTTCCCCCTCTAGGAAAGCTAAATTATCAAGATCTATGTAATTTAAGATTCCATAGTTGAATTCATAAGTGCAGCCTGGCTGAAGTTTTAATTGGGCTTCAATCATAGGATCTGGGGTGTGTGAGGTCTCTGTAGAAGGGGCCCGACGACCCACCTGAACTGAAGAGGATAGGCTCGTTAGTCATAATGTCTTTTTATTTAGTTCCTCCTGATAGTTCGACATGCTGGTCACCACAGCGTTCCAAGAAATAGAGAGATGCTCAAGAGTTGTAGTGAAATCCTTTTGTTGTTTGAAGGTTCGTTGAGCAGAGCAAGCTATATTTGTGGACAAAACTGCTATGCCTGTGATTGCTGATTTAGCATTTTTGGCTAAAGCAGTTAGAGTATGCATTGATGGCAATCTTAATCATATAATTTAGAGTTGGGGCACCCAGGGGGATAGCAAGTTTGAGTTCATCAATTAATTGTGGTATATCCCCACTGCTAATCCGAACCAAGTGGATATACTTGTTTAGTAAATCTAAACGGGTATCAGAACTTAATGTGCAAATATCTGTCAAGCACGTAAGGATCTCCTTATTCAGCGGATCCTCCTTTTCATTCCATAATCGTTTCAACTTATTCAATTTTGTTATTATTTTGGACTGATAAGAGTCCTGAGAATTGCAAGAGGGTGGGGAATCAGTCTCATACCGGAAAATAGGTCCAATGTCCTCTAAGTATTCCTGGGTTAACCCGGAGTCACACGGCTCTAACTTATACTTTTGTAGTACATCCATGTTTTGGTTGGTTGGGTGAAATTCTTCTGTCAGTGGCGTATGTGGATGGTTGGTGTTTCTCGAATGATTTGGTTGGCCGAGATGTGATGTATAGTTTTTTGTTATTAGTGAATAATTCAACATTATTTCAAAAAGTGAATTGGCGTTCAAATGTATTTTTTACTTTTACACACAGCCGCTAGTTAAATCACTTATATTGTAAGTAGTTTTGTTACGATAATTGATATAAGGGGTTGTTAGAAATTAAGTTTACTGAAATGAAACCGCGTGTATCCGACAAAAACGAAAGGGAATTGTATAACTGTAATATTGTAAAAGTTTCGGAACCCATTGACATTGTTAGATACGGATAGAAAATTAACCAAGCCAAAAAGATTTTACAATTTGCTAGCCTAAAGATGAGGTGAAGATCTCCATTTTATTCGCCCATTCAACGCGAGCGTATTTTCCCGTTTGTCCACTTTTAGTAGAATTAAGTAATATAAAGCTTATTGTTTTATTTATGATGCCGTCTTTTTTTTAGTTTATTTATACGAATGAAGCAGTCCTAAGTAACCAGTATAATATCAGCTTATCGAGTAATATTGAATTTATTTCATAAATAGCAGAGTCGGCAAACATCAAATGATGCCAGCCCATTGTCCAGGTTCATACAAAGACATTAAAGGTTGTAAATAACAACAATTGTTTTGAAAATTAGCAGTGTCGGTATTTATTGAGTTATTGGACTTTTTTGTCTTTTTATTATAATACGGTAAACAGTGGTTTTCTTCCTAATGTAGTCTGCAAATATTATCATCAACATACAATATATGCTGATGTCATCGGCTATGGCCGGTTCGGGCCCCGAGGCTCTTTACCCGGGCATCTTCTCGGGCGGCTACAAGCCGCCGGGTCTTGAGGGAGGCGCGACGGGGATCATATTTTTTTCTTTTAGTTTGTATATGTTTTTGTGTTACTTTTCATTTATTTTTTGTTTTTTTTTTTGTTGTTATTTGCTTTTTATTTTTTTATAACCTTTGTCGCGCCTTGGAGCTGACGCTCTCGTAGGTCGGCTACCCTCCCCTTCCCTTCCCCTACGCAGTCCACGGCGCGTAGGGGAACACACATCTATCTGTAATAAACAGATAGATGTAGACAGAAAAGCTTTTTGTTAAGCCGGATAAGGTATGCTTGTTTATGAATGTAGCCTAGCTATTATCTGTTTATTGTCTTACAACATGTTAGCTACGAACATTTTAGATAAGTCATAATAGAAAACACTCGTATAATAGCTTATCTGTGACTGTCAAGGTGTTCAGGTTTTATAATCCGAAACAAAAAGTTTGCTAGTTCCAAGAGATAATTAGATTTGACTATAATTAAAATATTACTGAACTTTAGAATAAGATTAACAATAAATATACAGGTGAGCAATCCAATAGGTCAATATAAGAAAGTTACGAAGAAACGATTTTACTTACGTTTCTTATTTCAGAGCTCAGAAAGCCTTACACAAATAGAAATTTAATTAGTTAGTAACTTTTAGGAGTCTTCGTTTTGACAAGGTGTTGAGTAAGACTGCATCTAAAATTATTTATATTAAAATATGTCTCCGAAGTGAAATCGTTATTTTAATGTAAGTATTTAGTTTAAAGTTATTAAACGCAGTCTGTTAAAAGAAGCAGTATTTCTATTTTGATCATCATCCACCTTACTATAACCGGGCTATAACCCACCATGGAGGCTCAACGTGAATTAGTGGGTTTTACAACAACCCAGACAAACTAAACTTGTATTTTGAAGCACAGAGTACCTTAAGGTAATTTATTTGGGGTCGGTCATCCATCCACTTTAAGCTTTGAGAAAGGAACAATCGTTTTAAATTAATTGAATGATAATTTCTTTAACGCTTATGATATCATGTTTTATACCAACAGTGTCTTATCAAATCTTTTAAAACTGACATCCTAAGAGAGCGTTAAAAACGCATTTTTTAAAATTAATATTGAATTGATTTATTTAATTTTGACCAAGGCTACTATAGCTAGGCAATGGAAATTGAAATACTATTATTAAAACCGATTTATGGAATTTAAAGAGCAATTAAAATAAAAGATAGCAATTATTAACAACATTGATATATTTATTGTCATAACCATGATTAACAAAATCATATATAACCTTATCTAAAAGTAACAATTACAAACTTATTTTTTAAATATAACTAAACAGCAAGGTCGATAACAAAATCATTAACACTCTTGATTCACAATTTTATATCTCCTAAAATTATTAGTGTCTCGAACGTGTGATTAAATTCGTAAGTATATACGTATTATAAGATGGAAGTTAATCTAGCATCTATCTCTGCGTGAGACTTATACTGTTCTGCAAACAAAACTTATGCCTACCGAAAAAGATTATCGTTTATAATTTCAAATAATCCTTTTGCTTTTTTTAACGTTTCAAAGATTTGTAAGGGACAAAAATGGTACAATATATGGTATAAAAAAACTTTTAAGTTCACAGCTAAATTTGCGTTTTCTGTTAAAAGAATTTTAGAATTAAACTAAATTTAAAATAATATAATGATAAAACTAAATACGCAATAACTATTTTGGAATTAAAAACTGTTTACTAAATAATTAGATTATTCTCTCTCTAAAATAGGAGTAGGTACCAGAAATAAAAGACGTAAATGAGTTAAGAACATAATACAATTTATTGAATAACTATTTCTAAAAACCTGAAACAAACAAAAAAGGAAAAATTAATTTTCTATTGTCTTCTAAAACGTCTTGGATGCGTAACCAAAGTGAATGAATTTGATATTACCCGCTTGCGTTATCTCCTATCTTGTACCTCCAAGGAACCTAATGACAAAAACAAATCATTAGTAAAGTATTAAGAAAATTGTTTTATTATTTTATACAGCATTAAAACATGCTATACGCTTAAATGAAGTGAATTAAACTGATATTACCCATTTTTGTTTTTTTCAATCTTGCTCATATTAAAAGGAACCTGATGACAAAAACGAATCATTAGCAAAGCAGCTCAAAATCAATTATTTTTCTTCTTTGTTTTCTTTAGCATTAAAACATGTTCTATGTGTAAATAACGTAATTAATCTGATATTACCCGTTTACGTTAACTTCAATCTTGCACCTCCAAGGAACCTGATGACAACAAACGAACAATTAGTTCAGTTCAAAAAAACATATTTTATTTAAGTGCTTTTATTTTATACTGAAGAAGTGAAATAACGTTTGTTTCCAATATTAACTAACCTTTGTGTAAAGATAGGCGTGCTTGATCCATTTGTCTACGATAAAGGAATTCTACGGTGGTGGAAAGACATCAAAATCGATGTCCTCTTGCGACGACCAGAAAGGTATCTGAAACAAATGATTACGCTGTTGGTTGTTTAAGCTTTATAAATAAAATTACTGAAAAGGTGTGTGTGTCTATTGGCTATCTTACCCCGTCAGCGAAGCCATCCTCAGCAAGCATTGACTCCAGAGTTTGCACCTCCTCTGGACAAAGCAATAATTCGGCTTCTTCTTCTTCTTCGGTTACTGAAAAAAATAATATTAGAATTAATTTAATAAAGAACCATGAAAGCACTCTTAAATGTTTATAGTTTAAACCATATGTTATAAGATAACATAAAATTATTAGTCATATTAGCTCACCGGTAGGACTAGCTGTGGTAGAAGAGCTCTCCTGAGTTGTCACATTGGAGTCAGATTCCGGTGACGTCACAATTTCATTTTCAGGTGACGTCATAGCGTCGTGCTCTGAAGTCTCCATAGTTTCAGTTATCGACGTCAGCGCAGGTTCCGGCGGCGTCGTCAGAAACTGAAAAGTGTCAAAAAATCCGGAGGAAGTAGATGGTTGCGGCTCGTAGGTGGACTGCTCATTCTGGTGACAAAAAAACAATTTAAAAATTTACCAGGTCTTCAAGTCAATACACTAAAAGTAGGTAGTGTACACGTAGAATAAACTTACAGAACGCTGTTTCATTCTTTTAGCCGATTGACAGCCGGAGGTAGATGAAGCAGAGTGATCATAATTTTGGGGTCTCTTCTGTAAAGAACACAAAGACATTAATTCAAAGAAACAGATTCAAATATCAAAATTCAAAAAACGATACTGAACATCAACTCACACTTTTCCTTACTGGCGTGCAGGGTCTGCAGCGCGCCGCAACGCTGTATGCGTCATCGACATGGACTACGCTGTGGGAAGCTGGGCACTGCCTCTGCCAATCCACAGCTTGGGAGCTTGTCGATGCTCCCTCATCGAGTTGCTTCTGTAAAGCGATCATAGATATTAGTTTTAATTGTTTACGGAAAGATTACAATTTTGCAGATAGCTAGAAACATTAATTTCTTCTTACACTTTGTGACGAATCACGACCCGAATCGCTTTTCTCCGCTTCGGACGTGTCAGTGGGCGAAGTCCGTTCAGACTCTTCGGAATCAGAGCCCAGAATACTCTCCAGCCGCGCAACTGCAAGTAAAGAAATGTTATTGTAACAACAGATTCTAATTTATAATATTAAAAAAGTTATGACTAACTTTATGACACTTACTCTCAGCCTCCATGCTTTCGTTTTCCGCCTGCATCTGTTGAACGGACGGCCTTGCCTGCTCTTCTTGAAGCCGCATTATTGTTAATACCAACAGCTCCGCAAATTTTATCTGTAAAGGGAATAAGAAATGTATGAGACACTGAGTCCAACGCAATGAACTGTTACAGCCGTATGTTTGTATACGTACTTTTCCAACCAGGCCCATTGCATGTTCGAGAGCTTTTGTTAATTCCTTTTGCTCGATACGACGCTCCTTCTCGTACCTGGCATTGCGGGCGCGTTGCTCTTCCTACAAATACAATTGAAAACATTAAATAGTGGATTTTTTTTTTATACTAATCACAATTATCACTTTGAGTCTACCAACCTCAGTGAGGGGTGGTCTGTTGTGGCCACGTGGTCTGCCTCGCTTGCGCTCGGGTTCTTGTGGTGGAGGTTTGTTGTTCTGCAAATAGTTTAAAAACATAAATAAAAAAGTTTATGAAAATTAAAAGAAAAACAACAAAACAGTAAGTACATACTTCACCGTCCATGACTAAAAAGTTGAGAACAAATTAAAATATCACTACAGTAGCTTGAGGGACCGTACCGCTCCAGGTATGCAAATAGCAATGATTTATGTAAAACCTCTGCGGGGCTTTATATACGGCGCGCGCGCACCCCGCCCCCTCCTCTCCCCTTAAGACCGCTTTGCGCCTAGCTCCGCTCTGTGTCTATTTCTTTAGGGTAGCAATCATTGCAAATTTACGTGCAAATAATTAAAATTTGTTTTTAAGTAAAAGCTAACAAATTTATTAGCTTGTTTGACTTTGTCTAACTTGTTTTGTAACATAGTTTGGTGGTACTTTATTTTTTTGTAGCACAAGTTCACTATAAAATATAGTGTTTTTGATTTCACACATTAAAAAAGAACCACTCTGAAAGAATATACCGTAACGCGTACGTTGTAAAAAAATGAAATACTACTTGTGTTCTGTAGTCAAGCCATATTTGGGATCTATTTGTTAGTTATAAGGTATAGGAATCATAAAACTACACATGATTAAAAACAATCGGCTTGCTCTATAGAAATGTGGTGGAAATCTTGGCCAACATTATTTATTGATATTTGTAAACAAACCTTTCGTTAGTTAGACTAGTTTTAGCTAAAATATAAAATAAAACATTTGACATTAACTGGAGCTTCAAGTGCTTTAAGCACTTTTGCCTATATCCTGAGGAACCGATTTCATTTATGTTTTAGGTTTTTCGTAGGTATAGTTTTGACTGAAAAGGTTAAATAAATATACGTCTTTAACACAAGCTTTTCATCAATATGGTTTAAGAACTATTTTATATAGTTTTTTTGTCTCTGTCGAAACAGAGCGTTGGCCAAAAAACATTTTTGTGCTTTTTCTAAAGTGTTTTGTAACAAGGATTCGTGGTACGTCATTTTTTTTTATCACACAAAGTCATTGCAAAGCATAGAGTTTTTGATTTCACACATTAAACAAGAACTAATCTGAAAGAATATACCGTAACGCGTACGTAGTAAAAAAATTAAATACTAATTGTTACCTGTAGACGGGCCATATTTGGTATTAGTTAGATAAAAGGTAAGTATAATACACACACATGGTTAAAAACAATCGGCTTGCTCTATAGAAACAACACAAGCATGTAGGAAAAAAAACTAAATGTTTAAACCAAGTAGGTATGTATGTAAGCTTTTCTCACCACGCCTATTCACTATTTTGCGATGTAGGTATGTGGTGGAGTACTTGGACAACATTACTTATTGATATTTGTTAACAAATTTTTCGTTATTTATACTAGCTTTTGCTTAAATATAATGTAAGTATATACATTTGACATTAACTTTATACCTGGAGCTTCAAGTGCTTTGAGCACTTTTGAAGAACTAATTTGATTTATGTTTTAGGTGGTTTTAACTGAAAACTGATTTTAAATATGTCTGTAACATAAGTTTTTCTCAATTTTTTTTTTTTTAAACTATTTTATAATTATATTTTTTTTGTCTGTGTCGAAACAGAGCGCTGGCCAAAAAAGACACAATAATGTCGAAATATATTTGTTCTTTTTCTTATAGTGGAACTATTGGAATTGCAATATGTGGAAACAAATCACCTGAGGTTGTGTAAAGAGGTCGGCATATAAGATTATGAACACGTGTCATAACATTTTTATTCCTATAATTACCTTTAATCTAACTAGAAATTCAGTGCATCGACAGAGTTATACTCATCGCTTACATTAGTAAGTAACTACTGTTCCGTGGTAAGTAGGTACAGAAACACGATTTCTCAATCGCCTGTATCGCAAAAGTACCTATAGCTTTCAAATTATCTGCTTTACAAGTAATAAAATAGTAATAATGGAATGTAATAGAAAAGAGGTATTCGCAGTAAACAATTAAAAAACATTTAGCTTTTCTATAAGCTTTTGTAAAATTACTATCTAGTAGATATTGTTAAACTACTTACCCACGGCATTTCTATTGTTATACGCGCGTTATACGTGTTTTTATAAGTATGTCACTTTCCAAAATAGATAAACTAATTACCAAATGTTACTTATTTTTGTCATCGATATACCTACTTACAGTCAAGTAAATAAGATTAAGAAAGGGCTATTTTATAATTATTTTAGTTTCCTAATATGTAGTTCCAATGTGTGTAATTTGCTAATCACTTTTAATTAAACAAAAAGTGACTCCTAACATTTAAAACGCGGCGCCAATAGACACAATAGAATTTCTATTGATTGAGTACTAGTCAGTGCGCGGCCGCAGTTGAAAGGTTAATAGCTGAATTCTTTGTAGATACCAGGTAACATAGATTAAAAAATGCTTACGGACTAAGATTTATTTTGACGACACGGGAAAATAAATAGTAGTATTTTTTTAAACGTTTAGAAAGATCGTTTGTAGACTAGTTAGATCGTGACGTGTACGCACGAGCCGCAGCGCCATCGAGCTAAGTTCGTTTTGCATTTAATAATTCAATAAGATCGCTTCGTAGCACTTTGCAACCAATTGTCTAAAGTTTTGCTACGACCGTAGCGCTACATGTTTTCCTGTAGCATTTTCTTGTTTTGATAACTGCGTTGATAGGTATAATATTTGTATTTAATTAATGCTTCTGTAGTTCAAGGAGTAAAAGTATTTTTTTTGTTTTGTTCGAAATTGTGAATTATAAGATAGTATTAATATAAAAATGGTACATTGTAAAGAATTAGTACCTACTTTAGTATTCATCAGAGAGAGAAAGAGAGCGTTTGTTAAGCCGGATATTCGGTGTTCTATAAAGGATGTAGGAAGTATGTAGTAGGTAACATTAAGATGGCATTATCTGCTTATTGACTTAAAACAGGTTAGCCCTAAACATTTAGGATTAGTAATAATGGAATATTAGATAGTCAAGGTACGCTGGTACAGAGGAGTTTCATTGTTTCAATAGGTAATGGGTAGAGATGGGTAGTGCTAATAATACTATTAATATCATTTTGCTAATAATAGATTAAAAGCAGTTAATTGCTATTAATAGCCGATTTCGGATGGTAACCCTGCTATTAATGTTAAAGAAATGATTAAAAATTTCCCTTCATGGCTTTCAGTCTTAGGACTGTCAGGTTAGTTTCTTTTTATTATCGTCGTTCTTAGTTAGTCAATACAAATATACTAAAGTAATTTAAAGTAAACCTGGCCTATTTAGAAATTTTTAATCAGCGTACAACGATTTTCTTTTTTCAAATTGTCAATCATTTGCGACGATTTTTAGGTAGGTACCTATCATTTTGTTTGCGTTTTTTTTATTTTAATATTTTGTCAAAAACATTATAACTAAAATAAGAAAACATGTTTCATTCTATATATTGCAAGATTCACTAGAATCATCATTTCTAAGGTTAGTTAGTATATTATGTGACATTTGATCGGACTGAAATGGATCTGTCTGATCCTTATCCTGTGTGTTTAGTTGTTTATGTTCATCACTGTCACAGCTGGTGATTTCTTCAATTTCTCAGTTCAAAAATTTCAAGGTCAAATCAATCAAATTGTACGAAACTATTAATAGCGGGGTTATTAGCCAATGGATATCTAATAATGGCTATTAATGGATTATAATCGCTTATAGTCCAAACAATCCGGCTATTAACCCATCTCAATGGGATAATGTTCAACATTTAACTTGAACTAAGGAATGAGATTTCCTATACATGTACCTAAAGTTGAGCATTAGTAATGTTAGTTTCTTGCCCTAAGTAAGTGTATGTATATATATATATATATATATATATCTCCTTAATACATTGGTTGCCTACAATGGGTAATGCGTTTAGAAGTGTTTTGATCTTCTTTAACCTTTGACCCGTCTCCCAAAAAGAATAACACGTTAGTAAATCCGAATTTGTTCTTATGTAATCAACTAAAAGTGACAAATCCCGATTGAGAATCTTTTCTACTACATTAGGTGTTTGTAACATATCAACTAGCTTTGCTAATAAAGTTCCCCCTCTAGGAAAGCTAAATTATCAAGATCTATGTAATTTAAGATTCCATAGTTGAATTCATAAGTGCAGCCTGGCTGAAGTTTTAATTGGGCTTCAATCATAGGATCTGGGGTGTGTGAGGTCTCTGTAGAAGGGGCCCGACGACCCACCTGAACTGAAGAGGATAGGCTCGTTAGTCATAATGTCTTTTTATTTAGTTCCTCCTGATAGTTCGACATGCTGGTCACCACAGCGTTCCAAGAAATAGAGAGATGCTCAAGAGTTGTAGTGAAATCCTTTTGTTGTTTGAAGGTTCGTTGAGCAGAGCAAGCTATATTTGTGGACAAAACTGCTATGCCTGTGATTGCTGATTTAGCATTTTTGGCTAAAGCAGTTAGAGTATGCATTGATGGCAATCTTAATCATATAATTTAGAGTTGGGGCACCCAGGGGGATAGCAAGTTTGAGTTCAACAATTAATTGTGGTATATCCCCACTGCTAATCCGAACCAAGTGGATATACTTGTTTAGTAAATCTAAACGGGTATCAGAACTTAATGTGCAAATATCTGTCAAGCACGTAAGGATCTCCTTATTCAGCGGATCCTCCTTTTCATTCCATAATCGTTTCAACTTATTCAATTTTGTTATTATTTTGGACTGATAAGAGTCCTGAGAATTGCAAGAGGGTGGGGAATCAGTCTCATACCGGAAAATAGGTCCAATGTCCTCTAAGTATTCCTGGGTTAACCCGGAGTCACACGGCTCTAACTTATACTTTTGTAGTACATCCATGTTTTGGTTGGTTGGGTGAAATTCTTCTGTCAGTGGCGTATGTGGATGGTTGGTGTTTCTCGAATGATTTGGTTGGCCGAGATGTGATGTATAGTTTTTTGTTATTAGTGAATAATTCAACATTATTTCAAAAAGTGAATTGGCGTTCAAATGTATTTTTTACTTTTACACACAGCCGCTAGTTAAATCACTTATATTGTAAGTAGTTTTGTTACGATAATTGATATAAGGGGTTGTTAGAAATTAAGTTTACTGAAATGAAACCGCGTGTATCCGACAAAAACGAAAGGGAATTGTATAACTGTAATATTGTAAAAGTTTCGGAACCCATTGACATTGTTAGATACGGATAGAAAATTAACCAAGCCAAAAAGATTTTACAATTTGCTAGCCTAAAGATGAGGTGAAGATCTCCATTTTATTCGCCCATTCAACGCGAGCGTATTTTCCCGTTTGTCCACTTTTAGTAGAATTAAGTAATATAAAGCTTATTGTTTTATTTATGATGCCGTCTTTTTTTTAGTTTATTTATACGAATGAAGCAGTCCTAAGTAACCAGTATAATATCAGCTTATCGAGTAATATTGAATTTATTTCATAAATAGCAGAGTCGGCAAACATCAAATGATGCCAGCCCATTGTCCAGGTTCATACAAAGACATTAAAGGTTGTAAATAACAACAATTGTTTTGAAAATTAGCAGTGTCGGTATTTATTGAGTTATTGGACTTTTTTGTCTTTTTATTATAATACGGTAAACAGTGGTTTTCTTCCTAATGTAGTCTGCAAATATTATCATCAACATACAATATATGCTGATGTCATCGGCTATGGCCGGTTCGGGCCCCGAGGCTCTTTACCCGGGCATCTTCTCGGGCGGCTACAAGCCGCCGGGTCTTGAGGGAGGCGCGACGGGGATCATATTTTTTTCTTTTAGTTTGTATATGTTTTTGTGTTACTTTTCATTTATTTTTTGTTTTTTTTTTTGTTGTTATTTGCTTTTTATTTTTTTATAACCTTTGTCGCGCCTTGGAGCTGACGCTCTCGTAGGTCGGCTACCCTCCCCTTCCCTTCCCCTACGCAGTCCACGGCGCGTAGGGGAACACACATCTATCTGTAATAAACAGATAGATGTAGACAGAAAAGCTTTTTGTTAAGCCGGATAAGGTATGCTTGTTTATGAATGTAGCCTAGCTATTATCTGTTTATTGTCTTACAACATGTTAGCTACGAACATTTTAGATAAGTCATAATAGAAAACACTCGTATAATAGCTTATCTGTGACTGTCAAGGTGTTCAGGTTTTATAATCCGAAACAAAAAGTTTGCTAGTTCCAAGAGATAATTAGATTTGACTATAATTAAAATATTACTGAACTTTAGAATAAGATTAACAATAAATATACAGGTGAGCAATCCAATAGGTCAATATAAGAAAGTTACGAAGAAACGATTTTACTTACGTTTCTTATTTCAGAGCTCAGAAAGCCTTACACAAATAGAAATTTAATTAGTTAGTAACTTTTAGGAGTCTTCGTTTTGACAAGGTGTTGAGTAAGACTGCATCTAAAATTATTTATATTAAAATATGTCTCCGAAGTGAAATCGTTATTTTAATGTAAGTATTTAGTTTAAAGTTATTAAACGCAGTCTGTTAAAAGAAGCAGTATTTCTATTTTGATCATCATCCACCTTACTATAACCGGGCTATAACCCACCATGGAGGCTCAACGTGAATTAGTGGGTTTTACAACAACCCAGACAAACTAAACTTGTATTTTGAAGCACAGAGTACCTTAAGGTAATTTATTTGGGGTCGGTCATCCATCCACTTTAAGCTTTGAGAAAGGAACAATCGTTTTAAATTAATTGAATGATAATTTCTTTAACGCTTATGATATCATGTTTTATACCAACAGTGTCTTATCAAATCTTTTAAAACTGACATCCTAAGAGAGCGTTAAAAACGCATTTTTTAAAATTAATATTGAATTGATTTATTTAATTTTGACCAAGGCTACTATAGCTAGGCAATGGAAATTGAAATACTATTATTAAAACCGATTTATGGAATTTAAAGAGCAATTAAAATAAAAGATAGCAATTATTAACAACATTGATATATTTATTGTCATAACCATGATTAACAAAATCATATATAACCTTATCTAAAAGTAACAATTACAAACTTATTTTTTAAATATAACTAAACAGCAAGGTCGATAACAAAATCATTAACACTCTTGATTCACAATTTTATATCTCCTAAAATTATTAGTGTCTCGAACGTGTGATTAAATTCGTAAGTATATACGTATTATAAGATGGAAGTTAATCTAGCATCTATCTCTGCGTGAGACTTATACTGTTCTGCAAACAAAACTTATGCCTACCGAAAAAGATTATCGTTTATAATTTCAAATAATCCTTTTGCTTTTTTTAACGTTTCAAAGATTTGTAAGGGACAAAAATGGTACAATATATGGTATAAAAAAACTTTTAAGTTCACAGCTAAATTTGCGTTTTCTGTTAAAAGAATTTTAGAATTAAACTAAATTTAAAATAATATAATGATAAAACTAAATACGCAATAACTATTTTGGAATTAAAAACTGTTTACTAAATAATTAGATTATTCTCTCTCTAAAATAGGAGTAGGTACCAGAAATAAAAGACGTAAATGAGTTAAGAACATAATACAATTTATTGAATAACTATTTCTAAAAACCTGAAACAAACAAAAAAGGAAAAATTAATTTTCTATTGTCTTCTAAAACGTCTTGGATGCGTAACCAAAGTGAATGAATTTGATATTACCCGCTTGCGTTATCTCCTATCTTGTACCTCCAAGGAACCTAATGACAAAAACAAATCATTAGTAAAGTATTAAGAAAATTGTTTTATTATTTTATACAGCATTAAAACATGCTATACGCTTAAATGAAGTGAATTAAACTGATATTACCCATTTTTGTTTTTTTCAATCTTGCTCATATTAAAAGGAACCTGATGACAAAAACGAATCATTAGCAAAGCAGCTCAAAATCAATTATTTTTCTTCTTTGTTTTCTTTAGCATTAAAACATGTTCTATGTGTAAATAACGTAATTAATCTGATATTACCCGTTTACGTTAACTTTAATCTTGCACCTCCAAGGAACCTGATGACAACAAACGAACCATTAGTTCAGTTCAAAAAAACATATTTTATTTAAGTGCTTTTATTTTATACTGAAGAAGTGAAATAACGTTTGTTTCCAATATTAACTAACCTTTGTGTAAAGATAGGCGTGCTTGATCCATTTGTCTACGATTAAGGAATTCTACGGTGGTGGAAAGACATCAAAATCGATGTCCTCTTGCGACGACCAGAAAGGTATCTGAAACAAATGATTACGCTGTTGGTTGTTTAAGCTTTATAAATAAAATTACTGAAAAGGTGTGTGTGTCTATTGGCTATCTTACCCCGTCAGCGAAGCCATCCTCAGCAAGCATTGACTCCAGAGTTTGCACCTCCTCTGGACAAAGCAATAATTCGGCTTCTTCTTCTTCTTCGGTTACTGAAAAAAATAATATTAGAATTAATTTAATAAAGAACCATGAAAGCACTCTTAAATGTTTATAGTTTAAACCATATGTTATAAGATAACATAAAATTATTAGTCATATTAGCTCACCGGTAGGACTAGCTGTGGTAGAAGAGCTCTCCTGAGTTGTCACATTGGAGTCAGATTCCGGTGACGTCACAATTTCATTTTCAGGTGACGTCATAGCGTCGTGCTTTGAAGTCTCCATAGTTTCAGTTATCGACGTCAGCGCAGGTTCCGGCGGCGTCGTCAGAAACTGAAAAGTGTCAAAAAATCCGGAGGAAGTAGATGGTTGCGGCTCGTAGGTGGACTGCTCATTCTGGTGACAAAAAAACAATTTAAAAATTTACCAGGTCTTCAAGTCAATACACTAAAAGTAGGTAGTGTACACGTAGAATAAACTTACAGAACGCTGTTTCATTCTTTTAGCCGATTGACAGCCGGAGGTAGATGAAGCAGAGTGATCATAATTTTGGGGTCTCTTCTGTAAAGAACACAAAGACATTAATTCAAAGAAACAGATTCAAATATCAAAATTCAAAAAACGATACTGAACATCAACTCACACTTTTCCTTACTGGCGTGCAGGGTCTGCAGCGCGCCGCAACGCTGTATGCGTCATCGACATGGACTACGCTGTGGGAAGCTGGGCACTGCCTCTGCCAATCCACAGCTTGGGAGCTTGTCGATGCTCCCTCATCGAGTTGCTTCTGTAAAGCGATCATAGATATTAGTTTTAATTGTTTACGGAAAGATTACAATTTTGCAGATAGCTAGAAACATTAATTTCTTCTTACACTTTGTGACGAATCACGACCCGAATCGCTTTTCTCCGCTTCGGACGTGTCAGTGGGCGAAGTCCGTTCAGACTCTTCGGAATCAGAGCCCAGAATACTCTCCAGCCGCGCAACTGCAAGTAAAGAAATGTTATTGTAACAACAGATTCTAATTTATAATATTAAAAAAGTTATGACTAACTTTATGACACTTACTCTCAGCCTCCATGCTTTCGTTTTCCGCCTGCATCTGTTGAACGGACGGCCTTGCCTGCTCTTCTTGAAGCCGCATTATTGTTAATACCAACAGCTCCGCAAATTTTATCTGTAAAGGGAATAAGAAATGTATGAGACACTGAGTCCAACGCAATGAACTGTTACAGCCGTATGTTTGTATACGTACTTTTCCAACCAGGCCCATTGCATGTTCGAGAGCTTTTGTTAATTCCTTTTGCTCGATACGACGCTCCTTCTCGTACCTGGCATTGCGGGCGCGTTGCTCTTCCTACAAATACAATTGAAAACATTAAATAGTGGATTTTTTTTTATACTAATCACAATTATCACTTTGAGTCTACCAACCTCAGTGAGGGGTGGTCTGTTGTGGCCACGTGGTCTGCCTCGCTTGCGCTCGGGTTCTTGTGGTGGAGGTTTGTTGTTCTGCAAATAGTTTAAAAACATAAATAAAAAAGTTTATGAAAATTAAAAGAAAAACAACAAAACAGTAAGTACATACTTCACCGTCCATGACTAAAAAGTTGAGAACAAATTAAAATATCACTACAGTAGCTTGAGGGACCGTACCGCTCCAGGTATGCAAATAGCAATGATTTATGTAAAACCTCTGCGGGGCTTTATATACGGCGCGCGCGCACCCCGCCCCCTCCTCTCCCCTTAAGACCGCTTTGCGCCTAGCTCCGCTCTGTGTCTATTTCTTTAGGGTAGCAATCATTGCAAATTTACGTGCAAATAATTAAAATTTGTTTTTAAGTAAAAGCTAACAAATTTATTAGCTTGTTTGACTTTGTCTAACTTGTTTTGTAACATAGTTTGGTGGTACTTTATTTTTTTGTAGCACAAGTTCACTATAAAATATAGTGTTTTTGATTTCACACATTAAAAAAGAACCACTCTGAAAGAATATACCGTAACGCGTACGTTGTAAAAAAATGAAATACTACTTGTGTTCTGTAGTCAAGCCATATTTGGGATCTATTTGTTAGTTATAAGGTATAGGAATCATAAAACTACACATGATTAAAAACAATCGGCTTGCTCTATAGAAATGTGGTGGAAATCTTGGCCAACATTATTTATTGATATTTGTAAACAAACCTTTCGTTAGTTAGACTAGTTTTAGCTAAAATATAAAATAAAACATTTGACATTAACTGGAGCTTCAAGTGCTTTAAGCACTTTTGCCTATATCCTGAGGAACCGATTTCATTTATGTTTTAGGTTTTTCGTAGGTATAGTTTTGACTGAAAAGGTTAAATAAATATACGTCTTTAACACAAGCTTTTCATCAATATGGTTTAAGAACTATTTTATATAGTTTTTTTGTCTCTGTCGAAACAGAGCGTTGGCCAAAAAACATTTTTGTGCTTTTTCTAAAGTGTTTTGTAACAAGGATTCGTGGTACGTCATTTTTTTTTATCACACAAAGTCATTGCAAAGCATAGAGTTTTTGATTTCACACATTAAACAAGAACTAATCTGAAAGAATATACCGTAACGCGTACGTAGTAAAAAAATTAAATACTAATTGTTACCTGTAGACGGGCCATATTTGGTATTAGTTAGATAAAAGGTAAGTATAATACACACACATGGTTAAAAACAATCGGCTTGCTCTATAGAAACAACACAAGCATGTAGGAAAAAAAACTAAATGTTTAAACCAAGTAGGTATGTATGTAAGCTTTTCTCACCACGCCTATTCACTATTTTGCGATGTAGGTATGTGGTGGAGTACTTGGACAACATTACTTATTGATATTTGTTAACAAATTTTTCGTTATTTATACTAGCTTTTGCTTAAATATAATGTAAGTATATACATTTGACATTAACTTTATACCTGGAGCTTCAAGTGCTTTGAGCACTTTTGAAGAACTAATTTGATTTATGTTTTAGGTGGTTTTAACTGAAAACTGATTTTAAATATGTCTGTAACATAAGTTTTTCTCAATTTTTTTTTTTTTTAAACTATTTTATAATTATATTTTTTTTGTCTGTGTCGAAACAGAGCGCTGGCCAAAAAAGACACAATAATGTCGAAATATATTTGTTCTTTTTCTTATAGTGGAACTATTGGAATTGCAATATGTGGAAACAAATCACCTGAGGTTGTGTAAAGAGGTCGGCATATAAGATTATGAACACGTGTCATAACATTTTTATTCCTATAATTACCTTTAATCTAACTAGAAATTCAGTGCATCGACAGAGTTATACTCATCGCTTACATTAGTAAGTAACTACTGTTCCGTGGTAAGTAGGTACAGAAACACGATTTCTCAATCGCCTGTATCGCAAAAGTACCTATAGCTTTCAAATTATCTGCTTTACAAGTAATAAAATAGTAATAATGGAATGTAATAGAAAAGAGGTATTCGCAGTAAACAATTAAAAAACATTTAGCTTTTCTATAAGCTTTTGTAAAATTACTATCTAGTAGATATTGTTAAACTACTTACCCACGGCATTTCTATTGTTATACGCGCGTTATACGTGTTTTTATAAGTATGTCACTTTCCAAAATAGATAAACTAATTACCAAATGTTACTTATTTTTGTCATCGATATACCTACTTACAGTCAAGTAAATAAGATTAAGAAAGGGCTATTTTATAATTATTTTAGTTTCCTAATATGTAGTTCCAATGTGTGTAATTTGCTAATCACTTTTAATTAAACAAAAAGTGACTCCTAACATTTAAAACGCGGCGCCAATAGACACAATAGAATTTCTATTGATTGAGTACTAGTCAGTGCGCGGCCGCAGTTGAAAGGTTAATAGCTGAATTCTTTGTAGATACCAGGTAACATAGATTAAAAAATGCTTACGGACTAAGATTTATTTTGACGACACGGGAAAATAAATAGTAGTATTTTTTTAAACGTTTAGAAGATCGTTTGTAGACTAGTTAGATCGTGACGTGTACGCACGAGCCGCAGCGCCATCGAGCTAAGTTCGTTTTGCATTTAATAATTCAATAAGATCGCTTCGTAGCACTTTGCAACCAATTGTCTAAAGTTTTGCTACGACCGTAGCGCTACATGTTTTTCTGTAGCATTTTCTTGTTTTGATAACTGCGTTGATAGGTATAATATTTGTATTTAATTAATGCTTCTGTAGTTCAAGGAGTAAAAGTATTTTTTTTGTTTTGTTCGAAATTGTGAATTATAAGATAGTATTAATATAAAAATGGTACATTGTAAAGAATTAGTACCTACTTTAGTATTCATCAGAGAGAGAAAGAGAGCGTTTGTTAAGCCGGATATTCGGTGTTCTATAAAGGATGTAGGAAGTATGTAGTAGGTAACATTAAGATGGCATTATCTGCTTATTGACTTAAAACAGGTTAGCCCTAAACATTTAGGATTAGTAATAATGGAATATTAGATAGTCAAGGTACGCTGGTACAGAGGAGTTTCATTGTTTCAATAGGTAATGGGTAGAGATGGGTAGTGCTAATAATACTATTAATATCATTTTGCTAATAATAGATTAAAAGCAGTTAATTGCTATTAATAGCCGATTTCGGATGGTAACCCTGCTATTAATGTTAAAGAAATGATTAAAAATTTCCCTTCATGGCTTTCAGTCTTAGGACTGTCAGGTTAGTTTCTTTTTATTATCGTCGTTCTTAGTTAGTCAATACAAATATACTAAAGTAATTTAAAGTAAACCTGGCCTATTTAGAAATTTTTAATCAGCGTACAACGATTTTCTTTTTTCAAATTGTCAATCATTTGCGACGATTTTTAGGTAGGTACCTATCATTTTGTTTGCGTTTTTTTTTATTTTAATATTTTGTCAAAAACATTATAACTAAAATAAGAAAACATGTTTCATTCTATATATTGCAAGATTCACTAGAATCATCATTTCTAAGGTTAGTTAGTATATTATGTGACATTTGATCGGACTGAAATGGATCTGTCTGATCCTTATCCTGTGTGTTTAGTTGTTTATGTTCATCACTGTCACAGCTGGTGATTTCTTCAATTTCTCAGTTCAAAAATTTCAAGGTCAAATCAATCAAATTGTACGAAACTATTAATAGCGGGGTTATTAGCCAATGGATATCTAATAATGGCTATTAATGGATTATAATCGCTTATAGTCCAAACAATCCGGCTATTAACCCATCTCAATGGGATAATGTTCAACATTTAACTTGAACTAAGGAATGAGATTTCCTATACATGTACCTAAAGTTGAGCATTAGTAATGTTAGTTTCTTGCCCTAAGTAAGTGTATGTATATATATATATATATATATATATCTCCTTAATACATTGGTTGCCTACAATGGGTAATGCGTTTAGAAGTGTTTTGATCTTCTTTAACCTTTGACCCGTCTCCCAAAAAGAATAACACGTTAGTAAATCCGAATTTGTTCTTATGTAATCAACTAAAAGTGACAAATCCCGATTGAGAATCTTTTCTACTACATTAGGTGTTTGTAACATATCAACTAGCTTTGCTAATAAAGTTCCCCCTCTAGGAAAGCTAAATTATCAAGATCTATGTAATTTAAGATTCCATAGTTGAATTCATAAGTGCAGCCTGGCTGAAGTTTTAATTGGGCTTCAATCATAGGATCTGGGGTGTGTGAGGTCTCTGTAGAAGGGGCCCGACGACCCACCTGAACTGAAGAGGATAGGCTCGTTAGTCATAATGTCTTTTTATTTAGTTCCTCCTGATAGTTCGACATGCTGGTCACCACAGCGTTCCAAGAAATAGAGAGATGCTCAAGAGTTGTAGTGAAATCCTTTTGTTGTTTGAAGGTTCGTTGAGCAGAGCAAGCTATATTTGTGGACAAAACTGCTATGCCTGTGATTGCTGATTTAGCATTTTTGGCTAAAGCAGTTAGAGTATGCATTGATGGCAATCTTAATCATATAATTTAGAGTTGGGGCACCCAGGGGGATAGCAAGTTTGAGTTCAACAATTAATTGTGGTATATCCCCACTGCTAATCCGAACCAAGTGGATATACTTGTTTAGTAAATCTAAACGGGTATCAGAACTTAATGTGCAAATATCTGTCAAGCACGTAAGGATCTCCTTATTCAGCGGATCCTCCTTTTCATTCCATAATCGTTTCAACTTATTCAATTTTGTTATTATTTTGGACTGATAAGAGTCCTGAGAATTGCAAGAGGGTGGGGAATCAGTCTCATACCGGAAAATAGGTCCAATGTCCTCTAAGTATTCCTGGGTTAACCCGGAGTCACACGGCTCTAACTTATACTTTTGTAGTACATCCATGTTTTGGTTGGTTGGGTGAAATTCTTCTGTCAGTGGCGTATGTGGATGGTTGGTGTTTCTCGAATGATTTGGTTGGCCGAGATGTGATGTATAGTTTTTTGTTATTAGTGAATAATTCAACATTATTTCAAAAAGTGAATTGGCGTTCAAATGTATTTTTTACTTTTACACACAGCCGCTAGTTAAATCACTTATATTGTAAGTAGTTTTGTTACGATAATTGATATAAGGGGTTGTTAGAAATTAAGTTTACTGAAATGAAACCGCGTGTATCCGACAAAAACGAAAGGGAATTGTATAACTGTAATATTGTAAAAGTTTCGGAACCCATTGACATTGTTAGATACGGATAGAAAATTAACCAAGCCAAAAAGATTTTACAATTTGCTAGCCTAAAGATGAGGTGAAGATCTCCATTTTATTCGCCCATTCAACGCGAGCGTATTTTCCCGTTTGTCCACTTTTAGTAGAATTAAGTAATATAAAGCTTATTGTTTTATTTATGATGCCGTCTTTTTTTTAGTTTATTTATACGAATGAAGCAGTCCTAAGTAACCAGTATAATATCAGCTTATCGAGTAATATTGAATTTATTTCATAAATAGCAGAGTCGGCAAACATCAAATGATGCCAGCCCATTGTCCAGGTTCATACAAAGACATTAAAGGTTGTAAATAACAACAATTGTTTTGAAAATTAGCAGTGTCGGTATTTATTGAGTTATTGGACTTTTTTGTCTTTTTATTATAATACGGTAAACAGTGGTTTTCTTCCTAATGTAGTCTGCAAATATTATCATCAACATACAATATATGCTGATGTCATCGGCTATGGCCGGTTCGGGCCCCGAGGCTCTTTACCCGGGCATCTTCTCGGGCGGCTACAAGCCGCCGGGTCTTGAGGGAGGCGCGACGGGGATCATATTTTTTTCTTTTAGTTTGTATATGTTTTTGTGTTACTTTTCATTTATTTTTTGTTTTTTTTTTTGTTGTTATTTGCTTTTTATTTTTTTATAACCTTTGTCGCGCCTTGGAGCTGACGCTCTCGTAGGTCGGCTACCCTCCCCTTCCCTTCCCCTACGCAGTCCACGGCGCGTAGGGGAACACACATCTATCTGTAATAAACAGATAGATGTAGACAGAAAAGCTTTTTGTTAAGCCGGATAAGGTATGCTTGTTTATGAATGTAGCCTAGCTATTATCTGTTTATTGTCTTACAACATGTTAGCTACGAACATTTTAGATAAGTCATAATAGAAAACACTCGTATAATAGCTTATCTGTGACTGTCAAGGTGTTCAGGTTTTATAATCCGAAACAAAAAGTTTGCTAGTTCCAAGAGATAATTAGATTTGACTATAATTAAAATATTACTGAACTTTAGAATAAGATTAACAATAAATATACAGGTGAGCAATCCAATAGGTCAATATAAGAAAGTTACGAAGAAACGATTTTACTTACGTTTCTTATTTCAGAGCTCAGAAAGCCTTACACAAATAGAAATTTAATTAGTTAGTAACTTTTAGGAGTCTTCGTTTTGACAAGGTGTTGAGTAAGACTGCATCTAAAATTATTTATATTAAAATATGTCTCCGAAGTGAAATCGTTATTTTAATGTAAGTATTTAGTTTAAAGTTATTAAACGCAGTCTGTTAAAAGAAGCAGTATTTCTATTTTGATCATCATCCACCTTACTATAACCGGGCTATAACCCACCATGGAGGCTCAACGTGAATTAGTGGGTTTTACAACAACCCAGACAAACTAAACTTGTATTTTGAAGCACAGAGTACCTTAAGGTAATTTATTTGGGGTCGGTCATCCATCCACTTTAAGCTTTGAGAAAGGAACAATCGTTTTAAATTAATTGAATGATAATTTCTTTAACGCTTATGATATCATGTTTTATACCAACAGTGTCTTATCAAATCTTTTAAAACTGACATCCTAAGAGAGCGTTAAAAACGCATTTTTTAAAATTAATATTGAATTGATTTATTTAATTTTGACCAAGGCTACTATAGCTAGGCAATGGAAATTGAAATACTATTATTAAAACCGATTTATGGAATTTAAAGAGCAATTAAAATAAAAGATAGCAATTATTAACAACATTGATATATTTATTGTCATAACCATGATTAACAAAATCATATATAACCTTATCTAAAAGTAACAATTACAAACTTATTTTTTAAATATAACTAAACAGCAAGGTCGATAACAAAATCATTAACACTCTTGATTCACAATTTTATATCTCCTAAAATTATTAGTGTCTCGAACGTGTGATTAAATTCGTAAGTATATACGTATTATAAGATGGAAGTTAATCTAGCATCTATCTCTGCGTGAGACTTATACTGTTCTGCAAACAAAACTTATGCCTACCGAAAAAGATTATCGTTTATAATTTCAAATAATCCTTTTGCTTTTTTTAACGTTTCAAAGATTTGTAAGGGACAAAAATGGTACAATATATGGTATAAAAAAACTTTTAAGTTCACAGCTAAATTTGCGTTTTCTGTTAAAAGAATTTTAGAATTAAACTAAATTTAAAATAATATAATGATAAAACTAAATACGCAATAACTATTTTGGAATTAAAAACTGTTTACTAAATAATTAGATTATTCTCTCTCTAAAATAGGAGTAGGTACCAGAAATAAAAGACGTAAATGAGTTAAGAACATAATACAATTTATTGAATAACTATTTCTAAAAACCTGAAACAAACAAAAAAGGAAAAATTAATTTTCTATTGTCTTCTAAAACGTCTTGGATGCGTAACCAAAGTGAATGAATTTGATATTACCCGCTTGCGTTATCTCCTATCTTGTACCTCCAAGGAACCTAATGACAAAAACAAATCATTAGTAAAGTATTAAGAAAATTGTTTTATTATTTTATACAGCATTAAAACATGCTATACGCTTAAATGAAGTGAATTAAACTGATATTACCCATTTTTGTTTTTTTCAATCTTGCTCATATTAAAAGGAACCTGATGACAAAAACGAATCATTAGCAAAGCAGCTCAAAATCAATTATTTTTCTTCTTTGTTTTCTTTAGCATTAAAACATGTTCTATGTGTAAATAACGTAATTAATCTGATATTACCCGTTTACGTTAACTTCAATCTTGCACCTCCAAGGAACCTGATGACAACAAACGAACAATTAGTTCAGTTCAAAAAAACATATTTTATTTAAGTGCTTTTATTTTATACTGAAGAAGTGAAATAACGTTTGTTTCCAATATTAACTAACCTTTGTGTAAAGATAGGCGTGCTTGATCCATTTGTCTACGATTAAGGAATTCTACGGTGGTGGAAAGACATCAAAATCGATGTCCTCTTGCGACGACCAGAAAGGTATCTGAAACAAATGATTACGCTGTTGGTTGTTTAAGCTTTATAAATAAAATTACTGAAAAGGTGTGTGTGTCTATTGGCTATCTTACCCCGTCAGCGAAGCCATCCTCAGCAAGCATTGACTCCAGAGTTTGCACCTCCTCTGGACAAAGCAATAATTCGGCTTCTTCTTCTTCTTCGGTTACTGAAAAAAATAATATTAGAATTAATTTAATAAAGAACCATGAAAGCACTCTTAAATGTTTATAGTTTAAACCATATGTTATAAGATAACATAAAATTATTAGTCATATTAGCTCACCGGTAGGACTAGCTGTGGTAGAAGAGCTCTCCTGAGTTGTCACATTGGAGTCAGATTCCGGTGACGTCACAATTTCATTTTCAGGTGACGTCATAGCGTCGTGCTTTGAAGTCTCCATAGTTTCAGTTATCGACGTCAGCGCAGGTTCCGGCGGCGTCGTCAGAAACTGAAAAGTGTCAAAAAATCCGGAGGAAGTAGATGGTTGCGGCTCGTAGGTGGACTGCTCATTCTGGTGACAAAAAAACAATTTAAAAATTTACCAGGTCTTCAAGTCAATACACTAAAAGTAGGTAGTGTACACGTAGAATAAACTTACAGAACGCTGTTTCATTCTTTTAGCCGATTGACAGCCGGAGGTAGATGAAGCAGAGTGATCATAATTTTGGGGTCTCTTCTGTAAAGAACACAAAGACATTAATTCAAAGAAACAGATTCAAATATCAAAATTCAAAAAACGATACTGAACATCAACTCACACTTTTCCTTACTGGCGTGCAGGGTCTGCAGCGCGCCGCAACGCTGTATGCGTCATCGACATGGACTACGCTGTGGGAAGCTGGGCACTGCCTCTGCCAATCCACAGCTTGGGAGCTTGTCGATGCTCCCTCATCGAGTTGCTTCTGTAAAGCGATCATAGATATTAGTTTTAATTGTTTACGGAAAGATTACAATTTTGCAGATAGCTAGAAACATTAATTTCTTCTTACACTTTGTGACGAATCACGACCCGAATCGCTTTTCTCCGCTTCGGACGTGTCAGTGGGCGAAGTCCGTTCAGACTCTTCGGAATCAGAGCCCAGAATACTCTCCAGCCGCGCAACTGCAAGTAAAGAAATGTTATTGTAACAACAGATTCTAATTTATAATATTAAAAAAGTTATGACTAACTTTATGACACTTACTCTCAGCCTCCATGCTTTCGTTTTCCGCCTGCATCTGTTGAACGGACGGCCTTGCCTGCTCTTCTTGAAGCCGCATTATTGTTAATACCAACAGCTCCGCAAATTTTATCTGTAAAGGGAATAAGAAATGTATGAGACACTGAGTCCAACGCAATGAACTGTTACAGCCGTATGTTTGTATACGTACTTTTCCAACCAGGCCCATTGCATGTTCGAGAGCTTTTGTTAATTCCTTTTGCTCGATACGACGCTCCTTCTCGTACCTGGCATTGCGGGCGCGTTGCTCTTCCTACAAATACAATTGAAAACATTAAATAGTGGAAATTAATATTTTTTTACTAATCACAGTCATCACTTTGAGTCTACCAACCTCAGTGAGGGGTGGTCTGTTGTGGCCACGTGGTCTGCCTCGCTTGCGCTCGGGTTCTTGTGGTGGAGGTTTGTTGTTCTGCAAATAGTTTAAAAACATAAATAAAAAAGTTTATGAAAATTAATACAAAACAACAAAACAGTAAGTACATACTTCACCGTCCATGACTAAAAAGTTGAGAACAAATTAAAATATCACTACAGTAGCTTGAGGGACCGTACCGCTCCAGGTATGCAAATAGCAATGATTTATGTAAAACCTCTGCGGGGCTTTATATACGGCGCGCGCGCACCCCGCCCCCTCCTCTCCCCTTAAGACCGCTTTGCGCCTAGCTCCGCTCTGTGTCTATTTCTTTAGGGTAGCAATCATTGCAAATTTACGTGCAAATAATTAAAATTTGTTTTTAAGTAAAAGCTAACAAATTTATTAGCTTGTTTGACTTTGTCTAACTTGTTTTGTAACATAGTTTGGTGGTACTTTATTTTTTTGTAGCACAAGTTCACTATAAAATATAGTGTTTTTGATTTCACACATTAAAAAAGAACCACTCTGAAAGAATATACCGTAACGCGTACGTTGTAAAAAAATGAAATACTACTTGTGTTCTGTAGTCAAGCCATATTTGGGATCTATTTGTTAGTTATAAGGTATAGGAATCATAAAACTACACATGATTAAAAACAATCGGCTTGCTCTATAGAAATGTGGTGGAAATCTTGGCCAACATTATTTATTGATATTTGTAAACAAACCTTTCGTTAGTTAGACTAGTTTTAGCTAAAATATAAAATAAAACATTTGACATTAACTGGAGCTTCAAGTGCTTTAAGCACTTTTGCCTATATCCTGAGGAACCGATTTCATTTATGTTTTAGGTTTTTCGTAGGTATAGTTTTGACTGAAAAGGTTAAATAAATATACGTCTTTAACACAAGCTTTTCATCAATATGGTTTAAGAACTATTTTATATAGTTTTTTTGTCTCTGTCAAAACAGAGCGTTGGCCAAAAAACATTTTTGTGCTTTTTCTAAAGTGTTTTGTAACAAGGATTCGTGGTACGTCATTTTTTTTTATCACACAAAGTCATTGCAAAGCATAGAGTTTTTGATTTCACACATTAAACAAGAACTAATCTGAAAGAATATACCGTAACGCGTACGTAGTAAAAAAATTAAATACTAATTGTTACCTGTAGACGGGCCATATTTGGTATTAGTTAGATAAAAGGTAAGTATAATACACATGGTTAAAAACAATCGGCTTGCTCTATAGAAACAACACAAGCATGTAGGAAAAAAAACTAAATGTTTAAACCAAGTAGGTATGTATGTAAGCTTTTCTCACCACGCCTATTCACTATTTTGCGATGTAGGTATGTGGTGGAGTACTTGGACAACATTACTTATTGATATTTGTTAACAAATTTTTCGTTATTTATACTAGCTTTTGCTTAAATATAATGTAAGTATATACATTTGACATTAACTTTATACCTGGAGCTTCAAGTGCTTTGAGCACTTTTGAAGAACTAATTTGATTTATGTTTTAGGTGGTTTTAACTGAAAACTGATTTTAAATATGTCTGTAACATAAGTTTTTCTCAATTTTTTTTTTTTTTAAACTATTTTATAATTATATTTTTTTTGTCTGTGTCGAAACAGAGCGCTGGCCAAAAAAGACACAATAATGTCGAAATATATTTGTTCTTTTTCTTATAGTGGAACTATTGGAATTGCAATATGTGGAAACAAATCACCTGAGGTTGTGTAAAGAGGTCGGCATATAAGATTATGAACACGTGTCATAACATTTTTATTCCTATAATTACCTTTAATCTAACTAGAAATTCAGTGCATCGACAGAGTTATACTCATCGCTTACATTAGTAAGTAACTACTGTTCCGTGGTAAGTAGGTACAGAAACACGATTTCTCAATCGCCTGTATCGCAAAAGTACCTATAGCTTTCAAATTATCTGCTTTACAAGTAATAAAATAGTAATAATGGAATGTAATAGAAAAGAGGTATTCGCAGTAAACAATTAAAAAACATTTAGCTTTTCTATAAGCTTTTGTAAAATTACTATCTAGTAGATATTGTTAAACTACTTACCCACGGCATTTCTATTGTTATACGCGCGTTATACGTGTTTTTATAAGTATGTCACTTTCCAAAATAGATAAACTAATTACCAAATGTTACTTATTTTTGTCATCGATATACCTACTTACAGTCAAGTAAATAAGATTAAGAAAGGGCTATTTTATAATTATTTTAGTTTCCTAATATGTAGTTCCAATGTGTGTAATTTGCTAATCACTTTTAATTAAACAAAAAGTGACTCCTAACATTTAAAACGCGGCGCCAATAGACACAATAGAATTTCTATTGATTGAGTACTAGTCAGTGCGCGGCCGCAGTTGAAAGGTTAATAGCTGAATTCTTTGTAGATACCAGGTAACATAGATTAAAAAATGCTTACGGACTAAGATTTATTTTGACGACACGGGAAAATAAATAGTAGTATTTTTTTAAACGTTTAGAAGATCGTTTGTAGACTAGTTAGATCGTGACGTGTACGCACGAGCCGCAGCGCCATCGAGCTAAGTTCGTTTTGCATTTAATAATTCAATAAGATCGCTTCGTAGCACTTTGCAACCAATTGTCTAAAGTTTTGCTACGACCGTAGCGCTACATGTTTTTCTGTAGCATTTTCTTGTTTTGATAACTGCGTTGATAGGTATAATATTTGTATTTAATTAATGCTTCTGTAGTTCAAGGAGTAAAAGTATTTTTTTTGTTTTGTTCGAAATTGTGAATTATAAGATAGTATTAATATAAAAATGGTACATTGTAAAGAATTAGTACCTACTTTAGTATTCATCAGAGAGAGAAAGAGAGCGTTTGTTAAGCCGGATATTCGGTGTTCTATAAAGGATGTAGGAAGTATGTAGTAGGTAACATTAAGATGGCATTATCTGCTTATTGACTTAAAACAGGTTAGCCCTAAACATTTAGGATTAGTAATAATGGAATATTAGATAGTCAAGGTACGCTGGTACAGAGGAGTTTCATTGTTTCAATAGGTAATGGGTAGAGATGGGTAGTGCTAATAATACTATTAATATCATTTTGCTAATAATAGATTAAAAGCAGTTAATTGCTATTAATAGCCGATTTCGGATGGTAACCCTGCTATTAATGTTAAAGAAATGATTAAAAATTTCCCTTCATGGCTTTCAGTCTTAGGACTGTCAGGTTAGTTTCTTTTTATTATCGTCGTTCTTAGTTAGTCAATACAAATATACTAAAGTAATTTAAAGTAAACCTGGCCTATTTAGAAATTTTTAATCAGCGTACAACGATTTTCTTTTTTCAAATTGTCAATCATTTGCGACGATTTTTAGGTAGGTACCTATCATTTTGTTTGCGTTTTTTTTATTTTAATATTTTGTCAAAAACATTATAACTAAAATAAGAAAACATGTTTCATTCTATATATTGCAAGATTCACTAGAATCATCATTTCTAAGGTTAGTTAGTATATTATGTGACATTTGATCGGACTGAAATGGATCTGTCTGATCCTTATCCTGTGTGTTTAGTTGTTTATGTTCATCACTGTCACAGCTGGTGATTTCTTCAATTTCTCAGTTCAAAAATTTCAAGGTCAAATCAATCAAATTGTACGAAACTATTAATAGCGGGGTTATTAGCCAATGGATATCTAATAATGGCTATTAATGGATTATAATCGCTTATAGTCCAAACAATCCGGCTATTAACCCATCTCAATGGGATAATGTTCAACATTTAACTTGAACTAAGGAATGAGATTTCCTATACATGTACCTAAAGTTGAGCATTAGTAATGTTAGTTTCTTGCCCTAAGTAAGTGTATGTATATATATATATATATATATATATATATATATATATCTTCTTAATACATTGGTTGCCTACAATGGGTAATGCGTTTAGAAGTGTTTTGATCTTCTTTAACCTTTGACCCGTCTCCCAAAAAGAATAACACGTTAGTAAATCCGAATTTGTTCTTTTGTAATCAACTAAAAGTGACAAATCCCGATTGAGAATCTTTTCTACTACATTAGGTGTTTGTAACATATCAACTAGCTTTGCTAATAAAGTTCCCCCTCTAGGAAAGCTAAATTATCAAGATCTATGTAATTTAAGATTCCATAGTTGAATTCATAAGTGCAGCCTGGCTGAAGTTTTAATTGGGCTTCAATCATAGGATCTGGGGTGTGTGAGGTCTCTGTAGAAGGGGCCCGACGACCCACCTGAACTGAAGAGGATAGGCTCGTTAGTCATAATGTCTTTTTATTTAGTTCCTCCTGATAGTTCGACATGCTGGTCACCACAGCGTTCCAAGAAATAGAGAGATGCTCAAGAGTTGTAGTGAAATCCTTTTGTTGTTTGAAGGTTCGTTGAGCAGAGCAAGCTATATTTGTGGACAAAACTGCTATGCCTGTGATTGCTGATTTAGCATTTTTGGCTAAAGCAGTTAGAGTATGCATTGATGGCAATCTTAATCATATAATTTAGAGTTGGGGCACCCAGGGGGATAGCAAGTTTGAGTTCATCAATTAATTGTGGTATATCCCCACTGCTAATCCGAACCAAGTGGATATACTTGTTTAGTAAATCTAAACGGGTATCAGAACTTAATGTGCAAATATCTGTCAAGCACGTAAGGATCTCCTTATTCAGCGGATCCTCCTTTTCATTCCATAATCGTTTCAACTTATTCAATTTTGTTATTATTTTGGACTGATAAGAGTCCTGAGAATTGCAAGAGGGTGGGGAATCAGTCTCATACCGGAAAATAGGTCCAATGTCCTCTAAGTATTCCTGGGTTAACCCGGAGTCACACGGCTCTAACTTATACTTTTGTAGTACATCCATGTTTTGGTTGGTTGGGTGAAATTCTTCTGTCAGTGGCGTATGTGGATGGTTGGTGTTTCTCGAATGATTTGGTTGGCCGAGATGTGATGTATAGTTTTTTGTTATTAGTGAATAATTCAACATTATTTCAAAAAGTGAATTGGCGTTCAAATGTATTTTTTACTTTTACACACAGCCGCTAGTTAAATCACTTATATTGTAAGTAGTTTTGTTACGATAATTGATATAAGGGGTTGTTAGAAATTAAGTTTACTGAAATGAAACCGCGTGTATCCGACAAAAACGAAAGGGAATTGTATAACTGTAATATTGTAAAAGTTTCGGAACCCATTGACATTGTTAGATACGGATAGAAAATTAACCAAGCCAAAAAGATTTTACAATTTGCTAGCCTAAAGATGAGGTGAAGATCTCCATTTTATTCGCCCATTCAACGCGAGCGTATTTTCCCGTTTGTCCACTTTTAGTAGAATTAAGTAATATAAAGCTTATTGTTTTATTTATGATGCCGTCTTTTTTTTAGTTTATTTATACGAATGAAGCAGTCCTAAGTAACCAGTATAATATCAGCTTATCGAGTAATATTGAATTTATTTCATAAATAGCAGAGTCGGCAAACATCAAATGATGCCAGCCCATTGTCCAGGTTCATACAAAGACATTAAAGGTTGTAAATAACAACAATTGTTTTGAAAATTAGCAGTGTCGGTATTTATTGAGTTATTGGACTTTTTTGTCTTTTTATTATAATACGGTAAACAGTGGTTTTCTTCCTAATGTAGTCTGCAAATATTATCATCAACATACAATATATGCTGATGTCATCGGCTATGGCCGGTTCGGGCCCCGAGGCTCTTTACCCGGGCATCTTCTCGGGCGGCTACAAGCCGCCGGGTCTTGAGGGAGGCGCGACGGGGATCATATTTTTTTCTTTTAGTTTGTATATGTTTTTGTGTTACTTTTCATTTATTTTTTGTTTTTTTTTTTGTTGTTATTTGCTTTTTATTTTTTTATAACCTTTGTCGCGCCTTGGAGCTGACGCTCTCGTAGGTCGGCTACCCTCCCCTTCCCTTCCCCTACGCAGTCCACGGCGCGTAGGGGAACACACATCTATCTGTAATAAACAGATAGATGTAGACAGAAAAGCTTTTTGTTAAGCCGGATAAGGTATGCTTGTTTATGAATGTAGCCTAGCTATTATCTGTTTATTGTCTTACAACATGTTAGCTACGAACATTTTAGATAAGTCATAATAGAAAACACTCGTATAATAGCTTATCTGTGACTGTCAAGGTGTTCAGGTTTTATAATCCGAAACAAAAAGTTTGCTAGTTTCAAGAGATAATTAGATTTGACTATAATTAAAATATTACTGAACTTTAGAATAAGATTAACAATAAATATACAGGTGAGCAATCCAATAGGTCAATATAAGAAAGTTACGAAGAAACGATTTTACTTACGTTTCTTATTTCAGAGCTCAGAAAGCCTTACACAAATAGAAATTTAATTAGTTAGTAACTTTTAGGAGTCTTCGTTTTGACAAGGTGTTGAGTAAGACTGCATCTAAAATTATTTATATTAAAATATGTCTCCGAAGTGAAATCGTTATTTTAATGTAAGTATTTAGTTTAAAGTTATTAAACGCAGTCTGTTAAAAGAAGCAGTATTTCTATTTTGATCATCATCCACCTTACTATAACCGGGCTATAACCCACCATGGAGGCTCAACGCGAATTAGTGGGTTTTACAACAACCCAGACAAACTAAACTTGTATTTTGAAGCACAGAGTACCTTAAGGTAATTTATTTGGGGTCGGTCATCCATCCACTTTAAGCTTTGAGAAAGGAACAATCGTTTTAAATTAATTGAATGATAATTTCTTTAACGCTTATGATATCATCTTTTTTTACCAACAGTGTCTTATCAAATCTTTTAAAACTGACATCCTAAGAGAGCGTTAAAAACGCATTTTTTAAAATTAATATTGAATTGATTTATTTAATTTTGACCAAGGCTACTATAGCTAGGCAATGGAAATTGAAATACTATTATTAAAACCGATTTATGGAATTTAAAGAGCAATTAAAATGAAAGATAGCAATTATTAACAACATTGATATATTTATTGTCATAACCATGATTAACAAAATCATATATAACCTTATCTAAAAGTAACAATTACAAACTTATTTTTTAAATATAACTAAACAGCAAGGTCGATAACAAAATCATTAACACTCTTGATTCACAATTTTATATCTCCTAAAATTATTAGTGTCTCGAACGTGTGATTAAATTCGTAAGTATATACGTATTATAAGATGGAAGTTAATCTAGCATCTATCTCTGCGTGAGACTTATACTATTCTGCAAACAAAACTTATGCCTACCGAAAAAGATTATCGTTTATAATTTCAAATAATCCTTTTGCTTTTTTTAACGTTTCAAAGATTTGTAAGGGACAAAAATGGTACAATATATGGTATAAAAAAACTTTTAAGTTCACAGCTAAATTTGCGTTTTCTGTTAAAAGAATTTTAGAATTAAACTAAATTTAAAATAATATAATGATAAAACTAAATACGCAATAACTATTTTGGAATTAAAAACTGTTTACTAAATAATTAGATTATTCTCTCTCTAAAATAGGAGTAGGTACCAGAAATAAAAGACGTAAATGAGTTAAGAACATAATACAATTTATTGAATAACTATTTCTAAAAACCTGAAACAAACAAAGAAGGAAAAATTAATTTTCTATTGTCTTCTAAAACGTCTTGGATGCGTAACCAAAGTGAATGAATTTGATATTACCCGCTTGCGTTATCTCCTATCTTGTACCTCCAAGGAACCTAATGACAAAAACAAATCATTAGTAAAGTATTAAGAAAATTGTTTTATTATTTTATACAGCATTAAAACATGCTATACGCTTAAATGAAGTGAATTAAACTGATATTACCCATTTTTGTTTTTTTCAATCTTGCTCATATTAAAAGGAACCTGATGACAAAAACGAATCATTAGCAAAGCAGCTCAAAATCAATTATTTTTCTTCTTTGTTTTCTTTAGCATTAAAACATGTTCTATGTGTAAATAACGTAATTAATCTGATATTACCCGTTTACGTTAACTTCAATCTTGCACCTCCAAGGAACCTGATGACAACAAACGAACAATTAGTTCAGTTCAAAAAAACATATTTTATTTAAGTGCTTTTATTTTATACTGAAGAAGTGAAATAACGTTTGTTTCCAATATTAACTAACCTTTGTGTAAAGATAGGCGTGCTTGATCCATTTGTCTACGATAAAGGAATTCTACGGTGGTGGAAAGACATCAAAATCGATGTCCTCTTGCGACGACCAGAAAGGTATCTGAAACAAATGATTACGCTGTTGGTTGTTTAAGCTTTATAAATAAAATTACTGAAAAGGTGTGTGTGTCTATTGGCTATCTTACCCCGTCAGCGAAGCCATCCTCAGCAAGCATTGACTCCAGAGTTTGCACCTCCTCTGGACAAAGCAATAATTCGGCTTCTTCTTCTTCTTCGGT